>LPNX010392968.1:112905-208862 GCA_001517045.1 Pseudotsuga menziesii | reverse complement strand
TTTGAATGGACCCCAGAATGCCAAGCAAGCCTCGACGTTCTGAAAGAAAAAATGGTCACCGCCCCTATCCTTGTATTTCCTGATTGGAACAAGGAATTTTATGTGCATGTGGATGCCTCCTCTATTGCTTTGGGTACTGTGCTCGCTCAGCCAGGTGCAGGTAATATTGATCATCCTATTTCTTTTGCTAGCAGGAAGTTGTCTACGGCGGAGAAAAATTACACTACGACAGAACGTGAAGGTCTTGCTATGGTATATGCATTACAAAAATTTCGGCATTATCTTCTAGGCTCTCATTTTAAGATGTTTACTGACCATTCTTCTTTGAAGTACTTAGTCAATAAACCTGTGCTAGGAGGAAGAATATGCAGATGGTTACTTCTATTTCAAGAATATGATTTTGAGATCATTGTTAAGCCTGGACGACTTAACCTAGGACCTGACCACTTGTCGAGGCTCGACTCTGGCGAGGAACCTACCAATATAGACGAAGGCCTCCCCGATGCACAATTATTTGCTATACAGATAGTTGATGACTATTTCCAGGATATTGTTCAGTATTTGTCTACAGGCATTACCCCCCCAGAACTGACCACACAACAGAAGAAGCAGCTGGTGATCCGAGCTGCGGACTTCACTTTAATAGCAGGACATCTGTATAAAATGGGACCCGATGAGATATTACGCAGGTGTGTCTTGGAACATGAAAAACCCCTAATATTGGCCGAAGCACACTCTGGCGCAGCAGGCGGTTACTATGCAGGAAAAGAAACAGCACAGAAGATCTTTACAGCTGGCTTATGGTGGCCCACACTTCACAAAGACGCAAGAGAATACTGCCACAGCTGCGACATATGTCAGAGGACAGGTAAACCATCTAGGAGGGATGAAATGCCCTTAGCTCCACAGATAACATTGCAGGCTTTTGAAAAATGGGCCATTGACTTTGTTGGTCCCATTAACCCACCTACGAAAAAGTCAGGTGCGCGCTATATCATTACAGCAACTGAATATCTTACCCGTTGGGCCGAGGCTCAACCTGTCAAAACCTGCAGCGCTGCTATTGCTGCGAAGTTTATCTTCGACAACATATTATCCAGATTTGGGTGTCCCAAAGTGCTTATGAGTGATCAAGGGTCGCATTTCCTGAACAAGACTATTGAAGTATTGACCGAAGAATTTCAAGTTTATCATCAAAAAAGTACCGCATATCACCCTCAAGCAAATGGGACTGTCGAAGCTTTTAACAAAATCCTTGAGCAGGCATTGACAAAGGTTTGTAACGCTAACAGGAATGATTGGGATCTTCGAATTCCAGCGGTGCTATGGGCTTACAGAACTACTTGCAAGAAATTGACAGGCCATACACCCTTTCAATTAGTGTATGGACAAGAAGCTGTCATGCCCATGGAATATATTGTTCCCAGCCTCCGGATCTCTGCTTTCACCAAGATGGATGACCCTGCCATAATCACAGAAAGGCTGCAGCAGATACTACAACTTGAGGAGAATAGAATTATTGAAGGCTTCCAGCAACAGGTGCAGAAAGCTCGAGAAAAAGTGTGGCACGACAGGCACATCAAGCGGAAACATTTTCAACAGGGTGATCTTGTGCTCCTTTATGACAGCAGATTCATGAAGTTCCCCGGCAAGTTTAAAACACATTGGAAAGGACCTTATGTAGTACAGAGAGTTACTGATGGGGGCGCAGTTCAGTTAGCCAAGTTAAATGGCGAGCTTTTCCCCTATATGATAAACGGGAGCCGACTAAAACAGTATGTCGACAGGCCAGGTGTTCAGAACAGGGGAGAGATCCAATTAAATAAGTAACATGCTTATTGCGCTATGTAATCTGTTCTGTCCACAGCATGCGAAGTACCGAGCTGGTCGTCGGTCGCAGGGTCAGGTTGTGTCGAAGTCTCAGGGTGTGGCGCAACTATGATAGATGGGACATACCGCAATTCGGCGGCGCTAGCACGAGCGTTGCTCTCATTACTGATCATCATGAGATTTTGGGGAAAATCCGGTGCCCTGAGGAGCAGATTCCCGAAACGTCGTCAGATTTAGTATCATGATTAAACCATGATACCACTCCCCGCATTAGGATTTTATAAGGGGCTATTTCGATTTGTAATTTCTGTCTGAAGCACATCTGTGACATTTCAGCCCGAACTATGTCGAATGACAGTAATGTTCAGACGTTGGTACGGGACGTAAGGGACAGAGGTCTGCAACACCTTCTCGCTATGCCATTTACACAGTTCTGCTTGACTAAGTACAAGGACAGGCAGGAGTTTGCTCTAAATTTACACAGACGGCCAGGAGTCTGCTCTAACATAGAGCAGCCAAGGGCGTGAGGCCTCGCAGAATGACTCTAGGTAATCCCCCTGCGCTGACTGTTGGTGTCATGGAACTACGCCGAGTAGGCTCCCCATATGGCGGGACACGCAATTCCAGGGGACCCCAAAGTCGTGGATGGTCAAGTATAGGCCATCCGAGAGCTGGATATTGATGCAGGTGGTCGCGACGCCTTTCTTCAGTAAACCTGCTGCAAAGGACAGAAGTATGCAGCTGGCAGCAGCATGGAGAACTTCATTCAGCAGTATACTATGTCTCATCAGCGATATTAGGCCATCAGAGAAGCTGCAGAGTGTCCCGGGACGGGCCACTAGTGAGTCTTAGGGGCCTGTTGGAGTGCATACTCCATAGGGGGTAACTCCGCGGTTAATTTGTAAACGGAGCGTTGGGACAAAATAGTCTTAGGGGTGTCGGGGTAAGTCAAAACCCTCTCTTTTTGTAATAAGCCCATGGTTTAAATCCAGGGTTTAGGGTTTTGTGGGTGCCCATGGTTTAATACCATGGTTTTTGTAATGTTGCGCAGTATAAATAAGCGCTTATGGAAAATGGATAGGTTAGGCTTTTTGATGTAAGAAAGATAAGGTGAAGTAAGGTTGGTTTTTGGCAAGGAAAGGACAAGTCCCAGCTGTGTGCGTGGACGACCTCTGCAGCTGTGTGCGCAGAGGGTTTTAGTAAGAAAGTAAGAAAGGTCTGCAGCTTTGTGCGCAGAAGCCTGCTGCTGTGTGCGCGGCTGTCAAAAGCTGAAGGAATCTGCAGCTGAGTGTGCAGATAAACTGTGGTTTTGAGGAAAGAGGAATAAAACGCAGTTTGTGGACGTAGCCCCTACACTGGGGGTGAACCACGTTATATTTGGTGTTGTGGTTTTGTTGTGTTATTTCTATTTCTGTCATTTTCATGCATTAAACCGAATATATCTGATAATATAAGATCTCTGTTAATACTAAGCTTCGCTGTGAATTCCCGGTAGTGGGTTATGCGAGTTTGGTTTGTTTATTATGCTGTGAAGTTATATGTGAATGAATGATAAGTTAACAAGAAGTTGATTAGTAATTATTTAGAAAGGCTAAGGTATAGTAATACCCCTCTCTGCATGCAGAAACCTGATTCTGCGGCCCCCCATTGCTGTTTCGGGTGAGACTGCAACCTGCGCGCAGGTTGTTGCCGAAAGGGCCAACACAGTGGGTCTTTTGTTGGTGCGACGTATAAAGCGTTAACCCGGGTCTGCCCATGTGCCCAACACACTCTAGTACCTTGATTCCCATTATCATTATCAGTGGGTGATCTCGTGTCTATTAAAGGTATACCTCAATGACCGGTAATCAAACAATGGACTACTATGTTCGACCTTGAAACCTCTATTCACATATTAGGACTTGTACTTGTAGCGGTTTGTGTAGAATACCTTCCATATTGGTGGCATCTCTTATATGCTACCTCCTTGATCGTGCCAGTGTTCATGAGATTTCAGCTCTCCTGACTTAATTCCAGTGTGTGTCAGACATTTCCATCTATTATGGAGATCATGATCCTTTGTATATATTCATCATGGAGATTCTGATCTATGTATATTGTACATGGCAATGACCACTTATGTCATATTTTGTATCATGCCTATTCATGGCCATTGTACTCTTATGTATCCGGGACTGCTATATGTATTTGCAATTATATGCAGAGTTGTATCATTGTACTATGCTGATTGGGTGGTTAGTCTTCTATTTGGGATTCTTCATCACTCCACTTCTGGGATGGACTTATAATGTATTTCGACCATCATATGACTCCTTTGACCTCACACATTAGGGGGCATCTGTTATAGCAGATTTTACCACACTAGGTGAATCACACGTGTATGGCCTTCCCCTGTCCCTCTACAGTGGACCATTTTTTTTCCTTTGATGTTTCCTATACTATCCCTAAAAACATGTGAAAATTGCTATACACGACTTTTAAACCCTTTATAGCGTATAAACATGGGTTTGACCTCTAAAGCCGCATACATCGGGATGTGTACAAAAATCCAAATCCTTTTGGAGTTTTCCTTGACATGGATCTGACTCACTTGTCTCCTAGCCTTCCATATTCCTTGAGATCACTTGGATTCAACCTTTCATTACCCCATTGAAAAGCTATATAAGGAACCCTTTGGATACATTGAAGGCATAAGAAAATTGAGAGCAAAGAATCTATAGTCCATTGTTGGCAAAACTTGTGCTTGAGTCTGCATCCCTTTGTCCCTTGGGAGCAATTTAGTGTTCTTCCCAAGTTTGCATTTTGCTTTTGATATTGCTATCAAGAGATGGAGGATTGAGGTGGTGGAGGCCCAAGTGGGAGATTCAGTTTCTCCGATTCGCAGACATGCCGACAGAGGTTGTATTCATTGTAATCTCTGATTTTATATTAATCGAGATTTCTTTTCTTGTCCAATAATGTATGTTTGAATGAATATTTTATCCATGGATGATTTCAAATTCTTATACGTTGTTGATTATATATTCTAGACTAGATCTAACACCAATATATATAGCATGCTTGTCTTGTTTACTGATTGTTGAGGAAGTAATTTATCAATTCAAGTTGGAGTTGGAAAGCTCAATGGGGATCTACTTCAACTGTCTAGAATAAGGTATGAGTTTTGATCCTTTAGTGTTAGATATTTGATTTCTTTTACATATTGGAAAGGATTGATTTCTGGAGTCAAGCTGTCTGTTGTGGTACCCCAAGCCATAGGAATTTCTCTCCGTAACAACCACCTTTTGACTTCTATTGTTTCCTCATGAGGGAAAGATCGTGACCATCGACCAATTGACATACTATGATCTACAAATCCTTATTCACCTACACCCCTATCATGGCCATCTTACCGATCTTACCACCTCCATCTATGCTGATTGAAATAACATATTTGTGTACTATCACATCTAGTACCATTCCGACCACATCACAACCTCAATCGCATTCTCAACCTCAGTTACTATGGAAACATTGAGGTTCATTCTTGATCAACATGATTCTCTTCCTTTCCCTTTCCCTTTTCCTTTTCCTACCATCTAGGCTCGTGAGTAAGCCTGTCTTGGCAACCCAAAACTTATAGGATTTCACAGTGGGAGTTCCCATGAGGTACCTTGAACCACCTACCCTACCTCTAAGGCCCCATGATCTGTTCACTCTCGTCTAACCAATTGAGATGATTTTTCACCCACCTCTTGGTCCATCAAAGGCTCTTCCCATCTCCAGTCCTTCCCCTCTTCCTCCAAAAGAGACAAGCGGAAGGACACAACAAACAACCACCAATACTATTTACATGATCTCTAGCACCAGTTTCCCTTTCACCTCGTCAGCCATGGAAGATCGACCTGAGATATCCCGGCACCACTTATGTGATGACAGAGAGATATGTAAGACCGCCTCCTGTCATAATCGAAATTGAGCCCAAAATCTGACACCTTGCGTGTTTGAAATTCGACACTTCTCTATCACATCTTCGACACATGCACTTTTTTTGGCCGTCGGTGGCATACTATTGGATATTTGATGTGTTATCAATTCTGGTCGCATATTCGACAGTCATTTGTTTCAAATTGTCACTAAAAACTTGCAAAAACCATCAAATATTCGACGCTTATCTATTTCAAAGTGTCCCTAAAAACTTGCAAAAACCGTCGAATATCTAACACTTACCGACACTTTAAGGGTCGACCTTCCGACGGGATGAAGTGTCGAAGTCATGGAAAAACCATCGAATATCCAACACTTACCGAAACTTGAAGGGTCAGCCTTTTAACGAGCTGAAGTGTTGGAGGCATGGCAAAGCCATCGGTGGTTTTTTGGAAAGCCTAGAATATTCGACAGAAAAGGTATCAAAGCGTTAACAAAAGTGTCGCTCGATCGTCGGCTAAAGGTGTTGGAGCTACAACAAAAGTGTTGGAACGCCGTGGGAAAAGTGACGCTTGGTAGTAGAATTAACAAAAAAAAAAATTGGCAGGTTTCCATTCAGGAAGTGTTGTAGTGTACTTTAGGGATGAAGCTGTTAGATGGTTTCACCACCTGATTCATTCAGGGATGAATCTCTTAGATGGTTTCACCACCTAGCAATGAATCTATTAGTCACTTCCAACAAATCATATATGCCTTTTTTGGACACTTTGACATAGCTAGACCTATGATATTGGCATGAAACTTTTGTTCAACATAAAATGGAGGGATGATGAATCACTATTTCATTATTACTTCTGAATGTAGCCTCAAGTTGTTCCCTCATGCAAAACAAATATTGATTATTGTTAACTTGTTGATCTCACAAATTTAGTTAAAATATAAGTAGTTTGTGGATTCCCAATGGAGGTATAAATCACTTGAGAAGAACTCAGGACATTATAAATGACAGAAACATAATTTAGTTGTCAATTAAAGATAAGGGCCAGAGAGAAGTGTTGCTATTTACAAAGAGCATCATAAATGAAAGAAAGGAGACGAAGGAGTGTTATGAAATGGTGGAAATAAGAGTCTTAGATGGCATAAAGTCCAATAATGTTGAAAAATGTGACACTAAGAAGGAAGTATTAGTATAATTGAGTAGAATTATAGAAGGATATGTTGAGATTAGACATGAGATTCCAAGCAGTTTTCCTCCAAAGAGGAAGATTGGGAACAAGATAGACATAATTAATTCATCCATGTATATACATGCTTCAGTAATTATTCTTATTCATGTTACGCTATTCAAGTATCGCTTTCCCATGTTCCAATATCATTTCCATGGGATTACATTGGTTTATCTCATTGGAAATCTCTGCTTACTTTTCTTTGTGAAGAAAAACTTCCCTCAAAATGAGCCAGTTGGATTCTATAGCATATTACTGAGTTTTTTGGTAAGTTGGAAGGGTTGTTTTTTAAGAACGTACATGGAAATAAAAAGTTTCACCTATAATGGTAGATGCATATAATTTTAAATATGCATCATGCATGGAAATCACACATTGCAATAATACAATGATCCTCTTTTGTACATTTGAAACAAATTTTTTCACACAAACAAATTGATGTAAATCACTTTTCAATGATTGCTAGGAAGTGGCCCCAACATCATGATAATTTAAAGAATTAATTACACTGACATATACAATATAAATGGTAAAATTCATGAATATAGTATCCCCAATATGTCGAGGTGATCAAGATATGGTTGATCAAAACAAAGATACTAAGAGATTTTTTTAGTGTGAGATACCTTCCCATCATTCTTGAGGGAATTTAATGTTGTTTCATGAGGGTTCAGCTATATATCTTTCATACTACAAAGATAGCATATCAATTTATTAAATGAGAATTATTGAAAATTCGTTGATTGCGTGAGCATACAAGCATCACATGTGCCACACCCTTGTGGTTTATATTCTTTTATCGTGCACAGACCTAGAAAACACCACTAACTTCTACAAGAATTTTCCGAAAGATCAAAGGTATGCAAGCTTTACTGATGGACCATCTAGCAAAGAAGTTCCAAAATTTGCAATAAAAACACAACCTCCGGCACAGAAACTTGCAAATAAATGTTCATAAAATGCCATCAATATTTTCATAAGATTCCTTAAGAAGCAATCATGTGCCCAATTGAATGCGAAGGACTGTATGCTGACATGTTTATTGATCATCAATGAGGAAGTCTTCCATGTCAAACTGAAATAAATAGCGAAATCGATTTATTAGAGTATATTAATCCCATGGCATACCTACTAGTAACTATGACTCATACAAAGAACATGGTATGCATGTGTTTATCCTTAAATACATTCAATCATAAACATAGAAAACTAACATGATTCTATTACATACCTTCCAGTAAACATTTCGAGTAACAAAAGCATGTTGATGTTTACCCTTGAAGTGATTAGGATCAACACCACCAAAATTCATGGTTGCAAATGGGATTTCTTCAATAAAAACATTTTTTCCTTGGGAAAGAACCTCAAAACTGTTTCCAACAAATGTGAAACTATTTCCTTCAGCGAAAATATGTCATGCCAAATCTATTGATCTATCATTGTAAATCAATGAAAATTACTGATACTCTTTTTCAGGTTGTCGATACCTCTGGAAGATTGCTTGAAAACAACAAAAATAAACAGTTTTCATAACTTAAGCATTCAAACAATGCCTTCCAGAAATAAAGTATCAAATAGATCTTTATTTTTCCAAACAGATCTCAATACTTTATTACCATAATTATCAATGCAGTTATTCTTCCTTTGTATTCCAGAGTTGAGATGTTTTCTCTAAGTGACCACTTTAAATTCAGTGATAAATTGGAATCAATAAATAAAGATATAAATTCCTAATAAAATATTTGCACAAAGAAAACTTTGTAAGAAATTAGCAATTATGAGTAATAAAGTGCACAATGATGTTGGGGGAAAAGTTACAATGGAAACTGGAAATACCAATGTGCACCATGCCCAACTCACAACCTACAGGGATAAGCACAAATATAAACATAGGTTTTCCACTGCACAATCAAACATGAAAGTTGAACAAGATATTAGATTAAGAAACAAATTACAAAACTACTGGAGAAATATAAACTTGTGCAAATAACAATATACTCATGTGGAATAATAGGGAAACAACACTTCAGATTCCATTTTCCTCACAAGTCTATCTATCTTTTTCTGTCTTTTGACCTTTCATATTCCCATCAAACTCAAATGCCTATCATATTTATTGTAATGAAATGCCTACATTTAATTTTGTTGTCCTAGCTATATGGAATTGGTAAAGTATTACCAAAGGGTCAATTAGCATAAATCAAACTATTTAAGGTAATTGTTTAGATCAGATAGAACAAATTTCACCTCAATGTATGGTAATCATCATCATCAACTAAATGTGTGTGTGTGCACATGCATAAATACCCAATACACATCTCAATCAAACAAAAGAAAACATAATTATACCTTGATTTGTGGATCTTCACACCGTCTTCTTATGCTTTACCTTTCAAAACATCATTCAACATACTTCATATTTTGTCCTGTTGCAATAGTTTCATGTTAGGACCCACCAAATAAATTTATGTTTGTTTATGAAAATAACAAAACCAATCTAAATAAAGACAATTCAAAACGCCATTTATTGCCTCTTAACTATGGAAATGTTTCTCAACGCTATCTGTAACAAGTTCCAATGGAGGATTCAAATAGCAATAGTGAAAATTATACACTAAAATTATAGAAATAGATGTTTTTTAATGTATTCTTCCTTACCATTCATTGAGCTCCTCTCTGTTTTGAGAATAATTTAATATTGACTACTAAATAGGACCAACCACATGAAGGTGGAAGCTCTTATGGCCCATCCCCCCCTCACATAACTCTTAACTCCCCAAACCCAATGCATCTACTTGCAAATAACAATTTATTTCACTATTTCACAATCCAAATAACAATGCATCTACTACAAATTATTTCACTCAATAGTTGAAAGATGCTTTCATTAAATGATTCTTTAAATCATTCTTTAAACAATTCAATCATTCAATAGCTGAAAAAACCATTCATTAAAACATTCATTTAGTCAATGGTAGAAAGAAAAAAATCAGTAAACCATTCATTAAGGCATTCATTCATGAAACAGAGGAAAAAGCCATTAAATATTTTTTTTTATATAAATAAGAATTACTCAAAATTTGTTTAGTCACTTACTTTTTACTTTTCTTCTCTTTAAATATTTAGTTAGAGTCACATCTTTCGGAATTTGATCATCAGTATCCCTACTAGTCTGCTCGCAAGGTTGAACTTCAGGCGAGGGGTGATGGATTTCTGCAATAATGTCAAAATATTTCATTAATATATTTATATTTTGATAAATATGAGTAAATCATTTAAAAAAACATTACGAATGTGTGTTTTTACCTGCCATGGGCACATCAACATGTTCAAGATTATCTTGTACTGGCCCAACCTATTCCGTGTTATCTACATCGACATGCTCTATAGTTGAATTGTGTAGAATTAGAATTAATGTTCATCATCTGCAATGGTCTATTAAAAACAGTAGCACATTAATAAATTCATTACTAGGATGAGAAGCGTGATCTTCATTTGGTTGGTCATGTACATCCTCGACATGAACAAGATCATTACTTTCCTGCACAAAAAGGAATAAACAATTTATGTTAATTTATTTATAAGGAATAAATTGCATGAGAATTAATAAATTATCATTAAACTATACAGTTTTTACCAGATGGATCAGCAAAAGATCATGTAGTATGCCCATACAAGCTTCTCCGGTGTTTAAGAACGACGTCAAAGCCCTGTTCGAAGCCAAGCTTCATGTAATCCGCACTGGGCAATTCTTTGAATCGGTCGGCCTTCATATTTGCATGATATCATTAATTTTCAATTTTTTTCTAGAGCAAAACAAAAATAATAATATGTATGATATTTGGATGCGGATTCGGGTTTTGCGATACTTACATATCAGGCCGCCAAGTTGGAGTAACCACCAGGCCCAAGCTTGTGTTGGCTAATTTTTTCAATTCTTGCCTTAGTGGCCTTAGATGTGTCTGAGAGACTAATTAAGTTTTTAAATACGTTAGTAAATGTACCAAAATTGATATAAAAACTAGTAATGATAAGGCTTACCACTACATTTTGGAATCTATTGCTTACCTCCTTGTTCCAGCTGGTGGTATCTTTCCTGATTTTCTCAAGCCCTTCTCTTTTCCATCTTCCACTAGGGCTTTCCACTCCATAGATGGAATCATTGGAGGTCACTCATACCTAGGGTTTTTTTTCTAGGTGAACCCTATACTGGTCTCGAACAATCTTCAGATGTTTTCCAGCCTTCTATAGGACCTTCGATGTATCTAAGGTATATTTTCCGAACAGACTAACCAAATGATTACTCAAATCATCCTTTAAAGATTTTGGTTGCTTTTTCCACATTGTGTAGATGGTGGGCCCAAAGATCTCCAAGGACAAATCATTCATATGTTTATAAAATATATCATTTCCTACAAAACATTAATGCCATCATTATTCAACATTAAAAAAAATTATTGGTATATTAGACACAAATTATAAAAACTAAATTGAACTATCTATAATGACTTGGAATCCTCTCTATCTTTATTGGAACCAGTTCTTGATCCACAAAAAATGTACACACTATTGAACCAGTGCTAGTGACATGAGAAGATCCAGGAAATGCTTCCACATCTCTATCTGACCCTGCATCCACCCCTTCTTTTGCATCATCTGTTGTGGGTGGGGCAGCATTAGCTACACCCTCTGCTTCCCTCAGGGGTGTCATGGAGCATGTTTTCGACTATTCAGTGGAAAATATGGGAGTAGTATGTGGTGTACATGGAGTGGTTTGGTCACTGGGACCAACATTTCCTTGACCACCACTGATAATCTCCATAGCGCGCTGTAAATTCAAACCATTGTATTATAAGTTCAACAACATTTAAAATCAAATATTATAATTTTTTTATAAATGAATTTACATTGTTTCCAATTGTTTACATTGCTGTAACAACAATTGAATACTTTTTTCGACCCCTTCTGTTTGTGAACTACCAATGTCAGAAGAATCAGTTCCTCATTTTTTTTCCTGGTCTTTTGTAGCACCCTCAATGGGTCTACAGACTCTCTAATTTCACTATATCTCATCAACCAGGAGACCTCATTCGTAAAGAGTTTTGAGACATTGTTTCATAAACCAAATCCCCTATCTGCAATTGAAATATAAAAAAAAATTGCTTAGTCTTTGAAGCAATAGTGTGTGCAAACAATTATATTAACAAAAAATGTCTATCATGATAGAGTCATAGTATTACATCAAGGATTACCTGACGCCTAGACAAGGGTGTGGTCCGATCAACAAATGGGGACTTACCTTGATCAACCACCTACAAAAAAAGTAGAGAATGTTATCACAATGAACGCAATATGTAAAATCTAACAAATACAAAACAAAAATAAACACTACGCTACACATTTTATATGTGTACATTTTTGAAGTTTTTATAACATGGAATTACATTTAGTTTTATTGGTTGCCTCGAGGCTCCATTCGTCTGATCAACAGCTGGGAGCTTTCCCTGGTCAATCTACAAAAACGGTAGACAACATTACCATCATGAACGCAAACATAAAAACGAAAGAATACATAACAAAATAAGCATTATGTGTCATGATATACATGTTTATGATTTTAAAGTATTTGAAATGGAGAATTACATTCATGTTTAGCTGTTGCCCCAATGCTATAGTCGGCTGATCAATAGCCGGTTGGCTTCCCTCATCAACACTCGGCATGGAAAAAATATAAGATTATATAAACAAACCTAATATACTAATGAAAATACATAACAACTTATCTATATGTCCATCCTAAATTTATTACATTAGCAATATCGATGTATACTTGCTGCCTTGACTCATGTCGACAAACATATATGGAGTCTGAAATTCCCCTAAGAGAACCCTGCATAAAAAACATACTAAAAGTTACGTAAGAAAACATGAAAAGTATAAAATTACAATTATATGCTAACGAAAACTCCTATAGATGTTAAAATAATTAATAAAAGGTTGGTTAAATTGTTTGTTGTACCACAACCATACTAACCGTGTTTGTATCTACATGGTTCAAATTGTAATTATTAAGAAGTTCTTCGTGAACAAATATTGATTTAATTACACATAAAAAGACATGTTTTTCGTCACATGACTTAAATATGTAGTTGGGTTGCTTTAGTGTAGACCTCGGTTGTGTAATGTTTATAAACCCCACAATATTACCAGTTATTTTTGGCCTTCCGTCCATGTACAATGTTGCTCCTTTATTTTGAGATTTGTCTTTCAGTTGTATATAATTCACTGACAACCCATATCTATGCATACTTCATGTATATTGGACCAGGCACATCCAATCATTGTAATTGTAATAGGGTCCAACATACTCCATCAATTTTGTACATCTACTGTATCTAACCTTTATGCCGTCTATGAAAAACAACCCCAATCCATGCAATGACGATGGTAAAATTATATATATCCTCTCATTCACACAAAAATAAGTGTTTACTTGAGGAATATCCCTAGGAACCCATTGTTTCACTAGGTGTTGGTATCTTAAGGGCATGTCAATGTCTCCCACCATCTTATCATTAGAGGAATATGACACCCCTCATTTGAGAAAAAAAATTATGCATTTGTTGAATTTTCTTATGATGTTCTAACTTATAGTTGATCTATACCTTGTAGACCTACTAGATGTCTCACTTTCCTCTATCCTTCCCAAACTCCCTTTACTGGAGGATGATAGGTTTGACAAATACTTGTTTGGTTCTACCTGCACCATGGCTGAAAAAAAATTGGCATAAGCATAGCAAAATACCAGCAAAAAAACTTGGAAAGACTTATAAGCAAAAAACTTGTTAAAGAAAAAGATTGTCAAGAATGATTTTGGTTAATAGGTGTGGGCATTTTGTAGCCCTAAAAATTCTAATGTATACCCCTCTTCTAGTTACATATAAGTCTCCATTTGCACTTATTGCTTGCATTTCCTTTTCCTAACATGAATTGGGTAGGCTTCATAAGCTTCATATGTATTCTTGTACCCATTGTACTTTCACCTTTCAATGTTGCCAAGATTGAGATGATCTGTTATGCATATGCATCAAATATAACACTACGATTTATGCCAATATGTGTCTGTACAGGGCCTGGAGGTTCTCCTTTAATGGAGTGTCTCCTTGAAAGAACATATCTTCTCATTCATCTACATTTACTTTGGATAGAAGTGATATGGAGTTGGTATGTTGGTCACTTCCATCAAAAAGCATCTTTGACATGAGTTCCTTTTTCAAGGAGTCTTGGTTAATCTCCTCTTCCAAACTTCTAGGTCACTTTTCCACTCTACATTGGCCCAATTATTCATTTTCCTGGCCACTCCTCTCTCCTTACTCTACACTCGTTGTTGTTGTAACCCTTACTTTTGATGGTTGTAAGTGGTTTTTAGTTTTCCCATGAATGATGTTGTGATGTTGTAGATGATTATTCATTTTACCTAATATGTTTTATGAGCTTTTCCATTGTTTCTAGGTTGCACATACATGTTTTTTATGGCTTCTTAAGATTGAAAGCTAAAGGGCCTAAAAGTGCCCAGATCTCATCTAGGACCCTTTAAGAGTCATAATAACAACTATTGTTATAGGATATTATTCTCCAAATGATACACCAAAACCATACTTATCGGTTAACATTTGTGTAGGGATTTTTTTCTGATCTCTCCCATAATTTATCATACTAATGGGATTGTGACTATCAAGTCAATGCCTTATTTTCATAGTGGAAATCCTACAAAAGTACACTGTAAATTCTAAAAAATTTTAATGTATGCCCTAAAAATTCTTATGTATGCCCCTCTTTTAGTTACATACAAGTCTCCACTCTCACTTATTGCTTGCATTGCCTTTTCCTAACATGTATTGGGCAGGCTCACAAAATATCATGTTATACATGGGAACTATGATATGCTCACAAATATTTATATAATTTATTATAAATGTGTGTTCCTAAATGATTTGACAATATACATGGATGGGCACTATGCTTGGTCACCAATGCTTTCATGTCTCTGTAAATATGTTTGAAACATAGATCACATATAGCAAGTATGATGACATGTAGAATGTTGGAGCAATTATCGTGGTTGTGCATTTGGATATGTAGGTGTTCTTATTACTGGCCTAACCCCTTTTCAACAATAATATTTGTAGATCTAATCAACAATACACTAGAATTCCTTATGACTAACTCATGAATATTCCCATGGTAATTAAATATCCATCTATAAACCACTATTGTGGTTTCATCATTGCTCCCAATCAAGAACAAAAAAGTAGACATGACTTATCTCCCTACATTAAGTCCATGTGCACATAATGAGTAGCTTTGGTACTTTATAACTTTTCAGTATTCCTTTTGACAACAAAAGTGAAACATGAAACAATATCCTTACTTTCAACATCTTGCATAGCTGATGGATTTGATGAATTGTATAAGTACTTTGTTCCCAAAGTAAATATTTTGAGACCTACGAATGAAGGGGAGCGATATGAATGGTTTAAGGAATCCAATGGAGGATGAATTGATGCCCTGTTTTGACTACCCAAAGGTCCTTTTATAATGAAGATTATCCTTAACTTATCATTGATTTGTAGACTTGTATTTTTCACCCATACTGCTCTCAGAAACACATTTTTATGCCCATCTAGTATGTATCTTCATGTCACAAATAGGTACCACCACAATAATGGAAGAAATCAGACCAGCTGCTACAGGAATTCTTGGAGGCATTTTTCCCAGTGGTAACCTACAAAAATCATATATATATATAATCCATGGTGGTGAAGAGTGGACATTTCCATATCTGCTACTTGGCACATTCATGAATGAAAAGAATGTTTTAAATACATTTATATTAGTCTGTAATATTTGCTGATTTATTCCTTTTAGCTTGTCATGATTATGCTTATTTTCCCATATTAATTTTCAACTCTAAGGAAACCCTAAGGCAATCCCATAGTAGAAAGAACCAAAAAAAACTATTCCACACAAATAAAAAGGCTCTTAAATTAACTATATCATGCCTTCCTCAATGATTGGATGAAACCAAGGGGATGGAAAAAGGGAAAGGAAACATCAAAGATCACTGACACCATGGAATAATTCTATAGCCAACCAACTGCCTAAAACACAAAGGTCATCTTATCGTGTTAATTGTAAGTGGGGTAAAAGAAAATCAGACACGGAGAAAATTGACATAAAATGTTCAAATAAAAAATGAAGGACACAAAAATACCTATTACTTGCTTCAAGACCCAAAGCATAAACCATAAGATTCATGATTGTCCATTAATGGCCAAGTATTAGCTAACCCAATTTCCAATGAACTAAGCACCTCATGGTCGAATCAGGATATTAGGCCAAGTTTATTATAAATTCCAAGAAGCAACCAATAGAGAAACCAAAAATCCACTCTATAGGATCTCCAAGAACTAACATCATTATATCTCTACTCATTCGATTTCCTACAAAGTGTTGTAGCTTGCTTAGTGCTCCTCTCTATTTATCATTTACGTTCAACGTCACAGTGAAATCAACAAGTCCAGGAAAATATTCTAGTACATCGCCTTAAAAGTAATGGACAAATAATGATGTTCATTTCTTAGAGATCTTGTAGAGTGGATGTTTTAACCTCTTTAGTGCTACTCTATAGTGCATAACCCAACACTTCAAAGGCATATTTCCTAATGGGATGATTTCTTTGTCTCGTCTCCTTACCCTTGCAACAAGGTCCAGGGAGTAGCTTCATTTAAGACTAACAGGAAGAATGAGAGAATGGGTTTCATTGTTTAAATGTAATGTTTGATTTTGAATGAAACATAGAGTAAAGATTATATCAATTTGTGCATTATTGTTTTATTGATATAGTGTATCTTATCTGTGAATGGTTTACCAACATGTCCATACCAACATGACTAATTAGGTCTCTTACAATTTCCTTTACCCATGAAATGGTTGTTTCAATATTGGTTTACCAATGGCATGCCCAAATAAACCAAGAAATACTTTTTATGCATAAATATGTCCTCCAATATAACCCAGATTTTACCTTTAGATATTGTTATACCTTATATTATAAGGAAAAGAGCCCAAAACTTCATATTTCTACTCTTGTCTAGATTCACACCCATCATTGCTTAAAGGCATGTTCTATGTTGCAAGAGGACATGGATAGTCCTTAATTGTGCCCAAAACGCAAAATGAAGACTTATAGGGCCTAAATTTAGGAGAAGGGGACATTTACATCCCTTTTCACTAACAAATATTGCCCAGAATGTCTCTATTCTACTGAGGCTAACTCATTATTGTCAACTAAACAACTGATGAAAATAGGGGGATAACACATATCAAAAGAATAGATCAAAGTAGTGATAAAGTCCTTTCAGAACTCAAAAAATCCATTTCCTAATGGTTGCACAGTAAAAATTATTTGGGTTTTAACTTTTTATATGATTTAATGAAGGAATACAAGTTGAGAGTGATGAAAGAATTCTAGAATTTCTAGTTATGCAAATCCATGATGCGATTAGGGTGGTTCATGAGGGTTCACACGCAATAAAATGAAACAAAATATCAACTATGGTTCTCAAGCTACATTTTCCTAAACAATATGGTAAGGTAATTTGGAAATATATGAGGTTAATGCTAATTTGATTGGGATGAATCTGGAGTTAGTATATTGGATAACATGATGTTTGTCTTCATTTTTTTTGCACTTTTTATAATTGGGTCATCCTCCTTATAATGGGTGTTAAGACATTCCTGCCTTATGTCAAGTTTTTTTCTCTTGTTATTGGTCACTAATGACAAGAATGAGAGGAAAATTTGTGGAATAGTCCCTCTGTTGTGAAGATGAAAAAGGTCTTGAACCCATAATTGCAACCTAGCCCATTCATTTGTCTAGATTCAAGTGGTCTTTTTTGAACACTAAGATTATATAAGATTAATTTATTAAAATAAAATAAAGAAATAAAAATAGGAAATAAAAAAAACATGACTTATTAATCTCCACTTATAAATTCAGGTTCAGGCCCAAAAGGTGGAGATGGAAATGAGCCATATGATGCACCTTATACATTATTGAGGTCATCCACTATGCAATATGAATAGAAATACCCTTGAAACTAACTTCTCCACCTGCTCAGCATTATCATGATCAAATAGGGACACTCTCACTGTTGATCTAGGCAAGAAATGCATGAGAATCAAGAACATAAGCAAAAATGGCATGCTCCCTTTCCTGGTGTTGAATTGTTACCTACTACTTCCAAGATACATTTTTTTTGTTAATTTGATAAGGGTTTTTATGAAATTATGGGCTTAGGTATGAAGGCACTCTTTTAGTTCATACCATCATTCACAATAGAAATTGAGCCCAAAATTCGATACCTTGCATGCTTTAACCTCTTCAATGCTACTCTGTAGTGCATAACCCAGCACTTCAGAGGCATATTTCCTTGTGGTAACCTACAACAATCATATATATATATATATATATATAATCCATGGTCATGAAGAGAGGAAATTCCCAGATCTGCTACTTGGCACATTCAGGAATGAAAAGAATGTTTTAAATACATTTATACCAGTCTATAATATTTGTTGATTTATTCCTTTTAGCTTGTCATGATGATGGTTGTTTTCCCATTCTAATTTTCAACCCTAAGGCAATCCCATAGTAGAAATAATGAAAAAAGACTATTCCACAAAAATCAAAAGGCTCTTAAATTAACTATATCATGCCTTCCTCAATGATTTGATGAAACCAAGGGGATGGAAAAAGGGCAAGGAAACATCGAATATCACTCACACCAGGGAATAATTCTAAAGCTAACCAACTATCTAAACCATAAAGGTCATCTCATCATGTTAATTGTAAGAGGGGCAAAAAAAAATCAAACACGATGAAAATTGAAATAAAATTTTCAAATAAAAAATGGAGGACATCAAAATACCTAGTACTTGCTTCAAGACCCAAAGCATAAACCATAAGATTCATGATTGTCCATTAATGGCCTAGTATTACCTAACCCAATTTCAAGTGAACTAAGCACCTCACAGTCGAATCATGATATTAGGCCAAGTTTATTATAAGTTCCAAGAAGCAACCAATAGAGAAACCAAACATCCACTCTACAGGATTGCTAAGAACTAACATCATTCAAGTGAAGGATGTATGCAGACTACTACAGGCATTATATCTCTAATCATTCAATTTCCTACAAAGTGTTTTAACTTGCTTAGTGCTCCTCTCTGTTTATCATTTACGTTCAACTTCATGGTGAAATCAACAAGTCCAGGCAAATATTCTAGTACATCTCCTTTACAGTAATGGACAAATAATGATGTTAAGTTGTTGGAGGTCCTGTAGAGTGGATATTTTAACCTCTTTAGTGCTATTATGTAGTGCATAACCTAGCACTTTAGAGGCATATTTACCAGTGGTAACCTACAAAAATCACACACACAGACACACACACACACACACACACACACATATATATATATATCTAATCCATGGTGGAAAAGAGCGGACATTTCCAAATCTGCTACTTGGCACATTCATGAATGAAAAGAATGTTTCAAATACATTTATATCAATCTGTAATATTTGATGATTTATTCCTTTTAGCATGTCATGATGATGCTTGTTTTTCCATATTAATTTTCAACCCTAAGGAAATGCTAACTTGTTTTCCCATACTAATTTTCAACCCTAAGGAAACCCTAAGGCAGTCCCATAGTAGAAAAAACCAAAAATTACTATTCTACACAAATCAAAAGGATCTTAAATTAACTATATCATGCCTTCCTCAATGATTTGATGAAACGAAGGGGATGGAAAAAGGGCAAGGAAACATCAAATATCACTCACACTGGGGAATAATTCTAAAGCTAATGTACAAAGCACATTATGTCTCCTACCCCATCCCTTTGATGTCTACATCTTGCTGCTCTCACCTTGCACCAAGCGAATGTACAAACCACACTTGCCAACATCTATTCAAACTATAGTAGAATGGAGGCACACCATACAGGAGCATGTTGCACCTCCACATATCATTTTGGACTCCCTCTTCACACCTTGATCATTGTCAAAATAGTTGTTACAAGATACCACTAATGTATTATTAACAAGTACTGTAATATCAACCCTTTCGTACACTACAATTTTCTCTTTCTAATCAAATTTTTTTTGACTTTACAACTATATAGTAATTTATGAATTTTTTTTATAAATATTTTAATATTTAATAATAAAATATTTATATATGTAATATTGCGTATGTAATATTTTAATATTGTAATATGTATGTATGTAATAACTAGATGGAATATCAACTGGTAACCCCAAGGGACTCAATGGGATTTGATCTTAAGGCCTATGTGAGCTTTCACATGAGCGTCTACCAATTGACGACCCTTGGGGTTAACAACCATAAAAATATCACGGTATCAATTAAGGAGGATACTTGGGAATAGAAACCATAAAACTATCATGGTATCTAAAAAATTGAAGGTACCAATATAAAACTTAGGATGCCAATCTCCATCACCCACAACCTCACAAAAACTCCGTGAAAACAAAGAGTTTGGAATTTGTAGGCTACTAGAAATGTGAAAAAATTGGAGTTACCAATAAGAGTGATGGTATATCAATTGATATTAGTGGTCAAGTAATGATCAAGTTTTGGATGCATACACTATCAAATATGTGGTATAAACCTCAATACATCCTTAAACTAAGATCTATGGGTATATTATTACTATTATTATTGCCCATTGATAGTTATTTCCATTCATTTATAAAATTACGCATGGATTATGGTGTGTTTTATTTCGTGAAATGATATTTCTAGAGTAGGGATTCTTTACTATTTATAGGATATTGAAGCAATTCAAAGGTGACCCTATTTTTTTGTCATCACCATTAATGACTCGTTTGTAGGCATCGTCTAGGTTCTCCTTGTTAGGTATCACAACTACCTTCTCTTATCCCCTATCTTTTGAAGGGTTGAAGGTATTACAAAAGGTACTAGATCCCTGAATGGAAAAATATAGTATCCCAAACTGATATTCTATTGTCTTGATAGTATGTTTGTAGGTTCGATTCTTTTGTTATGATAGATTGAAAAAATAAAAGTTGCATGCAAGACAATGTTGTGCCAAAAGGCCCTATAATATAGTTTTTTTGGAGAATAAATAGGAAGAAGACTGTCAGTGAGAGAAGGTACACATACCAATAATAATAATTTTGATAGTACATCGAGATATGTGATTCATGCAAGCCATGCATGTAGCAGAAGATGTAGTGCTTCTTGCCAGTAGTTGACCACCAACTGAGGAAAAACACACTCTCCAATGTTGTTCTTCACGTTTTGGATTCAATATGTTGTCGATGAAGTCGAGACTTTCTAGGAAGGATAGTATAGGTCCTTCGATGAGATGGGAAGGTACATGCATAAGTTTTGACCTCCTTTTGTGCCCTAGCGAATTGTTCTTCTCCAGAATGGGTGATGCACTCCTTCCTCACTTTTTTGCTGGTGATGATTTTGCTAAATGGTTGGTGAATTTTTATTAATTTAGCTATGTGTAAATAATTGGCTTTATTAGTGATTATACATTAATAACATTAGGCATGAAACATTTCACATTCCATATGTATTAATAACATTTGACAATAATTGATGTTTATTAATAAACATTATACATTAAACATGAATAAACATTAGACAACATTAATAAATATTATATATTTTACATTAGTAAATAGTATACATGGTTGATAAGGTACAATTATCAAACTAGTTTATTTAGTAAACAAGGTACAATTATCAAAATAGTTTATTTAGTCAAACTTATTACCTTTCTTTTTTGCATTGACTTAGCCACTTTCAATTTACTAACTATAAAATAGCTAGTAAGTGTTGGCTAATAACAGTGACGATTCATGGTATTATTTTTCATTAGGTTGCAACATGGAAAACTTGTGAAACATAATACCACGAATATTCACCGTTGCTTGGTTGAACACTTGTTATCTTTTGTGAGATATAGTTCATGTGGACAGAGTTCTTGAACTCTGTCCTGATGGACAGTTTTGTTTGATGATGATATTTATAGGTATGTAGAAAAAAAATTAATATTTTGAAAAAATAGTTATTGTAAGTGGTTTACTTCATTCAATCACTTAATGAAAATATATTGTATAGTCCAAGCTCTCATGGTGTATAGAGCTTGGGAATTACTGGGTTAGGTTCGAGTTGATTTCTAATATAAGGTTTCTATAATAAAACACCTTAAAGAATAAATCCATAACATTTGGCAAAATTCTAGCAAACACCTGTTGCCGCTAAAATTTGGAAAATATTGGGTTAGTTTCGAGTTTCTTTCTAAACTAGGGATTTTATAACAAAATAGGGCTCAGAAATACTGCTTGGGACAATGACCGATTTTCATCCTTCTCCACTAGGCCGAGCATACGTGTGAGAAGAAAAACTCTATCTATCGTGGCTATGGGGGAACTCAAATCCTTGTCTAAACCTCCCTTAAGCAACTCATTTCGGCTGGGTCAGCTTAATAGCTTGTTTGGGAATCGGTTACTGAGATAACTCAAATAAAAACAACCAAACCAGTTTGAATGCAAACCAAAATGTGGTGGGTTCATCCACTTATTGTAATGCTCAGACTGTCCAGACTTCAGAATGCATATCAGCCAATATGGGTCAAATGTGGGTCAAATGAAACTGTCAAATGCAACTCTATTTTTACCCCTATTAACTCTATTTTGGGTGGAATCAAAACAATCAGGAGAGTCAAACTTTGGGTCCTGATCAATGAGGGTAACCTTCTCTAATAGCCTCTGCCTTTCCTCTATTGGCTAAGAAACCATGTAGATTTGCAGAACTATCTTAAAATTACCAAAATAGACATGAATTAGGGCATGGTACTCACAATTTTGGGATTCATTGTCTCGACTGACAATTGGCTTCCTTGTCCGCTATAAAACCACAATCCACTCTCCTTAGTCTTCGTGGGTCAAAATCATTGCTCCCATTGTCCAAATCGTTTCTCCCACTGATATTATTCTCCATCCAAGTTGCTCAAAAAAGCACTGATCACTGAACGACAAGCACCCAATGAGATGCATAGAGAAATCCGCTTTCTCGTGAAGCTGAAATGAAAATAGCACGACTATTAGTTTTTTTTTATTGTTTTATGTTTTTGTTTTTTTATTTATATATATGTATTTAAAATAATTGTTTTATAATTATTTATATATATTGTTTTATGTTTTATTTTATTTATTTATTTATGCTTTATTTTATTTATTTATATATATACTATGTTTTACTTTTTTATATATACAAAGAGGGGGAGTGTATCTATAGGATTCTTTATGTGTGCAGTGAATCTATGATGATGAGGATGAGGATGTCGCTATGATGATGATGTCGATGATGATCATGATGTTATCCATGATGCCAATCATTATGATGATGATGAGGAGGAGGATGTTGATGATGAGGATGAAGATGATGATGATGATGAAGACGAATATGATGATGATGAAGAAGACAACAATAATGATGATGAAGATGAGCATGTTGACGATGATGAAGATGATGATGATGATGATGATGGTGATGACCGTCTTGATATCATATGAATTGATGAAAATGATAATGATGTTGATGAAGACGATGATACTGATGATGCTGTCGATGGTGACGAGGATGTTGCTGATGATGATGGCAACGACGACGACGATGATGATGATGATGGATGATCATGATGTTGATGGATGATGATGTTGATGTTGATGATGATGATGATGATGATGATAATGATGAAGATGATGATGAAGATGATGTTGATGATGATGAAGATGATGATGATGTTCTTGATGATGATGAGGATGGTGAGGATGATGACGATGATGAACCACATGATGATGATGATGTTAGTAAATCTTTTTAAAACAAAATAAGATAAAAGAATAGGTCTGATTTAATAATTACTTTTCATTATATTTCATCGTTGATGATGACGATGACGATGATGAAGATCATGACTATTATACAGACGACGACGATGATGATGACGATGATGTGTGATGAAGATGATGATGATGTCTAATGATGAAGACGTGACGATGAAGATGATGATGATGAATATGTTGATGAAGAAGAAGATGATGATGATGATGTTGTTGATGATGATATGAGGATGTTGAGGATGATGATGATGATGATGACGACGATGATAATTATGATTTTGATGATGATGATGAAAATGATGATGATGATGACAATGATCATGAGGATGATGATTTTGAAAGCATGCATGGCTTGGCAATTTTCTTCTTAAATCAATTTCAAAATTAAAAAGGGACCAATTCTTTTATAATCATTATAATCTTATTTGTGCCCTTTTTGAGCTTGGATTCAATAGAACAAAATATGATAGACCAATATGGTAAGACTGTCGTCATCATTGTCATCAGCATCATAAAAAAAAGTCAAAAATTCCTAATAAAAGAAAGACAAGAACAATGATTTATTATCACATACACTTTTACTAAGAACCTTGACATATATCTTATGTAATAGCTATAAGGCACAAATATGCTATTGAGGAGACTCAAGCTTTGGTGGGTGGAATGACAACAATTAGGAGAGTCAAACTTTGGTGGGTGGAATGATAACATTTAAACTACTTAAGAAGCGATTGTTGTAGCAATTTAACAAAGTCTAAATATCTAAAATGATTTTGATGTTTGTCACCAAACTTTAAAGTTATGGTAAAATCAAAGATATATGAAAATTTTGGAATCTAATATCTTTTCATGAGCCATAAGGTATGTTAAAGATTTAAAAAAAATTAATGTTATGTTCTACATTCTTAACATCTTTCCATGTTTACTCCATTCTTCATATTGAATTTGGAAAAATTAAAAATTATCTACAAAATCTAAAATCATACTTTTATTATAGCAATAAACTAAGTAAAACTTTTTGACATCAATTTTGCTACTTGTATTCTTCTATATAATTATCTTATTTAAATTAAATAATTTTTTAAAATAAACTTAAAACATTCAAAACAAAAATAAAATGATAAATTTTAAAATTTCATATAAGATATTTTATGGAAAAATATTTCAAATATAAATAAAATAATTATTTATAGCTATATTCACTTTATTTTTATTAGAAAATATCACGTCAAAAGAAAACCATGTGTGTTAATAATGACAATGNATAACATATTAATAAAAAATTTAAAACACTAATCTTCATACTATCAAGATAATAGTGTTTTAAAACACTAATCTTCACACTATAATGATGATGACGACGATGATGAAGATGATGATGATGACGATGATGACCATGATGACGACGATGGCGATGATAATTATGACTTTGATGACGACGATGACAATGATGATGATAATGACAATGATTATGAGGATACCGATGTCATCTTCATCGATGATGATGAAGATGATGTTTTTGGTGATAATTATATTGTTGTTGATGATGATGATGATGTCTGTAACTCTTTTTAAAAAGAAATAAGATAAAATAAATATGACAATGATGATGATGATGATGTCTATAACTCTTTTTAAAAATAAACGATGATGATGATGATGCTGATGGCGATGAAGATGATGATGATGATGATGATGATGATGATGACAATGATGAAGAAGATGATGAAGATGATGTTGATAATTATGATTTTGATGATGATGACGATGAAAATGATGATGGTAATTATGATTTTGATGACGCGGATGACAAGATGATGACAATGACCATGAGGATAATGATGTCATATTCATTGATTATGATGAAGATGATGATGTTGGTGATGATTATGTTGATGAGGATGATGATGATGATGATGGTGATGATGATGAAGATGACGATGATGACGACGATGATGATGAAAATGATGATGAGGGTGATTATGATCATGATGATTATGATGATTATGATGATGATGATGATGATTATTATTATTATATATGATGAAGATGATGTTGATGATGGTGACGAGGATGGTGAGGATGATGACGATGATGATCCACATGATGATGATGATGATGATGATGATGTTCCTTAACTCTTTTTAAAAAGAACTAAGATAAAATAATAGGTCTAATTAAATATCTACCTTTCATTATATTTCATCATTGATGATGATGATGACGATGATGAAGACAATGACGATGCTATAGACGACGATGACGATGATATGAAGTAATTAATTTGATCTAGGTTTAACTTTAATGATGATGATAGTGTTGAAGATGATGATGATTATGACGATGATGAAGATGATGATGATGACGATGATGAAGATGATGATGATAATTATGATTTTGATGATGACGACAATGACGATGATGATGATAATTATGATTTTGATGATGACAATGACAATGATAATGATGATGACAGTGATCATGGGGATAACAATGTCATATTCATCGATTATGATGAGGATGATGATGGTGGTGATGATTATGTTGATGAGGATGATAATGATGATGATGGTCATGATGATGAAGACAGCGATGAAGAGGACGATGATGATGAAGATGATGATGATGGTGATTATGATGATGATGATGATGATGATGATTATATATGATGATGATGATTATATATGATGAAGATGATGATGAGGATGATGATGAGGATGGTGAGGATGATGACGATGATGATCCACATGATGATGATGATGTCCATAACTCTTTTTAAAAAGAAATAAGATAAAATAATAGGTCTAATTAAATATTTACCTTTCATTATATTTCATCGTTGATGATGATGACGATGATGATGAAGACGATGACGATGCTATAGATGACGATGACGATGATATGAAGTAATTAATTTGATCTAGGTTTAATTTTAATGATGATGATGGTGATGAAGATGATGATGATTATGATGATGACGCCAATATTGATGGTGATGATGATGAAGACGACGATGATGAAGATGAATATGAATATGATGATGATGACGACGATGGTGATGATGACGATGATGATCAACATGAGGACAATGGTGATGGTGATGAGGTTAGTAACTCTTTAAAAAAATAAGATAAATGAATAGGTCTAATTAAATATTTACCTTTCATTAATTATATTTCATCATCTTCTTCATCCATGTCATTGTCTTCTTGATCCAAGTCATCATCTGTATAATCAGATCCAGAGTCGAGATTGTAAGGGTTGGCCATATCATCATCGTCATCATCATCAGTTATGCTCATCATGTCATCGTCGGTATAAATTTCATCGGCATTGTTTGCTACATCATTGGATTCATCTGTTTCATGGAGTACATCTTCTGTTGGATCATCATCATCACCTAACTCATGTTGATCATGCTCTGTGTCATCGTATCCTTATTCCAGAGACCCTCTTCATTAGCATCGTCTAGGTTATACTTTACCGGCCTTCCCCTTGGATCTTGTCTCACAAAAAATGACGAGCCCGCTTTACTTGGAACCCTTGGGTAAAATACCTATTCACATTGGCTTGGAAAAAAATTGGGTTCTATTCCTGGCTTGAACAACCTTGTGTTTACCATAGTAAATCCATTATCATATTGAATAATAGTTCTATTGGGATTACATTGATTCAATCGTAACCTGTATCATTTGACAATGAATAGAACTACCTTAAAGGATTTTGTTATCTCCCGAAATAAATTTATTTTGACAGTATGAAGAATTGAATTCATGTAATGAAGTATCTGAGTATGACTGACAATTTGAAAGCCTCTGTTTTTTATTTGGTTGAAAATTTTAAAAGTTATAGCTTTCGGTGGCTTAGGTGAGGCTTATTATAGCTCATTAGCCACCGAAAAGCTATGCTTTGGTGGCTAAATAGCTGAACACGGGGTAAAAGTGAACCACCAAAAGGGGTCTGAGAAACCAGAGTTAAAATAGCACTTTCGGTGGCTTAGGATAGACTTTAGAGGACTCATTAGCCACTGAAAATGGTCGCTTTCAGCATGGGAAGGATTTTAACTACCGAAAGAAGGAAGCGAGCAACATTGGAAGAAGTACATTCGATGGCTTAGGCGAGGCTTGGAACAACTCATTAGCCATCGAAGAGGGTTGCTTTCGGTAGCTTAGAGAAAGATTCAATGCATATGCTAACCACTGAAAGTAGGAAGATAAGCATTGGGTGAACAGTAATTTCGATGGTTTAGGCGAAAGCTAGGGAATCTCATTAGCCACCAAAATGATGGGTTTTTGACAGTTAAATAGGTTTTCTGGTGAGGCCATTATCTACAGAAAGTAGGATTTCACCACAGTCATGGGGTAAAGGTTTTGGCATCTTAAGAGGGAAAGATAACACTTTGGTAGGCATCGAAAGCTAGATTTTCGATGGCTAGCTGACAACCTCCCAGAGGCTATTAACCATTGAAAAGGAAAAGTGAGAAAATGGTTAGAAAAAAATCACATCCGACCCCACCAGCAACATAAACGATCAGTGGAGGGTGTGACAAACCACCAAAAATATCTGGGCCTACATAACCGCATGTGTAAATGAGTTAAAAAAGGTCATTAGGAAACTTACAAAGGACTGATATGACCAGAAACCCTTAGTCTCCTTCCACATGTCCAAAAGAACATAAAAAATCCCACCGAATACTTTGGCTGATGTAGGTTATGATTACTTGGGAAAGGCGATCGAGAGGATCAACTGCTACAATTATTTTATGATCTTAGCCTCCATCATGACATAATAAACCCACATAATCAATTCCAAGAGAATCCATCAACTTTCATCCTTGAGATTATCATTATTCTCCATAAGAAAAACTAGCTCTGAAGGAGTATCCTGCTAAGCATACTGTATATAGAACTGAGAAATATTTTGTAGGTACCTAGGAGAGGCACTCATCAAGATGAAGAAGAGTGGGCCTGCTCTCAAGCAGAAGCTAGCTGATATCAATTATTTCGAAGCACATCCAGAGGTCTGCAGACTCTTCCAAGAGGTTGGCTGCTACAAGTTCTGTGAAAAGATACAAGGCTCCCATCAACAGGTGGCTGAATCATTTTCCCTCTCATTCGATGGTTCAAAATTAGTCATAGGAGAGGAGGATTTTCACATAGATGAAACCATAATCACTAAGGTGACAAAAATCCTTGGCACATGAAAAAAAATGGTTCAAGACCACCATACCAAAAGATGTGGAATTCAGGTCTTACCTTAAGACTGACCATAGAGGAATGGTGTGGAAGAAGAGTGTGCCATCATCATGGCTGGAAGAGAAGTGGAAACAACTACTGAAGGCAATTGTGGTCTACCTAACCTATGAAGGGAGATATAACAGAGCCATGATATACCATTTCAAGTTGATGAATCACTTCACAGGTAAAATCCCTCTCAATTTCCCCTTTTACTTACACAGAAGTCTGGGAAAGATGGCACATCAAGTGAAAGCCCATCCATCCAAGATTGCTAGTAGGCTATCCCACCATGGTCTTATCCAGTTATTGGTCCAGGAGTTGTTGAAGATAAGGAATATGGAATGGCTTTATTTTCTATTTTGGAATGGATTTGAGATAGGCCTTCAGCCAGAAGAGAAAGGGATGTCTCCTGCCAAGAATTCTAGCACACTGAGGAGTGGTAGAAGAAGGAGGAGAGCCATTTCCCTAGTAGCAGCAACAGAACAGTCTCCCTCCTCTTCCAAGATCAAGAAGGTAAAAAGGAACTTGGACTTTAGTGAGAAGGGCCAGGAGGTTGAAGCCAACCATGAGCATATCCTAAATCTACGATATTCAGATTCTAAAGAAGAGAAAGAATAAGATGCAGCCTTAGCTCTGTAAATTGTACCAGTGTCTGAAGCACTACCATTCCCCACACCATACGAGCAATGGGAACCAATAGAGAAGGATTCCTTCGGCAAGCCTAAAACTAAAAAGATCAATCAGCTACTGAGGAAAATTTATGAGATGGAGGTTTTGGAAAGAGAACTAAAAAGAAATAATGAAACATTGACCAGCAAGATCAAGCTACTGCATAAGTATTACCTAGAGTAGAGAGAAAGATACATTTTCTTGAAAAGGATAAATACAAGGTACCTAAAGGACAATACTAGATTATACAGGATGGTTAGGCTCTAAAGGCTACAGCTGAAGGAAGCCAAAGCAAACCCTAGTAGCCACCCCACCTTAGAAACCCTAGTTGAAGCAGTAGTTAGTCTCTAGCCTCCTAAAAATAGCCAAGGCATTGTTAACACTCCTAGCATGAAGCCTGTAGAAGAGGAAAGGTGAGAAAATAGGACTAAAAAGATATTTTTGAGAAAAACCTAATATTTTTGTGAAACAGGGCTTTCGATGGCTTAGGCAGATACTGGGGCAATTCATTAGCCACCAAAAGCACCACTTTCAGTAGCTAATGGTTCCGATAGACTGGCCTCTTAACCACCGAAAGAGGAAAGAGGCTTAAAATCAAGTTTTAGCATACAGGACCGGTTTTGGGAAACTATAGATGGCTCAAGGATGTAATATAAAGATGAAAGACGCTGAGGGAAGCATCAAAAAAGGGCCTGTTTAAGCTCTACTATGACATAACAGCACAAAAATCCACCAACCCTAGCTATCAAGAGAAATCAGTTTCTTAAATAGCAGAGGGCTAGTAGCAGTAATCATCAGCAATTACTTCAGTTATCTAAAAGTTCATTCAGTGGACTAATTCTTCAGTTAAGTTAAGACTAGTATTTAATTAGGGTTTTAAACCCTAATTTGCAAAAACTATTACTTTTGTTTATTTTTGTAAAAAACAAATCCAAGTTTTTAGGATCTGTATATTTAATAAGAGGCTATAAAGCCTAAGACTGATTTTATGAAAAAGGTTCTACTTTGGGGATTTATAAACCTATACTATTGTTAGCTTCTCATTTTACTCATTCTTGAATATAATCTCTTTTGCTATAATTTGTTCATCCTTCATCTCTGTCTTTACTGTACTTATGCCTGAATGTGTATTTAGGTTAATTTCAAGTTGATTAATAACTTATAGCTATCATCCTATTGGTGTGTTAATGTGATTTGAATTATAAGTACCATTTGTATCACAATTTATCCATTTATATGCATATGTTTTGTGTGGAAATCTACCCGCTTGATGAGTTCTCCATCCCTGCACCTTATTGTCAACTTCTGAACAGTTGTAAATAAAAGCCTTGTAATTGAGTGAGTCTCATGCATGTCTTGAGAGTGGAAGGTTATATAGGCCACCTAACTTGATCCATTTCAGAAAACCCTAAAAACATTGTAATTTACCAAGCATCCTCGAGCTACAACCTAGACGAGTTTCCTGGAGTGATAACAAATTGGCGCCATTGTCGGGGAGAGGAGACTGAAGCTCAGCTTCCCTGGGAGACGACATAGATCCTTGCTTTGATGATGGACAAAGATTAGACATTATTCTGGTTGTAATCATCTATATGGAGAATCCATTGCAATAAGGTGGCTTCAAGAAGACCAAGTACCAGAGAAAATGCTCAGGGGCCACCATTAACACCTATTTCAGATCCAGAAGAAATTTTGAGAAGAGCTAGGGCTTCACTAAGGTAGACCAATAGTGCTTAAAAGGAAGTCACACCAGGTATTTTAAGAAACATTTCTGCTATTATTTATTTTGCTGAAACACTAAATTCTCGAGAATTTATAAATATATCAGGAAATTCTAGGGTTTGGGCATCTTCAAGCACTGTTGCTTGTGAATATCCAATCCCCGGTGAATCCACTAGGAAAAGTATACCACCACCACCTTCTCAGCAAATACCTTCATCAGTGCTACCTTCCTCAACCCTTTTCATACCCATTACCAATATGGCTTCCCCTTAATTGACCAAAATGCAAAGGATCCTAGTGGCTAGGTATGCCCCCCTAAATTTTCCAAATCCCCTCTCGGCCATGCCCACTTGGGATTACCTCAAGTACATTCCTAAGTTCACAGGATAAGGAGATTTCATAGCTGAAGAACATCTAGAGGCATTTTATAGCTATGCTGGGAACATTAACATAGAGCAAGAAGATGTATGGAATAGGGTTTTTGTGCAAACCCTAGATGGTTAGGCTAGGAAATGGTTTAAAGAACTACTTGCTAGATCAGTGGCAGGAATTGAGGCCCTAGATGACATCTTTCTAAAACATTGGGGAGAGAGGAGAGACCACCTCTATTATATCACATAGTTCAGCAACTTGATGAGAGAGAATGGGGAGTTTGTCTCAAATTTCACCAAAATGTTCAATAAAATGTACAACAAGATCCCCACCGAGATCAAGCCCACTAATACCTCAGCTAGGATAACTTATGCAAATGCCTTTGACTCTAATTTTTGCCTCCTTCTCAGATAAAGGAGGTCTTCCTCTTTATCACTCATGCAGGATGATGCCCTAGAGGTAGAATCAAACATTGTGGCATCTCATAAGGTTAAAGGAAAGATAGACAAGAAGAAGCAGCCAACAGACCCTATTGGTGTTATGGAGAGAAATTCCTATGGCTTGGGGTACCACAACAGACAGCTATGACTCCAGAAATCAATATTTCCCAATATGCAATGGAAATAAAATTTCTAACACTAAAGGATCAGACCTCGTACCTTATTCCAGACGGTTGAAGTAGATCCCCGTTGAGCTTTCCAATCTTCAGCTTGAATTGATATAATACTTCCTCAACAACAAGTAAACAATACAAGCATACTATATCATGGTGTTATATTCTAGCATATATAATCAATAATGTAAAAACATTTGACATATTCCAATGGATACAATATTCAATCAAATACACATCATTGGACAAGGAAATATAGTTCTTATTAATATAAATCAGAGATTACAAGATAGATACAACCTCTGACGGCACGTCTATGAATCGGAGAAACTGAATCCCCCACTTGGGCCTCCACCACCTCAATCCTCCACTCTCGATAGCAAGATCACTAGCAAAGGAAAGCTTGGGAAGAACACAATAGTGCTCCAAAGGGACAAAGGGATGCAGACTCAAGTATAGTTCTGGCAACAATGGACTATTGTTGCTAGGGTTTTACCCCTAGCTTGTGCAAATGAGCACCTACTAAGGACAATGGATTCCTTGGTAGCAGTTCAATAATATGTGAAATAAAAGATGTTAAACAGCAATGGAAATTAATCTAAACATGTTCATGAAGCAAAACAGAAAAAGGTAAAGAATTATTTTTTATTGATCTGACCTCCAATGTGGAGGTTGGTGAAGCTCGTTGCGCTGATCCGAGAGGTTGCTCTGAGCTCCAACTGCTCCTTCTCTTTCTCCAATGGTGGAAATGGGCCAAAAGGGGGCTCTCACGGTGAAAGTATCTCAATGGTGAGCTAGGGTTTCAAGAGCAATTTTGGCAGAGGCAGGATACTTGTGATTGTGGATTTTGAATAAGGGGTCTCCATCACTTATTTATAGTGGTGGAGTGCTGGTTTAGGGTTAGGGTTTCAGCTGTTTAGGGTTTTTCCCTCCTTTTCCTCATTATTTTATATTTTTTCTTCCTTTTTGGAGATTTTTTCCTTTTTGGAGGAATTTTGGATATTTTTTGGAGGAAAAGAGGGTTTTATGGCCTTTTGGAGGCATTTTAAGCCTTTTGGAGGCTTTTTAGATGGTTTTATGGGTTTTTGATGGAAATATGGTAGGAAAATGGACAAATGAGCCATGTAATGGGGTAGATGAGGTAGTGAACCCTTTTTGGGTGTTAACAGATTGCCCCTTGATGTGCGAGGGCAGGAGCTCATCGTATGGCCGATGGACATCATAAGTCATATTTGTTTTTCATGGGGTGTGGAGAAGAGAAGGAACCGACTGGAGCCCGGAACATCGATCTCGAACCAACTGCAAGACCTGAAAAGTACATAACCTCAATAATGGATGAGGAATCATCTGATCATCTGGACGAGGCGAGCATACCCATGCTCGTATCAATATACATAAAAATAACTGTGAGGCCCGAAAAGGGGGACCTGTAGGATACATAGAAATCCACTGTGTATATCATAAGTGTCTAGAGGGGACACAAATTTGGAACATACTGCTGGGCTGACCATGTCTAAGCTGAACAACTGATGCACTGGAATGACAGCAGTGCTACTGAATGTGGTTCCAAAGGAACTAATGAGCTGCTGGATTAAAGTGACAACGGTCATACTTGCAATGGTACACTGATCTGGAACTGAACTGGGTACTCAAGGAAGCATGGAACTGGATGGCTTTCGAATACAATCGCCAGCGCAGCCCGGACATCCATGGGGACATATAACTGGTTGTTCCAAAGCGACTCACCAATGTGCTAGAGTCGGAGGAAATCCGGGGTCTTCAACACATAATGGAAAGGATATACATCCTGCGCGATTCTCAACGATGCGATTAAGGTGCTGAAGTCGAGCATGTGAGAAACAACTATTCAGAGAGGCAATGATGACTCCTCCCAAAATGATCCGTAGGCACTCACCACATATGGTGATGGGTCCAAGGCGCAGGGACCTCTAGGTCTATCCTCTGGAATAGAGGGGATGTCGTCGACAGAGGGAGACCTGCAACTATCAAGGCAATGATGTTTCCTTGACAGGAGCGCGAGGTAAAAAACCGAACTGTGGTAGTACTGAGGGCAGGAGTGATAAACTGGGGGGAATAACTAGGCAAGTAGAGTGGGTGGACTCAAACTTCCTTTGTTTAGAGTATGATGGCGGAGATGATCGGGCAGCATATGAGACTGACTGGTGGTAAAGGGATCATAGCGGTATAGGATCTGAGGGTGAGAGAGCTGAGGGAGACTCAAGTTGTGGTAAAGTGGCAGGAGATTGCAGAATACTCTGAACAAAGGCGACCTGATTGGGGGTGCTGCTGAGAGGATTGATCATAGCGCTAAGAGGCCCGAGGGGACTTCTTCATGGGTTAGGGAACTAGAAGAAGTGTGGATATAAAATGGTACTGTCATGTGGATTTTACGAGCCCAAGACAGTTCATGCTCGTGGTTGCTTTCAATTTTAAGGAGTCTGAAAGCAAATAAGAAGACTCTGAAGTAATGGAATGATACTGTCGTGTGGATTTTACAAGCCCACGACAGTACATGCTCGTGGTTGCTTTCAATTTTAGGGAGTCTGAAAGCAAATAAGAAGACGATGATGTAATGGAATGATACTGTCGTGTGGATTTTACGAGCCCACGACAGTACATGCTCATGGTTGCTTTCAATTTTAAGGAGTCTAAAAGCAAATAAGAAGACTCTGAAATGATGGAATGGTACTGTCGTGTGGATTTTACGATCCCACAACAGTACATGCTCGTGGTTGCTTTCAATTTTAAGGAGTCTGAAAGCAAATAAGAAGACTCTAAATAAATGGTCAAGCAAGGAGGGAGTGTTCAATCAAGGAATATGTATTATGACCAGGACTGAGGGTGGTGGGGAACACTGGTGGGCCTACTTGCAGGGTGAATGAATGGTGGAAAAATAACGAAACATTTGTAGTATGACAGGAGTGGATGGCTCATGTAAAAAGTGTGAAATAATCTGATGACGGCCGATGTGGCACGCAAATTGATTCGGCAAGGTGTAGGGACGCAATGTTGAAATTGTACCAAGTGAGAGCGAGAAATGATCTTGAGCATCATCACGAGCTCGGAAAAATGAATCCGGTGATATAAAAAATGTTAAAAACGGAGAGCGGCCGAAGTGGCACGCAAACCGAGGTGACTATTGGTATCGAAAAAATGGGAAAAAAATGGTGTAGCACAAAATAATGCAACGAGGTGACCATTGTGATGGTTTCGTCGTGCTAATTCCAATGGTGGAAATGGTTCTGAAAACGGACTCTGTCTGGGTTCAGAATGGACAAACAAGAGAAAAGTCAACGGACTATAAATAGTAAGTGGGCCCAACATGACATGTGTCATTTGACTAGTGGACGTTGACTCGTGATCGCAGTGGACCAGAGCTGAGGTGTCATTTCTGGATGATTTGACTGGTCGATTGCGGAGTCGGGAGATACAGGTTTTCCGTTAAACTCATACCTGCATTTTTTTTGGGTTTGGGGGGGGGGGGTAGTGGGTCCCAGGGGATGATTTGTACAGTCCACGTGGGTGGACCACAGGTTAGGGGGTCGAAACCACAGGTTTAGACCGGGACAGCTGCGGTTGGGGACCGCGGGTTCATGCTTGACAGCCGCGGTCGGAGGCCGCGGCTGTAGGCCTGACAGCCGCGGTCGGAGGCTGCGGCTGTAGGCTTGACAGCCACGGTCGGAGACCGCGGCTATAGGCTTGACAGCCGCAGTCGGAGACCGCGGCTGTAGGCCAGAAAACCGCGGTCGGGGGCCGAGCTATTCCGGTTTTTTGGATGAAAGGGAAGGTTGATTATTTTGGGATGAGTCTAATGAGACTTCATTGTATGATTGACAGGATGTCGCAGGTGCTAAGGAGGGAGCGGGAGATACCGGATGATATTATGACCATCGTCCGAGAGGACTGTTGATTGCGGTCGATGTTAGGGCTTTTCAGACTGCTGAAGTTCATTGAGGTGCCTATGATGCGGTCAGCAGGATTGCTGCTGAACCGGTTGGTTGGTTTCTGGGAGCCAAACATACAGGCGTTTCGAGTTCAGGGAGAGAGGGTGGACCTCACCCTGACTGATGTTTATTTTTTAATGGGGTTGCCATGCCTAGGGAGGGTAGCAGATACATAGCCGTGGGTGTCTGTAGACCTTGATATGGATGACCTGTTGGAGCGGTTCTGTCGGCTGGAGGCTCAGGTGCATCGGAATGCACTCTTGGTGAGAGATCTACGGGAGCCAGCAGTGCAGGCCATGGCAGCATGTGTGGTGCGGGTTCTGGGTTCCCAGTCACCTGAGAAGGTGTCTGGGGGCAAGATGCAGCTTGTGGACCGTGTACTGGCTGGGACTTATTTTGCGTGGGGCTAGATTTTCCTGACCTGCGTGCAGTGATAGCTGACCGCAGCGAAGGAATCTGGTAAGGGGTTCTGCTATGGTTCATTTTTATGTGCATTCTTTATGGAGAGGGTACCCACACTGCGGCCATGGGTGCCGGTCAGAGAGGGAGGCTTGAGGGAGCCTCGGATGGTGCGATGGGGAGAGATGATGCACCGCCGTGGTGGTGGGGACGTTGGGCGGTACTTTATGCAGGAGCTATACCTGCAGTGGCTCCAGCTACCACTAACACTGGAGGATTATCCATATAGGGATATGGACTTCACTGGAGATCCAGATGCGCCACAGCTGCTAGGACAGGCATGGGGGCCAGATGGTATGTATTATTTGATTGTATTGTCCAGTTTTATGTGTATGATATATTGTTGATGTATTGGAACTGACAAATGGGTGATTTATAGATGTGGGTCCGAGGCCACCGCCAGGGCATGTGGCACGCAGAGGGATTGTGGCCGTTCCAGCTTTGCCTGGGCGGGGGGAGGTGCGTCGTCGAGATGCAGAGGGGACACTAGAGTCCGCCCGGGCACTACTCGACTATCTGCTAGTGGGAGTGACTAACCAGGGGTGGCGAGACCTTGATCCTGCCATGATTCAGGAGTGCTTGAGGGCACCTCGAGATTTCAAATCGATTGCGATCCGGGTGGCCATATTAGCAGACAGGGCGCGGGCACAGGGGCCCAGACGGGATGAGGACTCGCTGGAGGAGGAGCGAGGAGAGGAGTCAGAGGCAGCGGACACTGACAGTGATGCAGGGTACGACTCTCACTAGGGAGAGTAGGGGACTCCCCCCGATTTTTTGTAGCTACGGTCTGTACCCTATGAGGTTTTTAGGGATGTATATACATTTTTTGTAGAGCTGAGTACAGGGGTACTCAGGACATGTATAGCACTGTAACATGTATTTTTTGATATATATATATTTATGCACATGGATGCACTTTTGTATGATGTTGTGTCATTTGTACGCACATGGATGCGCTTGATGATGTGTTGTATGTTTGTATTGCACGTGGATGCAAGTAGTCTAGGATGTTGGGCACGTGGATGCCCCTATCGATGCAAATGTTTATGCAATGTAGTCTTTTTGGTTTTTTATATAGTTGGATGAGATGCTATGATGTATGGTGGAGATGTTATATGGTGTGATTGATATGCCAATATAGGATGTTATTTGCCATTTGATCTGCGACACTATTTTGAGCTCTTGGGACATGTGTGAATGTGATGGATTCAAATTGTCGGCTGAGTTGTTTTGTACGCAGGAATTTTCTAAAGAGACAGGGATCACGTACCTGGTAGCAGTTGTTGATCTGGGAGACAAGTAGCTGGGAGTCCAAGAACACATGAAGGTGACGTATGCCCATCTGGAGGGCAGCAGTCAGGAGACCGGTCACAGCATCATACTCCGCCTGGTTATTGGTAGCAGCGCTTATACAGGTTCCGTCAAGGTGAATCATTTTGTCGGAAGGGGAATACAAGACCCACGCTGCAGAAGCCAGGTTGGGAGACCAGCGGCTTGTGCCATTAGCGAAGCCAATGTAACGAGGTGGAAAATGGTCCATCTGTGGGCATGCAAAAAACAATGAATGTGAGATTATGGTCAAAAAGGTAAAAAACACAAAGGGAGCAAACTGTACAATGCGGACCAATGAGGTCGCGGTTTCAGTTATGGGTAAAAACGTTTAAGATACAACCCATTATGGGGGTTGCTGAAAGGGTGGCCTTCAGAGTCAGCTAAAATGTATGCCCCCTTGCCGAGGCAAGTCTGCACAATGTAAGGGCCTTGCCACATGGACTCAAACTTTCCTTTACCGGTTTTGTCGTGGGCTTGGTCATAGGCGAGGATGAGGTCCCCTTCATGGAAAGTTCGAGGGTGAACATGTTTGTCATAACTGGATTTAGAGCAGTTTTTGGGAGCTTCGATATTCTGAAGAGTGGCACAACGATCTTCATCGGCTTGTTCAAGATATAGCAGACGTTGCTTAAGGGGGGAGGTATCGGGGAGAAGCTCAATGGTGATGTGTAAAGCGGGGATCTGACACTCGATGGGGAGGACAGACTCTACACCGTGAACTAAATGAAACGGGGTAAAACCAGTGGCGGTCTTGGTGGAGGTACGATAAGCCCATAAGGCAGGGAATAGCATATGGTGCCAATTGGACTTATGCCGATCAACAGTGCATTGGAGTATGGTTTTCAGTATTTCGTTAACAGCTTCTACTTGACCGTTCCCTTGAGGGTAGTAAGCAGAGGAAAATTGGTGCTCAAACTTGAGAAAGGTGGATAGCTCGCGCCAAATGGAATCTTCAAAGTGTGATCCATGGTCTGAGACCAACTGTTTAGGGACCCCGAAGCGAGTGATAACATGGTTGAAAAAGAAACGGGAAGCGGTGTCAGCGGTACAGTTGAAGGTGGGAATGGCTTCCGCTCATTTGGTGAAGTAATCGACGGCGACAATGATGTACTTATGGCCGTTCGCAGATGGGGGTCTACACTCCATGAAGTCGATGGCCCATTTACAAAAGGGACCAACGGTGATAACTGGGTGTAACGGAGCAGGTGGTGTCCGGGCCTTGGGGGAAAAAATTTGGCAGTTATGCAATGCTTGACCGCAGTGATGCAGTCGGTGAAAAGTGTGGGCCAGAAGTATCCGGCATGGACGACCTTTTGGGCAGTGGCCATCCCTAAGAAATAGCCGCCATAGGCACCGCTATGACAATCATTAAGGACCTATTCAGCTTCCTCGTGTGTAAGGCAACGACGAAGAATTGTGTCGACTCCTCACCGGTAAAGGACATCTCCTAGGAGGAGGTAGCGAGAGGCATGGTGATGGATACGATGACGTCCATTACGAGTGACGGTGGGTCAGAACTTCTGTGTGCACAGGTATAACAAGATATCACCGTACCATGGGTCATCGGATGAGATAGTGAACACATGATTATCTGGTAACTCCTCGGAGATAGGTGGGGCCGGGAGAAAGGAAGGGAGATCAGTGATGAGATGGGCAAGCGCAAGGGCTTTAGTGCTCTTAGGTGTTCGGAACGTGAGGTCATATTCCTAGAGGATAATGACCCATTTAGCCACATGGTCTTGCAGGAGCTGCCGGTTTAAGAGATATACCATGGGGTTAGAATTGGCGATGACTGTGGTATGACTAAGTAAAATGTAGTGTCGCAACTTTTGGACGGAAAAGACCACTGCTAGGGCTAGTCTCTCCTCGTATGGGTAACGTAGGGGTGGGCCGGACAAGGTATGGCTGACGTAATAAATGACATGGTCTTGGCGTGAGGCGTCTTCTTGAACCAAGACTCCAGACACAGCATGCTCGGATGCCGATACGTAAAGGATGAAGTCCTGAGAGAAATCTGGAGGGGAGATCAAGGGGTCTTGTGTGAGAGCTTTCCTGAGGGCTTTGAATGCAGCTCCGGCTTGCTCGTCCCAGAAAAAGGGTATGTGGGTATGGAGTAGGTGCAAGAAACTATGAACGGTTGTGGCGTAATCAGGAACGAAGCATCGAAGAAAATTGGATCGCCCTTGCAGACTTTGGAGTTTCCGCAGCATTCGAGGAGAGGGAAGGTCTAAGATGGATTGGACTTTCAGGGGATCAATAGTAATTCCATTCTGGGAAATAATGAAACCTAACAATCGGCCGGCCGGAACGCAAAAGACGCACTTGTGTGGGTTCAAGCAGATCTGATATTTGCGACAACGTAGAAAAACTTGCCGAAAGTCATCAAGGTGGTCTGATCGTTTTCGGGAACGAGCTGTAAGGTCATCAAGGTAGATGAGCAGGATATGGACCAAATCATGAAAGCAATAGGTCATGGCCTGCTGGAATGTGGCACCAGCATTTTTTAGGCCGAACGGCATGACGTGATAGGGAAAGGTGCCCCATGGGGTAGTAAAAGCGGTTTTGTACTGGTCTTCCTTGCGGATTTGGATCTGATTGTATCCGGAAAAACCATCCATGAACAAGAGGACTTCATGCCCGGCACACGCATCAATGAGCTGGTCAATAAATGGTGTAGGGAAATTGTCTTTGGGACACGCGCGGTTTAAGTCTCGGAATTCAGTGCATACCCTAATGGTGCCTTGTTTCTTGTTGACAGGAACAGGGTTTGAAACCCAAGTGGTATAGGAAATAGGATAAATGAATCCTGCCGTGCGAAGCTTCTCAATCTCTACTTTGACAGCTGGGAGTTTTGAGGGATGAATGGGACGCTGTTTCTGACGAACGGGGGGTACATCAAGCCATGTGTCAATGTGGTGCTCTATAATGGCAGGGTCAAGACCAGGCATTTCGGTATAGGACCAGGCAAAGACATCACGGAATTCTTTGAAGAGTGTTTTGTATTCCTCAATCTCTTGTGCAGTGCAAGATGCTCCTAAAGCGATGAGTTCGGGGGTGCCTCCGGGGGCAGCGATATCAATTTGGATGACAAGTGAGATGTTGGCCATGTTACCCTCTTCGAAGGCATCAGGAGCAGGAATAGGGTCCTTGAACCAGTCGACCTTGGGGGGAAGGAAGTCTTTGGATTCAACTGCAAATTGGGTAGCAGTGTTCGAGGAAGATTCATCTGGGAGGAAGTAGGAACGATGGTGCATGTCATCCCAAGGATAATCTAGGGCAGTGAGAGCCTAGAGAATCTCCTCATCCGTACGGAATGTTTGTGTTGTCAAATTGGTTGACGAAGGAGTAGTGGTGGAAGAGATCATATAAATGGTATTAACCTCTTCGGAAGAGGAAGAGTCCGGGGGGTGGATTTCCACAATGGTGGGTGGTGCCATCTCAAGATCCTGATTGTTCATTTCAAAGAGAGCTACTTTGTACTCAGGGAGATCGAGACAGTGATGTGAGTAATGCCTGTAGACACCGCATAAGGCACAGGAGTTGTTAGTGCCCAGGGATTTGTGTCGAGGCTTAGGGGTTGATTCTAGATGGACAACTAGGATAGTGGGGTCGTCGTCAAGCAATTGCATGTATTCCTGTAATGTCGGTAACTTAGGACATAGGTGGGTCGCATGGCCCAACTCATCACACAGCGCGCATTTGGGAGGAGCACGAAACACAGGGGGATTTTTTACTGTCTTAGGAGGTGGGACATCAGTGTAAGGTTTGGGGCCTCTGCCCCCAGTGGGTTTGGTAAGAGGAGGGGGGGGTTTCACGGAGGATGATGGGGTAGCAACACCGAGAGGTGGTTGACTAGTAGTGACAATGGGTTGCACCGGTTGCAGGATGACATCAGGTGTTGGCGGACGAACGGGAGGCGAAAGATACCAAACGGGTAATCCTAAGGTTAACCCAGGAAGGCTGAGGGTGGCCATGACCGAGGTGCTAACTACTCCTGAGGGAGGGAAGAGGAAAGGAATGGTATGGATGGGTGTAGCACCAATGTGACTAGGTACCAAAGGGGGTTGAGGCAACAAAGGAGGTTGATTAGTAGGAGTTTGCGTGTTATGGGACAGGGTACATAGGTCGGACACCTCAGTGGTAGGTGACGGGGGAGGAATAGATGGGAAGATTGAGGTCATTGGTGCGTCAGAGTAAATTCCCATCCCTAAAGAAGAAATGAATGAGGTGGTGGCACCCGAAACAGGTTGTTCAATCATGGGGAGAACATTTTCGGGTGCCACAGGGGCATTGGGATCATGGTAAGTGAGTTGTTCAACCTTGACCACACGTCTCTCATGGGGGAACATCATGGTATGAAAAACAGTATAAGCAACTGCTCACATGGCATACATGTAGCTGCGGCCAAGTAAAAGGTTGTAATCAAGCTGTGCATTGATAACCTCGATGTTTATGAGGACAATTTTTCCATCCAGTTAGACGGGGACGTTAGTTAATAGGCCTTGGGGTTTAGCTGAACGGCCGTCGTAGGCTCACAACACAGTAGAGGACTCCTGGAGAGGGGGGGATCCCATTTTCTTCCAGATGGAGGTGGGCATGACACATGTAGAGGCACCTTCATCAATAATGCATCGATGGATGACAAAATTCCGAATGGAAACATAAACTTGGAATGCCAAAGTGGAAGGCAGGCGGGGTTCGGATTGGTCCAAATCAAATGCCATTAACTGCGAATCATTTGGATCGATAGCCCCAATGGCTGAGAGTAGAAACTTGCGCTGTGAAGGGCGGGTTTTTAAGACTTCTAACGTAGACATGGCTACGGGGGATTGGGCTAAGTCATCGACAATGTTGTAGTTTGACGCAGCCCGCACATTGGGTTTATTGTTGATACGGCGAAGTGGGAAACGGGTTGCTCTGGGAGCACCATCTAGTGGAGGTGGAGGTATACGTAACGCCTGATCAGTGGGATGAGCGTTAGTAGGTGTATCGGCGGGAGGGGCTTCAGGGGTGGAGCCATATTGGTTTCACCGGGTCTGGAGGTTGACCTCATCGAAGGACATCATCAACAAGTGGTGGGTCCCTGAATTGAGCATGGGTTGATCAGGAGCATCATAAGTGATTTGTTGGGTTGGTGCATTAGTTTGAGGTGGAGCCAACGGTTCATTGTTCACTACGCCTTGGGTGGGTAAGGGTTTTTGCATCACCAAAGGTGGCTGCTGAGGTTGTGGGGGGTTGGGTGGTGCTTGAGGAGTCGCCTACCCTTGACGGTGTACATCCACAGCCAAAAGTTGTCGAACTCGCTCCATATGTGGACAAAAATGTGTGTAGTGGCCATAGACCCCGCAAACAGAATAAGGATAGTTTGTGCGCAAATTGGGGTTTTTAGCCTGCTTGGGCGGGAGATCAGGGTTTTGGTTATCAAGGGCCACATTATTACTAGCGGGGGGATTAGGGTGTTGACCATCTTGCTCGGTCGGTTGGTTGTTCCCATAATTTCGGCCTCTACCGTGGTTTTGTTGGCCCTGGTTGCGTTGGTTGTTCTGGTTTTGTTGCGGGTTTTGTTGAGCGTAAACTTGCCCTTGGACAGTAGGTGGATTCTGAGGTTGCGCGTGGGCTGGAACAGGCTGCGGTGGATGATATGTAGGTGGAGGCTGCGTAGGTGCAGCAACCTAAGGGGGTTGTTGATAGTGCTATGGAGCAGATTGTGGGTGTGCCGCAGGGGTTGGTGCAGCCTGCTGGTGATAGTAGGACTGAGGTGCGACAGGGGGGGTGTGAGCAGGAGTCGCATGACTGAAACACTGTGGTGGACATGAGGGTCCATGGGTATGGTGGTGATGTGTCATGGGAGCATACGGGTTGTTTGCTGCAGACTGTGAGGTAGCCCACGAAGGGTCAGGGCTAGGGGTAGGACGGGCTATGGAAAATGGTTGAGGCTGCGAAGAGACACGGCCAATGATGCCGTCGGAAGCCTGGGATGCCCCCAGCGCATCACGCTGGGAGGAATCATCGCGAGGGGCATCAGGTATTATGGTATAAAGATAACCTGACTGGGCGTAAATGAGATCGAACTATTGGGCTTTAAGGATAGCCTCTTCTTCAGACTGGGGTCTTTCGGATGCCACATCTTTAGCAATGATAGGAAGGAGGGATTTGAGGAACCAATCTAGGAAGATCCAGTCATCTAACTTGATTTTTCATAGGCTACGACGTCGACGCCATTCATGGATGTGGTCCGTGATGTGGGTAGCCGTGTTTTGTCTGCATGATAGTAGGATCTCAATGCCTGCGTCATAGTGGACAGGTAACTGGAAGAACTGCAAGAAGGTCAAGGCAAGGGAAGTAAAGGTGGCATGGGTTCCATGGGGTTGTTCAATATACCACTTGGCAGCAGAGCCAGTGAAAGTGCGCTGTAATAAATGGAGGCGAATAGAGTCGTCTACTATGGAGTTGGAGGAACACCATAGATGGAAGGACATGATATGGTTCTGTGGTTCCTCACCTCCCTTTCCCTCAAACTTAGGGATGTCAAAGGGGAGCTTGGTGGGAATGTGAGGCCACGCAGGATCATGTCATATGGGGTCGTTGGTTAATCTGGCTAGGTCAGGAAGGTTGAGGCTAGCCATGAATGGCAAGCTGGATGAAGGATGTGACACGGTAGTGGGTTGGACCAAGTTGGGGTCGATGCTCCCAAGTGGAGGGGTCATGTGAGGGAGGTTTCCCCCAAGTGGGGGAACTAAGGTGGTATAGGATAGTCTTGCACCACCATGGGTAGTATGGGTCACTAATGGAGTGGGGATAGGTATTCCCGCTGCAGGAATCGGTGCTGTGAGGGGAATAGTAGAGGGGGCCCCCGTGGAGGGCATACCCAAAGTAGGTGTGGTAACTGGTGTCATGGTGGATGTGCCACCAACGGTCCCTACCAAGATGGGAGTGGGAGTCACGCCAGCCATGGGGCTAGTGGGGGTGGTGTAAAGGAGGTTCTCGAAGTCTGGCTCAGAATTGGAGGTAAAATAAGGGGCGTTAGTATCTGGTGACGGAGTTCTATGCCGCTGACGAGTGGAGTCAAGTGACAAGGCTCGAGATCTATGATGAGTGGCATCAAGTGATGATGATCTGTGTCGATGACGGGTGGTGTCAAGTGAACCGTGCTGTGGGGGCTCGCCTCTGAGGCGCCGAGAATGTCTCGGGGACTCAATGGTGATAAATGGAGTCAAATCTCTGTGGGTTGAGGTAACTACAAATCAGCTCAAAAACTCTAATGCAACCGAGTGTGCAGAAGGAGAGCTCAAAAAATAGGGTGCTCAGGCCAACAACCAACTCAAAACACCCACTGTAACTGCATGCTACAATAGGCGGAGTGTCAACAGAAATGGTCAAAATGCCAAAAAACAGCAGGTTGCCTACAAATAAAAAATGGTGGACTCACTAGACCAAAAGGAGGTAAGGGAGCATGCAAACACCTAACTAAAAGTATTATGACTCAACTAGACATATCCTCTGCAAGGTGATGAAATCCAAGTCAGACAATACGAATAGGAAAGCCAAGTGGCTAAGGTATCCCCCTACCAGGAGGGACACCGGGTAGTCAAATCCTAGAAGAATGGCAACTAAGATACCCCGTTCATGACACGTTTAGAAAGGTAAAACTGCTGCTTGGTCCTTTTACCGCAATACCCCTATATAGGGATATCCCGATAACTGCAAAAGGTAGCCCTTCAATTACTGAATGGAGTTCAGTATTCCACTCAGACCTCTGGAACCAATCTCAGGACTTCAACCCTCCTAAGGGAGAGGCCCTCTGATAAACCGGTTGTGACCGTGTCAAAAAATACTAGGGGATTTTGGTTCCCTCATGGACAACAACTATGTCTCAAGTGTAAGTAACCGAGGGGTGTTTTTGGAAGCCTATCCCCCCGATCCTACCTAACTACAAAAATTCTTTTGTGTTCCCCAAGTGGGGTTAGAATGTTGGTTGAGTTAACTAGTTTTTAAGTCTCACTTGAATTAGGTGACAGATTGTGTGCTTGTGAGGTTATGAACCCAGAAGAGAAGTGCCAGGGAAACTTCCTAAATAATAATAATACTGAATGAAAAAAAATTTACCATGCAAAATTATCTGAAATAAACAATGCTGAAATTTTTAAAAAATTCTATAAAGGGGGACAAAAGTGCAGGTAGAACAGATGGCTGTGCAAGTGTAGAAAATATGGTAGCAAAGGGGCTGGGTTAAAAAGTAGGAACAAGTGCAAAAGTCCGATCGGATCGGCGGTCGGACCGCGGGTTTGAAATAAACATGCGCGAACAAATCGCGGGTTTCTGGAGAAAAAACGCGGGCGGACCGCGGGTTTGGAAGAAACAGGTGTGCTCAGGTCACGGGTTTCTGGAGAAAAGACGCGGGCGGACCGCGGGTTTGGAAGAAACAGGCGTGCTCAGGTCATGGGTTTCTGGAGAAAAGACACGGGTGGACCACAGTTTGGAATAAACAGGCGCGCTCAGGTCACGGGTTTCTGGAGAACAGACGCGGGCGGACTGCGGGTTTGGAAGAAACAGGCACGCTCAGGTCGCGGGTTTCTGGAGAAAAGACGCGGGTGGACTGCGGGTTTGGAAGAAACAGGCGCACTCAGGTCACGGGTTTCTGGAGAACAGACGCGGGCGGACCGCGGGTTTGGAAGAAACAGGCGCGGGTTAAAGCTGGAAAGGCACGGTCGGGTCGCAGCTAAGGGCTGGAAAGATGCGGTCGAAACGCGACTGTGAAACAAAAAAAAATGGTTTATGGCGGCCGAAAACGACAGCCGAAAGGACAAAACGGGAAATAAAATAAATTAAAAAACCAGCAGAGTCGCCAAAACTGTTGCTAGGGTTTTACCCCTAGCTTGTGCGAATGAGCACCTACAAAGGACAATGGATTCCTTAGTAGCAGTTCGATAATATGTGAAATAAAAGATGTTAAACAGTAATGGAAATTAATCTAAACATGTTCATGAAGCAAAAAGGAAAAAGGTAAAGAATTATTTTTTATTGATCTGACCTCCAATGTGGAGGTTGGTGAAGCCCGTTGCACTAATCCGAGAGGTTGCTCCGAGCTCCAGCTACTCCTTCTCTTTCTCTAATGGTGGAAATGGGCCAAAAGGGGTCTCTCACAGTGAAAGTATCTCAATGGTGAGCTAGGGTTTCAAGAGCAATTTTGGCAGAGGCAGGATACTTGTGATTGTGGATTTTGAATAAGGGGTCTCCATCACTTATTTATAGTGGTGGAGTGTTGGTTTAGGGTTAGGGTTTCAGCTGTTTAGGGTTTCAACTGTTTAGGGTTTTTTCCTCCTTTTCCTCATTATTTTATATTTTTTCTTCCTTTTTGGAGATTTTTTCCTTTTTGGAGGAATTTTGGATATTTTTTGGAGGAAAAGAGGGTTTTATGGCCTTTTGGAGGCTTTTTAGATGGTTTTATGGGTTTTTGATGGAAATATGGTAGGAAAATGGACAAATGAGCCATGTAATGGGGGAGATGAGGTAGTGAACCCTTTTTGGGTGTTAACAACTATAGTTTCTTTGCTTTCAATCTCTCTCTCTCTATATACCTTCGATGTACCAAGGGGTTCCTTGTATAGCTTCACAAGGGATAATGAAGGGTCGAATCCGAGCGATCCCAAGGCATATGGAAGCCCAGGAGTCAAATGAATTGGATCCAAGTCAAGGAAAACTCCAAAAGGATTTGGACTATGCACACATCCCGACGTATGCGGTTATCGGGGTCAAACCCGCGTATGTACGTGGTTATCAGGTAAAAGGCCATGTATATCATTTTTTATATAGTTTTTAGGGATGATCAAGGTAACATCAAAGGATAAAATATGGTCCATGGGGTCTAAAGAGTCTGTAGCGGGAAAGGGGAAGGCCATACAAAGTGTGATTCACCTAGAGTGGTGAAATCTGCTATAACAGATGCCCCCTAATGTGTGAGGTCAGAGGGGTCATACGATGGCCAAAATAAATTATAAGTCCATCCCATAAGTGGAGTGATGAAGGATCCCAAATGGAAGACCAGCCACCTAATCAGCATAGTACAATGATACAACTCTGCATATAACTACAAGTACATATAGCAGTCCCGGATACATAAGAGTACAATGGCCATGAATAGGCATAATACATGATATCAGATATGTGGTCATCACCACATACAATATACATAGATTAGAATCTCCATGATGAAGATATACAAAGGACCATGATCTCCAAAATGGCTGAAGATATATAATAGATCAATATCTCCATAGTGGCTGGAAATGTCTAACATACACTGGAATCAAGTCATGAGAGCTAAAATCTCATGAACACTGGCACGATCAAGGAGGTAGCATATAAGAGATGCCACCATTCTGGAAGGTCTTCTACACAAACTGCTACAAGTACATGTCCTACTATGCGAATAGAGGTGTCGAGGTCGAACATAGTAGTCCATCGTCTGATTACCGATCATTGATGTATACCGTTAACAGACGCGAGATTACCCACTGATAATGATAATGGGAATCAAGGTACTAGAGTGAAAACTAACAAGTGTGAATATATGTGTTGAGGTTGAACACTTGAGAGAATCCATCGATTAGGGGACATTGATGTATTCCCAAGAAACTGTCGATGGCGAGAGAACCTGCCACTGATGACTGCAAGTCTCAAGGCACTCAAAAAGGACTCTAGATTCCAATCCCAGAATAAATGATCTGAATTCGATGGGATGAAATATGTTGGAAGGAGGGCATTAAGGCATCCCCCATCATCCAACATGAGGTACTCAGCAAAGCTGTCTAATGTGGAAGGACTCGATCATAGAGTGCATGAACCAGTAACTGTACCGGGAATGGCCGACATGCAAAGTCAAGATAACTGAGGAATGGCCGACACAGGTTTCAACTTCCTTTGAAAAAGAGCATAACAGCGTATGGTGACTGAATGAAGGCAGCATAGACTCGATATACAAACTGGGACATCTTTGTGACACAGGAGGCATCAATAGAGGCTCCATAGGGACTGGAAGCTTAACCAATCGGTGGAGATAAACTCAGATAAATGAGTATAGATCCTAAGTCAAAATATAACCCAACCAATGGATGTGATATATAGTGCTCTATTCGAAGGCGACACGACTCGACAGCTGCCAAAAGATAACATCTTTCCTTGTCCAGCTTTTTGGTTTTTTTATTTTTTTTTGGACTTTTTCAATTATTTGAAAAGATTGAAAAAAGAATAAACTAGCTTTATAGTTACAAACTAGGAGGAGACGAGTGTCATAAGGGAAAAAAAACTAGTTCCAAGAAGTGGAACATACCTATGCTCAATGCAAGGATACATGTGTAGGATATCGACACTCGCGGGAAAATCCCCTCCCGGTAAAAAGGGAATCAAGCTGCGAAGGATATAAAAATGGCTCTGCATGGCTAGACATGAGACAAGCTCAGGCTATATGGCTGAAATGGAATGTTAGGGGAGCCAACATAAAGCTCAATAAGGAAGGCAAAGCTCATGATAATGCATTCACAACTTGACATAAGGCGAGTCCGGAGGGAAAATAGGCTAGCATAAGATCAAGAGGAGTATGAGGCTCTTGCTAAATGTCATGGCAATACTATACAACGGACTCCCACACACTAAAGGAGAAAAGGTCGTCATGGGCACCAAATGCAAATAAGGTGCTAACTAGGGTACCCATGTAACGTGAAGCTCTACCACTCACATCATGCCACTTCTATAGCAGCAAGAAGGTTCCATGACGTAATAGAGTGGGTTCGTACCTAAGGTCGTGGTGACATGGTCATAAGGTCATGCAAAATGCAAATGGTGGTGAACCTAACCTATATTCCAGTGTAGACGTTATACCTGAGATAAGCACGAACGGTCTCTGGTCACAAAAGAAGCATCCGACAAACGACTCCAGACCCAAGGAAGACCCAACCACACTCACAACCCACCCAGCAAATTCCCACAACATCAGACTCACCAAAAGGGAGGATGTATGTGACTGTATAAAGAACAGCTGCGTATGTACGCACCTTTTGGCCAAACATCCGTGTATGTACGCGACTGTTGTCCAAAACCCCATGTATACAGAGAAGGCAGTGGTAAAAAGCAGGTCAAGGCCAAACCGATAAAGGGGAGTGTCAATGGACAAACATACTATAACATGCGACATAGAAATAGAGAGAAACAGAGAGCAAATCAATAATATCAAGCCCATTGTGCCTGCAAACCCCAAATAAAAACATGGGACATCCCCAGCGGAGTCGTCAATTCTGTTACGGAGAGAAATTCCTATGGCTTGGGGTACCACAACACACAGCTATGAGTCCAGAAATTAATCTTTCCCAATATGCAATAGAAATAAAATGTCTAACACTAAAGGATCAGACCTCGTACCTTATTCTGGACGGTTGAAGTAGATCCCCGTTGAGCTTTCCAGTCTTCAGCTTGAATTGATATAATACTTCCTCAACAACAAGTAAACAATACAAGCATACTATATCATGGTGTTAGATCTATTCTGGCATATATAATCAATAATGTAAAATCATTTGACATATTCCAATGGATACAATATTCAATCAAATACACATCATTGGACAAGGAAAGATAGTTCTTATTAATCTAAATCAGAGATTACAAGATAGATACAACCTCTGACGACACATCTGCGAATCGGAGAAACTGAATCCCCCACTTGGGCCTCCACCACCTCAATCCTCCATCTCTTGATAGCAAGCTCACTAGCAAAGGCAAGCTTGGGAAGAACACAACATTGCTCCAAAGGGACAAAGGGATGCAGACTCAAGTATAGTTCCGGCAACAATGGACCATAGTTTCTTTGCTTTCAATCTCTCTCTCTATATATATACCTTCGATGTACCAAGGGGTTCCTTATATAGCTTCACAAGGGATAATGAAGGGTCGAATCTGAGCGATCCCAAGGCATATGGAAGGCCAGGAGTCAAATGAATCGGATCCAAGTCAAGGAAAACTCCAAAAGGATTTGGACTATGCACACATCCCGACGTACGCGGTTATCAGGGTCAAACCCACATATGTACGTGGTTATTGGGTAAAAGGCCGCGTATATCATTTTTATATAGTTTTTAGGGATGATCAAGGTAACATCAAAGGATAAAATATGGTCCATGGGGTCTAAAGAGTCTGTAGCGGGACAGGGGAAGGCCATACAAAGTGTGATTCACCTAGAGTGGTGAAATCCGCTATAACAATTGGGGATTCTTCATCAGAGAACAAGATTGACAAAATGACCAAACTATTAGATAACCTGACTACCAAAATGTCTAAGTTGAAGCACCAAGGCTAGATACATGTGAGGGGTAAAGGGCCAGGTGACTTTTCCCCTTGAAACCCTAATTTTGTCCCTTATAGAAGAGGAAACCTAGCAGTTCATATTATTATAAGGGAAAGGAATTAAGAGGAATATCAGAGAATAAGGGCTCCATTTCAGAATCCTGTATTAGAAGAAGAGCCAAAATTCATTGAAGAAGAAGGAGAAGCTGAAGACAACATCCACTACATGGAGGATGAGGTGGACTATTCTTTTCTGACATAGGCAGAATATGAGGATTCCCTAATTGATGAGCAGATCATCGAAGAGGTTGTATATCAGGATGATGGTTATGGAGGGTACAATCTAAGATCTATGTTGGTTTCTCCTTTCAAGAATAATGGTGTTCATGTCAAACAACCCACTGCACCAGCTAAAAATATTACTGTTGTACCGAAAAAAGTGGCTTTCATTTCCAAATCATTGCAAAAACCTGCACCTTCAGCCATTCCTGACCATGTCCAACTCAAAAATCCAGTGCATGAGGTCAAGATTCAAGATAGGCTACATTATTATTTCAACCTTGAGTCAAAAATTCAAAAATTGAAGATCCCTTTCCCATTAATTGAGCTAATGAAAAATGATGCATTCAAGTCTTCCATTCTAAATTCCCTTAAGCCAAAGGTGCATATTGATACTGACTTTGTTAACCTACAAGATTAAAAACCTATGGTAACCCTAGGCCCTATGATTGAAGACCTGAAGCACTCATGCCCACCTTTCTATATATCCTTAAATATCCATGATAAAATCCTCTATAACTGTATGCTGGATTCAGGAGCTTCTCATAACCTAATACCAAAGGCTGTGATGGATGAGCTTGTTCTCATCATCACAAATCCTACCATGATTTATTCTCCTTTGACCCTAGAAAGGTCAAGTGCTTGGGCCTCATCAAAGACCTGGTTGTGAACCTAACTCAGCTACCTTCAAAAAACATCATGATGGACATTGTAGTGGTTGATATCCCTCCAAAATTTGGTCCCTTGTTGTCTCAATCATGGATAAAAAGACTAGGTGGCACCCTTTAGATGGATCTTACATATGCCACCATCCCCATGTTTGGAGGGGAGACCAAGAGGCTGTACCAGGAAAATCAGCTAGCCTACATCATAAGCAAGGAGAGAAATTCAGTGAATCACCCCATCTATGCAATAGACATTGATTTTGGGTCATGCATTTTGCAAATAGATGATTCTCAGCAAACATCAATCTAGCTCACTAAGCCCACCTGTCAGCAGTCTGAAGAAGTGACAACAACAGTCTAGAACATGTATTTTGATGGTACTATCACTCAAAGATCAACAGGTGCAGGTGTAGTATTGATCTCTCCATCCAAGGGAAACATTCATCTGTCTTATAAGCTTAATTTTAAAACCACTAACAATATAGCCGAATATGAAGCCTTGATGCTAGGAGTTAAAGCTGACAAGGAAATGGGGATCATGTGCATAAGGATTGTTCGAGATGCAAACCGCATTATACAGTGGGTCAACAACACTTTCTCAAACGAAAAATGTCATACTGAAGGCCTACAGGGATGAGATATGGAAACTCAGAGACTCCTTTATGTTTTTTGAACATTCATATATACCTAGGGCTTTGAATCACCTGGAAGATTCCTTTGCTATCTCTGCAAGTCGCTTTGTTCCTCCTTTACCTCCTAAGCTCAGCTATGATGTTCAGGATAAGTATAGACCTTTCTTGCCAGATAATGTCAAATTTTGGAAGGTGTTTGAGAATGATGATGAGCTTAGAAAATTCCTTCAGCTATTAGATGAATTATTTGATATACATATAGACCAGGAAAACCTAAACATGGAGAAATCCAAGCATCTCAAGCTAAAAGATAAAGTGGCTGATCAAAACATTGTCCAATTACCCAGCAACTATATACCTCAGGGTCTAGTACCTCTGGAAGAGTTGTGTGATCATAATGAAATCCCTTTCAAGCCTGCCAAAAAGGGGCTACACCCTGTTATCCAAGAGCAAAACATAGGTAGCCAAAGCCATCCAAAATTGATAAATATGTCCACTAAGTTGATTGCTGATCAGAGGTCAAAGTTTTGTAGCCTGGTAAAAGAGTTTGTTGATGTATTTTCCTGGGAGTACAGTGATATGAAAACCTATGACACCAATATCATCCAGCATAGGATTCCTTTGGAGAAGGACACCATCCCTTTCAAGCAAAAGCTGAGATCCATCAGTCCTCTCCTATTACCAGTAATTGAAAAATAAATCCATAAAATCCTCAAAGCCAAGATCATAATCCCCCTCAGGTATTCCAAGTGGATTGCAAACCTAGTAGTGGTAAGAAAGAAGAATGGGGAAATCAGGTTATGTGTGGATTTTAGAAACCTAAACAAATGTTCCAAGAAAGACAACTATCCACTTCCCAAGATGGAACACCTATTGTAGAAATTCTGAGGGGCTAGTGTCATGTCATTCCTGGATGGATTCTCTAGATACAACCAAGTTGCTATGCAACCTGATGACTAAGAGAAGACTGCCTTTACCACCCCGTGGGGAACATTCATGTATGCTAAAATTCCATTTGGGATAATGAATGCTGGAGATACTTTTTAGAGAGCCATGGAACTAGATTTTGTAGGGTTGAAAGATAAATTTGTGCTCATATACTTGGATGACCTAACTATTTACTCTCACAGCCATCAGGACCATTTGCAGCATTTGAGGAAGGTATTTCTGAAGTGCAGAAGGTATGGAATATCACTCAAACCTAAGAAGTCCCAGTTTACACTCAGTGAAGGAAAATTCCTAGGCCACATAGTCTCAACTGAAGGTGTAAAGATTAATCTGGTAAGGGTGGAAGAAATCCAAAAGATGTCAATACCAAGGTCAAAGAGGGACATTCAATCCTTTTTAGGCAAGATAAACTTTGTCAAGAGGTTCATCCCTAATTTCTCTGAGCTAGTGAAGCACATAACAGCCATGCTGAAAAAAGATGCAGAAATAAAATGGACTGACCAGGAAAGAAACTCTTTTGAAGATATTAAGAAGGCTATCATGGAGGCCCCAACCCTGATTAGTCCTGACTACACTAAGAGTTTTTACATTTTCTCTTTTGCATCCTATGACATAGTGGAAATTGTACTGTTACAAAAAAATGATGAGGATCTTGATCATCCAATTGCATTCTTCAACAAAAACTTGAGAGATGCTGAGATGAAGTATGATCCAATTGAGAAATAGGATTATGCTCTCATAAAATCTTTGAAGACTTTCAGAATTTACATTCTCCATGCAAATGTCCTTGCATATGTCCCTTCAGCTTATTTGAAGGATGTTTTGACTCATCCTAACATTGATGGGAAGAGAGCTAAGTGGATTTTCCAAGCTCATTGATTTTGACATAGAGGTGAAACCCACTAAGCTAGTGAAGGGACTAGGTCTGGCCAAACTCATGGCTAAGGAAAACTATGAACTGATGGGAATAAACTTTACATGTGTCAAATCAGAAAAAGAGTAGATTGTGGTAGTAGTAGAAGTAGACCAAGATCAGAATGACATTCCATCAGTAACTAAAAACCTATCTTCATGTGAGTGGTACTCAGGTATTATTCAATTTTTATAAAAATTAGAGGTTCCTCCTGATATCATTCCTAATCAAGCATGAGATCTTAAGTTAACATTTGTTGAGTTTTGCATAATTGAAAAACTGTTGTACTGGAAAGACCAGTCTGTAATTTTGCTAAGATGTCTAGATAAAGAAGAAGCAGAGTAGGTCATGCATCACTTTCATTCCAGCACATGTGGGGGCCACCACTATTGGAAAACCACATCCCATGAGATATTAAGAGTAGGATACTATTGGGTGGTCCTTTTTGCTGATGTATGCACTTTTGTAAGGGCCGGGGACCAGTGCCAAAGATTTATAGGGAAACAGCAGCTCAAATCCTTTCCCCTTAGGCCTATTGTGGTGAATGGGCCTTTCTAGCAATGGGTTCTGGATTTCATAGGTGAAATAAATCCATCTTCCAGTGGAAACCATAAATGGATCTCAGTAGCCACTGATTACTTTACCAAATGGATAGAGGTAGTACCCACCAGGAATGCCACTCATCAAGTCATCATGAGATTTTTATATGAGAATATCTTTAGCAGGTTTGGCTACCCAGTAAGGTTGGTAACTGATAATGCACCAGCTTTTAAAGCTAGGGCATTAGTCAAAATGTGTGAGTCAATGGGCATTCAACTGGTGCATTCCACATCCTATTATCCTCAAGGCAATGGCATGGTTGAGTCATCCAACAAAAGCTTAGTCAAGATCATCAGGAAACTGCTGGAGACAAATTAGAAAAGATGGGATTCAAAGCTTAAGTTTGTTTTATGGGCTAATAGGGTAACAAACAAAATATCTATAGGTAATTCTCCATTCAAGCTAGTTTATTGTACTGAGGCCATTTTTCCTATTCAGCTCATTATTCTAGTGGCAAAATTCTTTCAGAAAGAGGAATATGAACCAAATCATATGGTGAGGAGGATGATGGACTTGGTGGAGTTACAACAAATCAAAGAGCAAGTTATAGGAAAATCAGAAGCTCATTAATAGAGGATAAAGGGAATGTTTGACAAAAGAGAAAAAGTAGAAAAATTCTAGGTTGGAGATTGGATCCTCAAGTGGGATGTTGTCAGACAGGATAAGGGAAAACACGAAAAATTTGACTCTTTGTGGATTGGACCTTTTGTGGTAGCCCAGGTACATAAGAATAACACCTTCAAATTGCAGAATCTGGAAGGGGAAGAGGTATTTTATGGCCTAGTGAATGGGAATTTTCTGAAACTCTACTTTATTTTAGGCTCTGAGGCCTTATCATTTTAAATTAGTAGATAGAAGGTTGTTGTTTCTTATAGAATAAAATCCATGCCCAATGGAATAGTAAATGATAGTGTTAAGTTATTTAGTTGCTTTTTAGGGAAAGGCATTTTGGTCTGGGATTCTTGGGAACTCACTGGGAGATTCCCATCCCCAAGTAGGAGCCAAATGTTATCTCCTAAAATAAATATATTTTGACAGTATGAAGAATTAAATTGATGTAATGAAAGATCTAAGTATGACTAACAATTTGAAAGCCTCTGTTTTTTATTTCATTAAAAATTTTAAAAGTTAGCCACTAAAAATTTTAAATTTTGAAAGCTGCTTTCGGTGGCTTAGGTGAGGCTTATTATAGCTCATTAGCCACTAAAAATCTATGTTTTGGTGGCTAAATAGTTGAACGCGAGGTAAAAGTGAACCACCGAAAGGGGTTCGAGCAAGGAAAGTTAAAATAACACTTTCGGTGTCTTAGGCGAGACTCCAGAAGACTCATTAGCCACTGAAAAGGGTCACTTTTGGTACCTTAGAGAGAGGAACAAGAAGGATTTTAACTGCCGAAAGCAAGCAGCGAGCAACACTGGAAGTAGTACATTTGGTGGCTTAGGTGTTACTTCCAAATCCTATCACCACCATGTGATAATACCTTTGACTTACATATTTTCTCTTAATCCTAGCAGTTCGAGTTGAAACCCATGTTGTTTGTCAATCTTACATGAAAATACTCAGCACTGTGCTTTCCCTATTAACCATGAGTGGTACCTTGCTTGCACCGCCTGTATCTTATTTTCTATAAGCGGTGCCACCACCTATGGTCTTTTGTCCATAGGCATTTCTAACCTAAACTGCTCTGTCATAAGAGGAGAAAAGAGGTACCCTAGGTAAAATGGGAAAAGAGAAGTTTCTCGAAGCTTCCAGATAATGAGCCTTGTGTCCTCCCTTATCCCTATCATTGTTGGTCAGTTGAGCTTGAGATCCCCCATCATAGGATATTAGAGGCCAGCTCATCCACAAATCTCTCAACCATTCCTATCCATTGATCCTTATAAATACAAGCTCATGTTCATGGTTGAAGGGGAGAACTATAGAGTTATTGTTATGCTGTGGGATTGACCACTTGGCCCAAGCCGTTTGAGAGCATAGAGAGAAAATTTGGAGCTTATGGGGATGTATTTTTGGTTTCATGGAGATGCATGTCGACACTAAGGCTTAATTGGTTGTAAACTTCTATATTCATCTTAATGCAAAGCTGATTTCCATCCCACATTACTGTTGTTTTGAGTTCGCATGTACATGTTGTTAGATTCCTTAGTCACTAACGTGGATAATTGGATGATGTTATGGTAGCTTTTATGTGTTTGCATGTTTGATTTGGTTACAGGTACACAGGTTCACTATCAAAGCAGCATTCCAGGTGTCTACAACATCCAGGGAGGGTCTTCATCCTTTGTTGTTCACTCATTTGTTCTGGATCTGAACCATTTAGACTAGAGGAACAACTTCTGTTCGCAGAAGGTGAAATATTCCTGCTTACAGATCTGGCGACTCCACTGGGGAATAGATATATGTATTAGTTGATCTAATCTTCCGCAGTTCTTCAACTCTTGTCTGAATCCAGGATCCATATCCAACTCTCTCCAGTCATATCTGTTATTTGACTAAGTGGATTTTGGTTTGAAACTTCCAGATCTATCTAGATCGGAATTATTTCAACCTTTTATGCTCTTTTTTATTCTCAATCTATCAATTTTTACCTTGATCTGATATTTTCTTACTTGATCTGTCGTTCTCCTTTGTGTTTTGTATTTATACAGGGAATTTCTTTTATGCAGTTGGTGAGAAGCGATGCCACCACTTGAACCTAGTTAGCAGCATGCGGTGCCACCGCTTGAGTCCTGTTGGTGAGAAGCAATGCTAGTCTAGAACCGCTCTATCAAGACCCCTATAACGCAGTGCCAGGTAGGCCTTATTCCAAGAACACTTTTTCTCATTTTTTGCAAAAAAATTGAGTTGCTTTGCTTTCATCCCTACACTATCAGGCTTGTGTGTTAGAATCTAATGCTTTTGGTTTGAAATTTTATGGTTAGAGATTGGTTTGATTGGAAAATTCAAAAGCTAGATCAGGCTTATTGATTGTTCATTCACTTCTATTCTTGTTGGTTGTGATTGTGAAAGGAATTCTTATTTTTTTAAAATCTTAGGGTGTTAGTAAGATCTGTTTTCATTTCTGTTATGCAAACTGAAAGAAAAACATTTGATTAGCGTCTTAGTTTTATTTTTTGTTTTCATAGAGAACTTCTTTCTCCTCCTTTAATTTTTTTTTTGGACTGATATTAGGTTATCATCATTGAGAATTAGACATTGGATCTCTGATTGGCCTTACAAGATTTCAGGCTCTTTATGTTCTTTTGTCTCTTATGCATTTAGTACTATATCATCAAAATAAAAATATGGGAGTTTTAAGTTAGATTTATCTATGTTTTAAGAAAAATTGAAAAATAGAGTGCATATGCATGTAGTGTTCTTCTTGTTTTTATTTTAGGAAAAGAGACTCTTCCCCTTCTTATTGCTTTCAGAAAAGAGAAATCAGTTTGGAAAGTGTTGCTTCTCTTTGACTTTGTGTTCAATATTGTTGTTTGGAAATATTTTTTGTTTTGAAACAAAATAAAATACTTTCTTTCCCTCCCGTAGGTAGGCATACCACAGTAAAGTGAAATATTTGCATATGCATATTGCATGGTTTTACTTTTTTTTGTCAAAACACCCATTAGAGGAAATTTGGGGTCTAAAATGGGCCTCCTAAGGAAAATAATAAAATAATAGCTAAAACAATAAATTAATAGTTAAAATAATAAAATAATAGTTATTAATTTTGGAGGAAGAATGAGAAAAACTACTTTTTGTATTCGTATTTTCTACATATCTCCCTATGGTTTTACTCAAATTATGAGAAGGAGAGATCATTGGATATAGAATTCAATTTCACATCCAACGAGTACCCACACTACATAATTTTGACGGACCCCTCAACCCCAAAAACAATAAATACCTGAAAAAATGTAATGATGATGTCATCATCATGTTTTTTCAGGTATTTCTTGTTTTTGGGGTAGCAGGGTCCATCTAAAGTATGCAGTGTGGGTACTCATTGGATACGGAATTGAATTCTGCATCCATTGAGCTCTCTCACTTGAATTTTGAGTAAAAACACAGGGAGATATGTCAAAAATACGAACAAAAAATAGTTTTCTTTTAGGTCAAATATGTCAATTCAACCATTATGGTTGACTCATTTTATTGAAATTATATTGGTTCTTGAATTCCAACTTACAAAATTTATTGTTGGCGCATTTTCTTATAAGGCCCATTTTAGACCCCAAATTTCCTCTAATGATGCATTCACCTAACCGACCACTTTAAAATTAATGGTAGTTATAGATTAAAATTTACATAGCAATTGGAGTGATAGGTTAGAGACGTGTTCGGGCATTGTTAAGCGTAGGAGCTGTCATTATTTGTCCGCATTACATCCCGAGACTCATGCGGTTCTTCCATGTACTACTGGTATATCGAACACACTTTCATTCACCCTTGAGTTATATATAAAGGTACTTCATGTACTCGATTGTATATTGGAAGGACCATTGTGTATATTTATGCATTAGAAAACACTACTACCGATTCGAGCTCCCACGTACCTTGAGTATATCAAGAGACCCCACTAGGATACCTTATCCATCTAAGAAAATCCCTTTGGCTATCTTTCTTGGAGCCATACACTGAAAACAACATTCAGGGAGATTACTACGCATGTACCCTAGAGGTATATCACAAGTGGAACTTTCTTGACAATCCTGGTGAGATACCTGACTATCTGAACTCCTCCTAAAATTTTAAGTTTGCTTGTTTGATCTATAGCTTGAGTAGGGAAATTTTTTGGTGTATTTTCTAGTTTTTCAAACCCTAGGTTAGATAGCAACTGTACAAACTAGCCGAGCTAAGACAGTCCAAAAGAGTACGGGGCTTTCCACCCAATTTTATTCCTATTTCAGGAGAAAATCCAATGGAATCTATCGACCAAGGAGCTACTACCACCTCCCAAGTGGGAGATAATGTGGGTTCAAAAAGTGGAGGACCATATTCTTCAGACTCGCCTCCCTTGGTCCAACAACCTTATTGGGGAATACTTCATTCCATTCTCCCATAGAAGGTCATGTTGATGATACTACCCATCCGGATTATGGTCCCAATGCTCCATTTTCGCATACCTCTATAGGAAAATCCATTGCCTCATTCGGAACCCATTTAAACTTTTCTGAAGAAGTTTCTCAAGATGAATAAGAACGTAGAAAATACCATGTAGCCATTCTCCTTGCATGGGATATTGAGAAGAAAATATATGATATATTGGGCACACCACCACCACGTTCCACAACTGTGCCTGTGGGATATCATTCACTTGCCGATTCTATGAGACCCATTGAATTGATTATAGATCACACAGTGACTCCACACAACCCAAGACAAATTTCCAACCCCACCACCTCATATGTTACATATGTTCCTAATCCTCCCAAGTTTTTCACACCTGGGGCTCAACCTCCAATTCATGTTTCGTCATTACCTTCTAGTGCCGAGGGGAAATCCCAGCACGACCTATGTTATCTGGAATCAAAATTGTACCTATTCAAGGAAAGACCTCTAATATAGAACAATATATAGTTTATGTCCCTCCCACCCATACTAATGTGGTTAATCCCCCATCTAGTTCAGGTCAGCCCTTGGGGGCACAACCTATAAGCATTCAATATTCTTGAGGTTATAGTTATCAAATACATGTAGGAAATATTAATTATCCACCCAATCCTACAAGAATTCCCTATGCCAAAATTCCATACCCTAGTAATACTTTTACGCCATGGGGGAAACCTAATTGGTCTTACATCCCAGCTATTGGAGGGATACCCATAGATATTGCAGGAGCTGTCAGACGACTGCCTCACAAAGGTCCTCTCCCTGAGGGGCCTAATGGTCCTGGAGGGCCTGGTGGATTTCTTCATTATGGTCCTATTGGTCTTGGTGGTACTGGGAGGCCTAGTGGATTTCCCCCTAATGGCCCTGGAGGGTCTGCTGGCCCTCCTCCTAGTTGTTTCAGAGGCTCTAGAGTTTTACCTCCCACCAGCCCTAGAGGGTCTGGTGGTCCACCTCCTGGTGGTCTCGATGGTACTAGTGGTCTCGATGGTACTGGTGGTCCCAATGGTCCTGGTGGTCCCGAAGGCCCTAGTGGTCTTCCTCCCGGATGTCCTGGTGGTCCTAACGGTCCTAATTCCATAAATCAACCCCCTACGGGTGGATTTTCTGGTAGTTCTTTGTCACAACAACCTATCTATAAATCTACTTATGGTCCTACTGGTAATTATATGACATATCAATATTACCAGTATGTGCAACCTAACCGTCAATTACCTTTCCTTGCAACTTTGGACTTGCCTGACTTGTCGAAGTTGATTAATGACCCCATTCGACCCAATCCCTCATGGCCTCCCATTCCGGTAAAGTTACCATCAGACATCCCAAAGTTTGATGGGAAGTAGGGAGATGATCTGAAAAACCATGTCATGAAATTCCATCTGTGGTGTTCTTCAAACTCCCTCATGGATGATTCAATTTGGTTACAAATTTTTTAGCGAAGTTTGACCGGTACAGTCACGAAGTGGTACATTGAACTTCCACAACATTCGTTTGTGGATTTTGGCTCCTTGGCAACCATGTTTATTACACACTTGTAGCTCCCTATCCGTTATGAAATGGGTATTAATCCCACATATCCGATCATAACCATGAGTGGAGAAGGAAGAGAAGGATTATTAAGGCCCTTATTCTGGATCAGTTATTAGCTAATTGGTTCACCAAATCTTTGTTTCCTCTAATTTCCTGAGATGTGGCTATGGGCAGTGCCATTACTGAAGAGCAGGATATTAGTCGATCCCAGTATCTAGACTTGGTATATTCCCAATATGGAACTCTTTATGACTTGATTCCTCAAGCTCCTCACCCAAACACCGATTCCACAAAGCCACCAACAAAGGTACCTATTGATTGGATTGTTGGTTCAATCTAGTCCCCATTAGGAGTGAAACCTACCAAGAAAACCCATAATTCCACCCCTACTCCTTCGTATCCTAAGGTTTTCGACGAGGTTAATTATATTCAAATGACTCAAACCTTGGGTAATAATAAAAATAAAGGTAAAAATAGGAATAAAAAACCCAAAACCCAGCAAGAGAATCCAAAACCAACCATCGATGATAGCGATAAAGGGCAGAGAAAAGAAAAATATCCATGTCTACCATGTATAGGTGACCATTTCACAAAAAAGTGTCCCCATTGGGATGAAATCTCTCAATTTATGAAATCAAATCCCGCACCTGCAGTACTCACGGATCCTTTTCCCTCTCAACAATAACTGATAGACCACATGTATAATCAAGGTAACTCTAGTTCGTCAAAGGAAATTTGTATGATGTCCTAAGATACCATTAGTCTACAAACTCGTAGTCAAAATTATGACAAACTCATAGAGAAGAAATAAGACCATTCTTCTTCAGGAAAAGCTCCCTCTACTGGTTCTTCGAAATCCTCATATACTTTCCCCCTAAACATGAAGAATCCTACTCTTGACATGATTTTGCGTCCACCCAAGAGTACTCTTTGAAAGGATGTATTTAATCCTAATGCTCGAGCTACTCAATTTTATAATGTAGTTGAAGATCTCGCTCAAGCACCTTGTGCAATGTCTACCATAGAAGTACTCCAAAGTTGTCCTACACAATGCAAAAACTTGTTAAGAGCATTAGGAGCTTTAGACCTGGATAATACTAATTTGATTCATTTCAATATTGAAAACTATAAGTCTAGGATACCTCATAAACTTGATTTTCTAATCATTACAAAAGTAGTTGGAAAAAAGTTTTTTAGAACGGCACTAGATGAAGAAGCTTCGACCTCAGTTTTTCCTCTGTCTTGTTAGAAAGCTCTTGGCTCTCCCGAGCTTGTAACATCACCTACGACTCTGAAGGCCTTTGATGGACAAGGTTTCCAGCCCCATGGTCTCATATCAGACCTCATAGTCAAGATTGGGGGAAAAACCATTTCTATTCAAGTAGAAGTGGTAGATGCCCCGTTAGATTACAACCTCCTTCTAGGAAGAAATTGGTTTTATGCCATGACTGCTATCGGTTCAATAGTATTTCGAACAGTCCAATTTCTACATATAGGGAGAATTTTTACCATTTACCATCTTGATTTATGTACGCTGAATGTTACTACCTCTATGGCTAATAACATCCCCATGTTAGGCCAGTCCCCTCCTCCTTACCGGTAGATTGGGGTAGGCATGTTGAAGGATTCATCCCTTATGGGGATTTTTCCATCCACTCCTCCTAACACGGATACCATGATAGTCCATATGATTGCCTCATTTGATTGTGAGCCTAAGGGAAAACAAGTTGTTGATTCCACCTCTTTGAGTTCACACGAAGAAATGTATGACACCATTCAAACCCTTTTTGATGATCACACTAATGACCTTCATCTAGTGGCTTCGGATCCTTACCATTTACCTTACTAGTTAGAACCATCTCTTCCTGTTCTAGATTATCTCTTTGAGTATTTTTATTCCAACGATTCCATTATGGAGATCATGAGTACCGATGAGTCCATTTGGGAGGATCACCATCATAGATCCATGTTCCTCCCCAACACTAGTTTGGTTAACCATGATTATGCATCCCTGTTTCCTGCTGATATTGTCAATGTACCCCAAAGTCCCAAATTGTTGCAAGACATAGATTCTAAAGGAAACCTTCGCAACATTACTCAGACGAATCCGATTTACATATCATCCAAGCCTGGTACCATCGAGCATGTTCATGTTGGGAAGAAATGCTCAGTAGATGAATCTGAAGCATATAAGGAAATTTTCAAAGAATTCTTTGATGTTTTTTCCTGGTCCTATGAATAAATGCTAGGGATTGACCCATCCATTGTGCTCCATGAGATTAAAACCTATCCCGTGGCCAAGCCTGTTAGGAAAAAACTAAGGCAATTCCATCCATGGAAGGTTGCAGCTATTAAATCTAAAATAGAGAAACTTCTCAAAGCTGGGTTTATTTATCTTGTACCCTAGACGAAATGGGTATTGAACATTGTCCCTTTCAATAAAAAGCAGGGCACCATTAGAGTCTATATCGACTTTAGGGATTTGAATAAAGCTTGTCCCAAGGATAACTTTCCTACTCTGCACATCGATCAGATTATTGACAACTATGCTAGAAGTGTCATCTTCTCATTTATGGATGGATTCTTTGGCTATAATCAGATTGAGATATTACCCACCGATCAGCACAAGACGACATTCATTTTCCCATGGGGAACCTTTGCATATAAGAAGTTACCTTTTGGCTTGAAAAATGTTGGAGCCACATTCCAATGTGTGATGTCCTATGTGTTTCATGATATTAAACATATTATTGAACCATACCTTGATGACCTACCTGTTCATTCACAATTACGAGAGGACCACCCTGGTCATCTTAGAGACATTATCCTAAGATGTTGTCATTATAATATATAGCTCAATCCGCATAAATGCATTTTCTGTGTTGAGACAAGACGTCTGTTAGGATTCATGGTCTCTAAGGATGGCATCCGAATTGACCCCTTGAAAATTGGCACCATTTTAGCTCTACCAGCTCCAACTAATTTCCTTGAACTCCAAATTTTGTAAGGGAAGGAAAACTTTCTCCGTCGTTTCGTGTACAATTTCTCAGAAAACACACACGGTTATATGCATCTCCTTAAAAAGGACACCCCATTATTTTTGAATGAACAAAATCGACATGCCTTTGATAATATCAAACACACTCTAACTCATTCACCCATGATACACCCCCCAGATTATTCAAAGGACTTTCTCTTGTATATTGCTGCCTCCGCTACTACAATTGCTATGGTTTTGGTGCAGGAAAATCCCAATGGTCAGGAGCACATGATTTACTATGTGAGTAAGAATCTTATGGATTCGAAAACTCGATATTCATGTGTGGAGAAGTTAGCATTGGCCACGGTCATTACTATACAAAAATTTCATCACTACATTTTGCTCCGCACAACCACAGTATTTGCAGACCAGAACCCTATGTATTACATCCTGACTTGTCAGGTGCTCAGGGGCAAGTACTCCCAATGGATAGTCATACTACATGAGTTTGATCTAGAATTTTCCAAAGCCACATCAAAGAAATCCCTGGTCTTTGTCAAGCTCATGTGTGATCTTCCTTGTGCTTCAATGGAATTTATGCCAAGTGATTCATTTCTGGATGAATTGTTGTTCCTGATTAGCACTACCGATCCATGGTATGGATATTTTCTTATTTATCTCCAAACACAATGATTTCAGCCACATTTATACTGTGACGATCACCACCGTATCTGTCACCATGTGAAATACTACCTCATCCTAAAGGATACCTTGCATAGACATGGGATTGATTCTATTCTCCGGTGATGCCTCACCCATGAGGAGGATGAACATGTGTTGAATTATTTCCACTCTAAAGAATGTGGCAGTCATTTATCTAGGATGGATACAGCCTAGAAAATCCTTCGCACTGGCTATTTCTGGCCCTCAGTCTTCGATGATTGTCACAAAGCTGTTAAGAAATTCCCACCTTGTCAACATTTTTATCCCAAAAAGCACACTCATCCTGCTCTGCTACACCTCGTCATTGCTGTTGGCCCATTTTCCAAATGGGGGATTGATTTTATGCATTGTAAGCCTACCTCAGCCGAGGGGCATGGTTACATCCTCATAGTCGTTAAATATTTTACAAAATGGGCTGAGGCCATGCCTACATATGCAGAAGATGGTAAGACTGCCACTCTCTTCCTGTTAAATCATATCATAGCTAGATTTGGAGTCCCACAGTCCATTTTTACTGATCACAGATTGCATTTTCGTAATAAAATGATGGAGGAACTAAGTGCCAAGCTAGGTTTTCACCATGAAAACACTACGCCATATTATCCACAAGCTAACGGTCAAGTAGAGTCCATTAACAAAGTTTTGAAAACTATGCTACGTCGGATGGTTGGAGATCATAAATCCAACTGGCACCACATTATTTTCTCTGATATTTGGGCTTATAGGACTTCAGTGAAAACAATTACTGGTTTCATGCCATTCCATCTTATCTATGGACTCAAAGTTGTCTTACCAATTCAATGTCAGATTCCATCTTTACAACTTGCTGTCGAACTTCTCCCAGATACTTCTGCAGAGGAAGAAATATTTTCATACTTGAATAACCTTGACGAGACTCTGAGAGATGCTGGCTTGGATAACAAGGCACATAAGAAACGCGTCAAGGCACAGTATGATAAATTAGTCCAACTTCGTGCCTTTAATGAGGGTGACCTAGTTTTGACTTACGACCAGAGATATGAAAAACTAGGGAAAGGTATGCTCGATTCCATGCGGTATGGTCCTTTCGTCATTTATAAAGTTTTAGAAAAAGGGGCCTACAAGCTTGTTTATTGAGATGGAATCCCTTTAGGGAAACCTCGCAATGGGTTGTACCTGAAGAGGTACTATGCCTAGGTCTTTCTTGGATAGTATCTTGTATATATGTATATTTCTTGAATTTTAGTGTGCTTTTAGTATTTTCAATATGGTTTTGAGTTTAGTGTCTGCATCTGTTTATACCATGTTTTGGTCATGTAGAGCAGATGGATTTCTATGGCTTCGCTGATGGTGCTTTCCGCCACGCCTTGAATCTTGCCTCAGTTGCTTGGGTCCTCTATTTCCCAGCTGAAAATTTGGTAAGTTCAGGAGTGGTTTGTATTGGTCCCGCTACCAATAACATCATCGAGTATCGAGCAGTCATAGGTCTTCTAACTAAAGCTACCTCCCAAGATGTTCGCAATCTGGTAGTCTTGATGGACTCACAACTCGTGGTTTGTCATATAAACCATGTTTATACCATTAGAAATCGTGTGCTTCTCTACCTTTTATGGAGGGTACACTTGTTAGAAATATCATTTGAAACCATCACTTATAGGCATATCCCTAGGGAACATAATGTAGTTGCTGACTCATTAGCTAATTACATCCTAGATTGACATATTCCCCATTCATGATGTTAAATCAAATATGGTTCATTGTAAATAAACAATCAAAGACAAATAAAACTCATGTAAAATACATTTACCATTTGAGATGTATAAACACTNGTGTGTGTGTGTGTGTGTGTGTGTGTGTGTGTGTGTGTGTGTGTGTGTGTGTGTGTGTGTGTGTGAACAATTTTACAAAAAATAGGTCATAAGACCTCATCTAATGCATGTAGGATTTCAGGAAAAAATCACCATACAAAATCTTGAAGCTATCAGCTTTTAGTAGATATCTCATGCACACAAGGTCTAGTGATGCTTGTGGTAGAACATCACTACCCAGGCTACTCTATGTAGTAGCCTATTAAATTAACCCGATATCCCCATTGTAGGTCTCTGATACCTCAGAGGGAGGTCATCAATGGAAGCGTCAGGGATATCTAAGGTCAAGCTCTCTAGGTTTTCCTCTAACTCCCTAGTGATATCATCGCTTTCCAGTACAAATAGGGCTCCAGCTCATCTATCCAATGGGGAATCTCCCCGAGGTCATGCTACTCCAACATATGCATGAAAATATTTAGGTCTTGTTACTTAACATAAAAAATATAAAACATCAAAAATCATAAAAACATTTTTTCCATTCTAGGGATTCCTACTTCTTAATGATGTCACCCCACTGTCCACTAGATGGGAGTGGTAGGTTAGGGTCTCTGCTGAATTTCGTACCTGCATAAGCATAATCCTCCACCATTAGGATCTGATCTCGGAGCCATCTGAAGAATGGGTCACCAAACTTCACCTTTGCCCTGCATGCTCTAGTGCGAGCCATAATTCGAACCCACCTATGCATACGGGGGTCCCTCACTCTTAGCTCTGTGAAGACAACCTAAGGTCTCATCTGTGGTACCTGCTCAAAGAAGAAGCAGGCTAAAATGGAAGCAAAGCCATACTGCTTCAGCTCCCCCTGCCGACACTTAGTCAGCTGATCCTTCAATATCGGAAGCAGGGCTTCCACCCAGTTGAATAATGTAGGTTCCATGGCTCTATGGCATACAACATGTGTGCCCTAGAATCCTAGTGCAATCCCTGACTCCCGCCCACTCTTTGCATAGTAAATAAGACAATCTGTAGAGTTCCATCCATCACTACCTTTATGGGGATTTTCTTTCCCAATTTCCTCGTCCCTGGGATACAGTGACAGTCTATTAACTCTTGTGTGGTAATTTCCCCTCCTCTTGAGAGTCCAGTCAAGAAGTAGATGTCTTCTACCTCTACTATCATAATATGATCCCCAACCTCAAATTGTTGCTACTTTGGATTCCACATTCAGAGTATGTTCTCTAGGAACTGCTCATGTAATACCATGCTAGGAGTCCAAAATAATTTCAAGAGCCCATAGTCTCGTAATGTAGCTATGCAACCTGCATTCCTTTCAGCAAAAGTGTCATCATTGTCATGTTTTCTTTCTTTCCATATCACCATTTTTTATCAGCAAAAGGCTACCAAAAAAAATCATAACACATATTAGAATCATCCTTAATCATTTAAATTGAAAGAAAGGATATATTTTTGCTTGTGTTATCAATTTTAAATCTTCACGTCTAGCACCGCCTGTGCGCCATTGGAGACAGGTGATGGCACCGCCTATGAGCCTTATTTTCGACATGGTTCTAGTGAGGTACTGCATATCCCACAAGGGATAAGAACGATGCTCATTCCCATGGTTGTAAGGATTTCCATATAGGCCCAAAACCCCATAAAAATAAAAATTAAGACTATGAAAAGGAAGAGTAGGTTTTTAACTATTACCTAGAACTGACGGAGCTCGAAACCGACGGTGGAAACTCTCGATATCAGCAACTGAAGGTCTGAATAGGAAAGTGCTCCAAATGCTCTCCACAATGGGTAAATAGTAAAATGATTTGATTTTTCACTATTTACATGACTTTTATACACATTTTTGGGTTTGACATGCTATAGTTTTGATTTTAAATCGCTTTTTACTCAAAATTTATCAGTCGTAATCCCTTAATGTTAGTTATGACGTAATTTAACACTTGTTTTTTGAGTCGATTGCAGGATAGAAGAACCATAGCAGTAAATTTTTGGGAGTTTGTTTATGACTTTTTCGTACTACCATAAAATGGAAAAAGTCGATGACTGTTTGTTACGACACTTTGGTCATGCTCTTGAAACCTAGTATCAAAGGTCCGAGTCTATTTTTTATTATTTCCAGGCTCATAAAAACTAACATTGTGTAAAGAAACCTCATTGAGTCTTCTTTTAACTCTTTTCAGGCTTCTGAATCATGAAAAGATCACCGATTCTGTTTTCGATTGTTTCCAGGCTCATAAAAATTAACAATGTGTAAAGAAACCTCATGGAGTCCTCCTTAAACTCTTTTTAGGCTCCCTAAATACAAAAATATTGTCGAGTGACATTGTCTTCTTCACGCTTGCTAAAGCATTCGAAGAGTCATCTTTTCGATGGTAGGTTATCTCTTTTTCGGTTCGGATAGACTATTTACGAAAAAGGAACACTCTTGCCAATCATTGTTGATGTATATGTAACTTTGGAATGTATTCACTTGTATTTCTTATGTATTGTAACCTGATGTTTATTTCAAGATGTACTTGTAATATACTTGAGTCATGTCATGAATCGATGTTCCTATCGAGAGGATCTATAATGTAAAAAAGTCATGTCAAGTTATTGTGGGTAACCCTCCTATTTATCAAGGGTTAAAGTCCTCGTAGTTTTGGGGCACTAGGGTTATTAGATTCTCCTAGAGAGGTGGACCCTAGTAGGATTTATTCATGTCAGGAATTAGTATAAATAGAGAGCTAGCCTCTATATTTAGCACACACACTCACTCACACTCAGTTGTAGCACATAGCTGAGGAAGAGAAAGACACTAGGGCAAGGAAGAAAGAGGTTACTGCTATCGAAAGATCATCTTACTGTATTGGGGTTTTAATTTTGGTGTTGACTCTATCTCTGAGGAAGTGGTGGGGTTTTCTCCATTTATGGTTTCCTCAAGGAAAAACACTATGTTCATTGTCTCTTGTATTTTATTGTTGTACTTGTTGTTCTCTCAATTAAAGATCCTAACATAATGCTAGCTTGAATGATAAAAACTAACATGGTATCAGAGCTAATCTAAGAACAAGACACTGTGCAACTGCGAGAACTAGGGCTTCCTACTTGGTGGATATATCTCCATAGATTTTCAGCAAAAGAAGGTTGTAATAACTCTCCTCCCTAAGGCGCATCTTTCTGTCGAAACAAAATCCAATTCCAAGTTTTTTCAGTTTTGGACCCAACACTACTACCGAAAAGTAGGGATTTTCACAGAAGAGTTTTCAGTGAGCCGAGGCCTGGATTAATATCCTTGCCAAAATCAAAGTTAGGGATCAAATTCAAAGAATTTGGTTGGACAAAACTTCGGAAAATAAAAACCCTAATCTGCTCCTAAAACAACACTGTAAGATTTCAACTCCAAATTCAAATCCAACATCTTGACTTGGTAAGATCTAAATCTTTTATATTTCCATTTGAGGTTCTCAGTTAAGATGTCTCATCATACCAAGCTTGATGAAAATCTTGAGGGAGCTAATAACTTTCGAGCTTAGAAGTATAGGATCTCCCTGGTCCTAGAAGAAAATGGGTTGGACTCCTATATCAATGAGGAGGTTCTAGTTCCATATGGAGAAGAGGCTAAGTCCTTACATAAGAATAAGCCGGTTATGGCAAAGAGGATCATTGCTGATTTAATTAAGGATCACCTCATACCACAGGTGTCCTCCCTAAAGACACCTAAGGATATGTTTGATGCCCTAACCAAATTGTTTGAAGGGAAGAACATAAACAGAAAGATGACTCTGAGAAACCAACTGAAGAATGTAAAGATCCAGAATGCTGAGACCATTCAGTCTTACTTTACAAGGGTCTCTTAGATCAAGGAACAACTGGAAGCAGTAGATGATGAAGTGGAAAATGTAGAGATTGTAATTACCACCTTGAATGGTCTCCCTAGATCATGGGACTCATTTATTCAAGGTATATGTGCTAGAAAGAAGTTATTAAAGTTCAACAGACTATGGGAAGAATGCTCTGAAGAAGAAGCTCGGATAGTAGCTCGAGAAGAAAATATGGCAAGTGAAGATCAAGATATCACAATAAACTCCAAGAAAACCAAAAGAAGTTCTCATCACTCCAGAGGTAAGCATTTATCTAAAAATAACTCTAGAAAAGAAATGTCTAGAATCAAATTTTATACATGTGATGAAGTAGGACATTTTGCAAAAGACTGTCCTGAAAGACACAATAAGAAAAAGGGAAACAAGAGAAAACATCATGCTCATGCTGCATAGGATGATGAACCATCCAAGAAGAGAACTAGATATGAAAGTGAAGACTCTTCAAGTGATGAAGAATATGTCTTAATTTCTTCTCTCACAGTAAACATCACACATGGAACCAATGATTGGCTTATAGATAGTGGGGCTTCCAAACATATGATAGGATTCAAAGAGTCCTCTGTAAAACTTTCAGAACATGAATCACTTGACAAGGTGAAGCTTGGAGATGACTACCAATATCTAATAAAAGGTGGTGGGGAATCCTCCTATAAACTAGACTCTCGAAAGTCTATAAAGACGCAAGATGTATTGTTTGTACCAGGTCTCAAGAAGAACCTTCTCTCTATATCTGCATTAGATGAAAAAGGAATGAGGGTTTATTTTATAGATGGTCAAGTCATCATGTGGCCAAAAGGAGACTATCAATGATGCAGTAGTGATTGGAGAACAAGAAGGAGGATTGTACAAATTAAAGGGCCATCCAGAACAAGCCTTGGTCCATGACACAGTAGAGCCAAATGAGCTTTGGCATAGAAGGCTTGAACATGTGCATTACAGAGCACTACCATTGGAAAGAAAATCTATTGAAGGTTTTCCACAAATTCAAGCAAAACATGATGAGGTCTGCAAAGGATGTGCGAAGGGAATGAATACAAATAATACATTTGTAAGTAGCGAGAGCAAGGCAAAAGGAATCCTAGAAATCATCCACTCCGATGTATGCGGTCCAATGTCATCAAGCTCACTAAGCAGGTATGATACTATGTTTCTTTTATTGATGATTTTTCTAGGAAGACATGGATTTACTTCATGAAGAACAAAGATGAAGTATTCAGCAAGTTCAAGGAATTCAAAGCCTTGATCAAGAATCACACTGAAAAGAATATCAAGACCTTTCAATCAGATAATGGAGGATAATTCACTTTGAATGAATTCAAAGAGCTATGTAAATAATCTGGGATTAAAAGGGAGTTTTCCACTCCTTATAATCCACAATGGAATGGGATTGCAGAAAGGAAGAATATAACTCTCATGGAAGCTGCAAGAGAAATGCCTCATGATCAAGATCTTCATATGCATATTTGGGCAGAAGTTACCAGAACAATGATGTATGTACAAAACCATACTCCACACAGAGTACTCAGGAACAAGACTCCTGAAGAAGTCTTCTCCGGCAAGAAACCAGAAGTGAGCCATCTCAAAATATTCGACTGTCCAGTATACATACACATTCCAAAAGAGAAGAGGACTAAATTAGATCCTTCAGGAAAGAAGGGTATATTTGTGGGATACTTTGAAAGCTCGAAGGCTTATGGAATATATTTCCCAGGATTCAAGAATATTGACATCAGTAGGGATGTGACATTTGATGAAGACACAGCTTACAACAAATCTAGAAATAAACTTAATCAAGAATATGAAGAAGCAAAAGTACCCAGAATTCATGATACAACCATAAATGAAGAAACTCAAGAAGAAGTTTCATAATTTGAAGAGCCACAAAGACCTGTAGATCCACCTCCAAAAAAGAATGCTCATAAGAGGAAACCTACTTGGGTACGAGAAGTTATCCAAGGTGCAGAAAGATATGGGGCTCCAAAAGAGAATCACAGAGAAAGAAAGAGGACCATATCCTGCTCTAGGTATGTAGCATTACTGTGTGATTTCATCTATAAAGAACCTTCCAATTATGAAGAAGCATCATAACAGAAAGAATGGAAGAATGATATGATCGAAGAGTATCAATTGATCATGAAGAATGATGTTTGGGATGATGTCCCAAGACTAGAAGGGAAATTAGTTGTAACTTCCAAATGGATGTATAAGATCAAGCATGCTGCAGATGGTAGCATAGAGAAAAACTAACAATTTGTTGCTTGGGGTTTCTCCTATAAAGAAGGAATAGATTATGAATAAACCTTTGCACTTGTAGCTATATACACTTCCATCAAATCAGTACTTACTCTGACTATAATGATGAAATGGAAGATACACCAAATGGATGTCAAGACTACTTTCATGAATGGTGTAGTGAAACAATAAGTGTATGTGGAGCAGCCACTCAGTTTCGAGACACATGACAAAGAGTCCCTGTTGGTCATCTGGGAAAACTCGGGTTTACTATAATGAACCAACAACACCCCTAGCTCACTGGCCCTTTCGGCAACAGACTGCGGAGTGGCCTGAAGTCTCACCCAAAGTGATCCTAATGGGTTGGCCAAAGACTCAAGTGTCTTAACCATGTTCTGTATGGCGTCCTGTGTGCATCTCGCAGCTCTTCTTAGCTTGCGAGACCATTCTTTCCTCTCCGCGATGCACAGTTTCCTCTTACTTGCGATGAATCTAATCCTTATTGCATCGCCCCATCCTTGGCAACACGTAACTCTTTCTCTTCTTGATCCTTAACCGCAGCATACCACAGCTCCCCTACTGGTGTGATATCACCTCCTTGCGATATCCTACCACTGCGACTCAGTGCACCTATCTTATTGGAGTTTAAATTACAGGACACAATACACAAGGCTGTTTATACTGCGACTCTTAATTGTCTTAGGTGAAACTTAGACAAACTCTTATATAGAATACTTAAAGACTTCAACTTGCATTTATCCTTGTAATATGCTATGAACTGAATAACATACACATACATTTACTGTAAGCAAAGTTCATGTAATGAATGACAGATATAACAAGTAAATACAATCACATGAATCAAACACATAACACTCTGATTTTACATGGTTCACTTCCAGGGTGGAAGTTACGTCCACAGAACTGTGTTTCTATATTATAACTTGAGATAGGTACACAGTTCTGCTGCACCGCATATGCAGCTAGAGATCTTCTGGGTAACTCCACACTCAGCCTGGAGCCCTTCTCTCTTAGATCTCTTCTCTATCTCTATATTTCCTTCTTACAATATACTCTCACTCTCTCTCTCTCTCTCTCTCTCTCTCTCTCTCTCAATACCGCGGATTGTTACAATACAAAATAACAGTAAGCTAACAAACTACTGATAATCTGACTAGCTGGATGGCCTAAAATGCCCAAAATGCCAACCTTTTACAATACAAAATACATCCCTTTATAGGCAGCCCGAAGGTCTTGCCATTACAACACTATGGGCCTATCCCAACAATAACCCAAACCCTAACTAGTGACAGTTGGAATATTTGTACTTGGGGTAGCCACTTTCCATCACGACACTGCTCTCTGCAGTCTTCCATGCTTCCCAGTGCTGACCATTTGGTAATATGCACCACTTCCCTTCTTCTGTCCTTCGTCTTCAATACCTCAGCCTTGTTGCTCCTTTTCCTTTATGAGGGTAGCTGAGCCCTCCTGTCTTCACCACTGCCTTCAATGCAGTGCTTGAGCTCTCTCTTCTCAGCCGCTCAGGTACTGTTATCTTCCTTGAATTCTATGTTCCACAGTCACGGTTTCTGGCTCTGCTCTGCAGCTAGAAACATGCTATGGCATCGTAGCTTCACCTTATCTCTTCGTCTTCACCAAACTGTCTATCCACCAAAATGGAAGCTTTTCCTATAGTTGCGAGACTCTGCTCCAACAGTCCCCTAACACTTACTTGTGGCTCGCCCCCGAGCCACTACCAACAGGATTCTCCTGCTGTAGCTTCTCCTTGGCTTCCTGCGAAGTGCGCTGAAGCTTGTCCCGAAGTCCTGCTACTTCATTCTCCATAGCTGCGACATGCTCTTTATAGTTTTTGTAACTTAGTTCATTAGGCTCTCTTATCTTTCCTGCCCTCAGTCATGCTCTCGCTCTCATCGCTTGCGAGACCTTTTAAGGATATTCAAGTCTTGAGAAGTCTTCCACAGATATCCTTTCCTCTTTTTCTGGGTTAGAAATTTTATCACAAGGAAAATCTATATCTTCCAGCCTTCTCAACATTTCATTCAGTCTGGAGCCTACTTATGTGAAAGGTATACAAACCAGGAATTCCATTCCGAGAACAAGCCTTTGTCTACATCTTGAAGTTCCGCTTGTTCGGTTTGTTTTCCCTTTCACTTTTCTTCTCAGCAGCTTGCTCCAGGTATTCACGCTGCTTGGGTTTCACATATTTTCATTCTTAACCTTTGGAACCTCTTGTTATTCTCTTCGCTGATGAGATAGGTCATCTCCCTTCTCCCGTTGCTTTCTTTTTCTCATTTTTACTTTCTTCCTAGTGGGAGATTTATTCTCATCATTCTGTTGCTCTGCTTTCTTATCTTCAGTGATCGGCTCGGCTTTCTACTTTTCTATAGCAGAGACTTTGATGACATCTTCTACATCCTGTGCTTGACTCCTCATCCTTGGAAATTGTCTTACCTATGATGTTCCTAATTTCACAACCCTGGGCAGCGTCACCATAGTGGACATATGACCACCATGCTCGAAGCGTCTCAGACTGTCTTCTAAAGGTTCCTCCTCGGGCAGAACCCACTCGGTGTTATACTTTGGATTGGAAATGGCTGCAAACTCTAGAAATCACAGCACTCTGTAATGAAATTAGCTCTGGACAGGGGAAACTTAACACTGCACTCTATAGCTCTTGGCTCTTTGCAAAGGTAACCCTCTCGAATGAATAATTTATGCTTTTATACCGAAGGTGATAATATCGGACGCAACAGTCATCTAGATTGAACCCGTCGGCCATATTAATTGCTTGGACGAGACCACACCCATCATCCCAATCCTCAATAAATGCTGAAATTTAATCAATTTCCCTTGAAGCATGTGTATCCAAGCTCCGGTCTCGTCGAAGATTTGCTAAATCTGGATAATTGATTATGCTGCTACCCAAATCTACGGTAAGGTATATCGGTAATTTCCTCATTAACTTTCTGTCAGATGGCAACTTAACTATCCCTCTGTCTTGTTACAAAAACTGGGTACGTGGCACGGAGAAACATCACGCTGCTACGATGCCACACCGCATCACTTTCTCAACACAAACTTACACGTTTTTTTGTTTTTTTTTCAAAATGAACCTTCCTTATACGATTCCTTATACTTAGAATACATGTCGATGTAGACTAATTCTCGATTCGATGCCTCCTTTCAACTACAATGGACATCTGCATTGTCTCAATTCTGAGTTAGGGCTGATAGGTGGAGTGGCTGTCACTATAAAGCTTAAGCCTACTTCCATTGATCATCATGGGAAGAAACTCCCCATTCAGTTTGCTGAGCTAAATGACTCCTCCCTCTGTGACTTGCTGTATCTGATATGGCCCCAACCAATGTGTCTTGAACTTCCCTGGAAACTTAATAAATTTACTATCATAGAGGAGTACTAGGTCTCCGATCTGAAGAGTCTTACTCTTAATGTGCCTATCATGCCAATCTTTTTCTCATGCCTTCTGTACTTTCTAATGGAATCTGGAAATGAATCTATCTTCCTCTAAGGCAAGCAGCTGTGCTAGCCTCTCGTGCACCATGTCTGTATCAACCATTCCAGTGATCTGAGCAATTATTAAACTGGGAAGAATATACTCCATAGGCATAACAGCCTCCTTTCCATACACCAAGCTGAAAGGTGTGTGTCATGTAAGTTTCTTGCATGTAGTCCTATATGCCCATAATACAGCGTTAACTCTGAGGTCCCAATCATTCCTTTGGCTATTGCATATCTTAGTAAGAGCATTTTCTAAAATCTTGTTAAAGGCCTCCACCATACCATTAGCTTGTGGGTGGTAGGGAGTGCTCTTATGGTGCTGTGTCTGGAATTCTTTTGTCAAGGCCTCAATGGTGCGATTCAAGAAGTGTGTGCCTTGATCACTCATCAAAATTACTGGGCATCCAAATCTAGTGATGATGTTTTCAAAAATGAACTGTGCGGTTGTAGCAGCATCACAATTTCTTACTGCTTTGGCCTCTGCCCACCTGGTGAGGTACTCTTTTCCCATGATGATATATCTCGCACCAATTCATTTTCCCGGTGGGTTGATAGGACCCACAAAGTCTATATCCCACTTTCCAAATGCGTGCAACGTAACCTGCAGTCGCAGTGGCATTTCCTACCCTCTGGAAGATATCGCAGCATCTGCAAAAGTCCTTAGTGTATTTGTGTAACGTTGGCCACCATAATCCTATGGTCAGGATTTTCTGCGCAGTCGACTTTCCTGCAAAATGACCTCCTGCGGTACCTGAATGTGCTTCTCTCATAATAACCTCTTTTTCATGCGGCATCACACATCTGCACAGGACTTCATCTGGACCTAACTTATATAATTGTCCTATGATCAGGGTGAAGTCTATTGCTTTAACAATGAACTGCCTCTTTTGATTCTTGGTAAACTCCTCAGGTACCCTTCCTGTAGTGAGAAAGTAAATGATATCAGCATAGTACTCATCTATGATCTAGATAGAAAACAATTGCGCATCTGGCAAATTGTCCTCTAGATTACTTGGCTCTTCTCCTGAGTCTATTCGTGACAGATGATCAGGTCCAGTATTCAATCTTCCTTGTTTGACAATGATTTCAAAATCATACTCCTGAAAGAGTAGTAACCATCTACAAATTCTTCCCCCTAACACTGTCTTATTGACCAGATGATTCAATGCGGAATGGTCAGTAAACATCTTGAATGAGGCACCCAACAAGTAGTGCCTGAACTTTTGTAGCGTGTACACCATAGCTAAGCCTTCTCTTTCTGTCGTGGTGTAGTTCTTTTCTGCTGTCGACAGCTTTCTACTAGAGTATGCGATAGGATGATCGATACCTCCTTCTCTTGGTTGCGTTAAAACAACCCCTAGTGCGATTCCAGATGCATCCACATGTACATGAAATGGCTTAGTCCAGTCTAGGAATACTAAGATGGGTGCTATAACCATCTTCTCTTTAAGTGTGTTTAGACTCTGCCGGCATTCCTCATTCCATAGGAATTTTACATCTTTCTTTAACAGTTTTTCCATCGGTGCTGTAATCTTTGCATATCCCTTGATGAATTTTCTGTAGTACCCAGTATGACCAAGTACTGTTCTCAATTGTTTGACTGAGTTGGGTGCTGGAAGATTTACAATGATGGAAATATTTGCGGGATCTACCATCAAGCCTTGCCTGCAAACAATGTGACCCAACAAAATGCCAAATGGCGCATAGAATATACATTTTTTCAAGTTCAGATAAATCTGGTACTGCCTACATTTCTCTAACATTAGTCTTAAATCTCCTATGTGCATGTCAATTAATCCAAATACAGTCCAATCATCAAAATAAACTTCTAGGAATTTATGGATGTATTCTTTAAATATAGCAACTACTACTCTAGAAAATATAGTGGGTGCATTCTTAAGACCAAAGGGCATTACTGTATACTGGAATGAACCCCATTCTGTTGCAAACATGGTCTTATGGCCATCTTCTGAGTGGATTCTGATCTGGTGATAGCCTGAAAAGCCATCAGTGAAGGAGTATGCCTCCTGTCCTCCCACATTGTCTAGTACTTCATCCGTGAAAGGTGTCAGGAATGGATCATGAAGCGATGTGTCGTTGAGTTTACGTATGTTGACATAGATTATGATGTCTCCTTTGGTTTTCTTCTCTTGCACAACCATGGGACTAACCCATTCACTCTCTTCTACCGAATCAATGATGCCTGATGCAAGCATCTTATCGATCTCATCCTTAACTTTTTCTTTGTAGCGTGGATTTAATCTATATGGACACTGCTTGACTGGTCTAGCATCCTCTTTCAATGGTATCCTCATTACTCCCAGGTCTCCGACTATTCCCTTTATCTCTGTGAACTTGGTGGGAAATAGGTCCTGATAGTCATGTCACAAGTCTGCAATGTGTCCAACTGTTTCATCGGTCCAATAGTCTCCAATAGAGGTAAACTTTGGTTCTGTGTTTGTGCCAATATTGATCTTTTTAATCTTGATCGGCTCTGTGATTGCTGGAATCTGTATCTTCGGTCCATTAACATCGCGAGTCACTCCTGAATCCAGAATGTTGATGTTGTGAGGATCCTCATCCTCCTCCTCTGGTTCTGCTTCAAAGTTATAGCACTCGAGCCCATCTTCTAACTGGATGGCCCACTAAGGTTGAGTCTGTACAGATAGGGTACAATCCTTAAATATCTTAACCTTTATTACATCTAGGGCCTGATCAACATTTGGATACTTATATTCAAAAGCGAAGGTGAGTAGAAAGTTGTCTATTAGAAGTGGCCATGTAGTCGTTCCCTTGCGCAATTCAGTCTCTGTGTACCAATTCCGTGGAACTGTGTCCAAAGTGTGAATGAATTGGTGAACCCATTCATCCTCGAAAATGTCCGACCAATTCTGTTCACATGTCTGAATATGTGACCTGGGGTCACTTTCTCCTATGTATCTCTGCTAGATATACTCTCTGTCGGTAGAGAATCTGATCACCATCAATCTCTTAAGATCATCCCATGATGTGATATTCTCTTTATGTGCATACCACCATCTTGCAGGTGTGGCTCGTACTGTAAGATCCATAGCTGCGATCCTCTGCTCGTGAGGAATTTGTTGTTCAAACTGCATGAGAAAGTCCTGGATATCTGTTAGATCATGAAATGATGGAATGTCGTTGATCTCTGTGCCAATCCATCGTAGTGACTTAGTCATATACGTACATCTACGCGCTGAAACTTTGTAAAGTCTGTTCTGTCAGTTCTCTAGACCAACATCTGAATCCGATGCGCATGAGCTGTCACATCGCCAACTAATGTTCCCTTCTACGGTTGGATTGATGTAGTCACTATGGTTCGCAGTCATCTGATAGAGACTTTTCATGTTACGTGCGTCTTCCTCTACTCGGATAGGTTCAATGTATCTAGGACCCTGAAGAGGATCTAACGGTGCGATGACCCAGATCTGTGCGTCCTCAAAGGTCATTTGTCTTCTCTTTAAGTCGATAATGGCCATGTTACCAATCACCCAATCAATGCCTAGTAGTGCTGGATATGATCTACTATCGCCAATAATTTCTATAACTTCAAAGTCTGTAGCTCTGTGAACTCCATCAATGTCAACTGGCACCTGTGATAATCGATCCAGGGGTGATACCCACTGTTGATTAGCTAATCTGAGCTGGATAGGCGATCTGACTAACTTAGGGCTACCCATCTGTTCCCATGTCTGCTTAGTCAGAACATTTACCTCTGATCCTAGATCTAGGATTACCTCGTCCATCTCAAATTCTCCAACCTGTGCTGTGAGTCGCATCTCTCTTCCTGTTCTTGTATGTACCCTAATACTATGAACTACGCAATGTGCACTGATCACGGGAGAATATGGATGACACTGATCTATGATGCACTGAAGTTCTCCAATAGCTTGCTCATTTCTTACGAGTTTTAAACAACTTCACAGGAAGTATTGTACACTTCCTTCCAACTTGTCTTCGTCACAAGCGCCCGATGTGGTAGCCTGCGATGTCTGGTCAGGGCTAACGCCACAAGGTGCTTACTACGGTACGCCCCTAGACGGTGGTACCTGTGATCCTGATTGCATAGAGTCATCAAATAAAGTATTAGCTTCCTGAAATGTCTGTTTATTCTTCTATAGGTCAAGTGGTGTTACTTTGTTAGGAGCTTTATGCACCCACTCCCGACATGTGGTCTTTTCAGTAACCTGCGATGTCCCATTGGTGGAAGCACCGCTGTGAGTCATAATGTTGACTCTTAGTTCTGGTTCTTCCTACTCAGCAGCAATAAACTAGATGTTCTGGTGTACTGTTGGATTAGGTTCTCTGATCTTAGCTATCAAGGTAGGACAGTCTTCTATAGTGTGATCATAAGATTTGCAATAGTTACATGTGGTGATAGGGCTCTGACAGTCCCTAGCATAATGTCTTACAACTCCACAGTTGTAACAAGTGATTGGTCCACGACCGCGGCCAAGGCCTTCTCCATGACCAAAGCCTCCTCATCCTCCTCATCCTCCTCATCCTCCTCCATGGACAACATAAGTCGGATCATGTTGTGGTCCTGCTGCTTGACGTTGTGTTTCTGATTGGACTCTGTACAGGTCTTGCTTTCTCCCAACCATGAGATCATAGGCTTGGCAATCGTGTTCATCATGGCCTATGAACTTACAGAAGATGCAGTATAAGTTCTTAGGTGTCTGCACATAATTCTAAAGTAGAGGGAACTGGTGAGGTAGATGTCCTCTTGTTTTGCATATTTCACACCACGGCCCATGGGTCTGTGGTAAGGGGTTAGGAGCCCCGGTTGCTAGATATTCTACAAAGACTGGAAAATTATCTTTAGTATGGCCTTGTGCTTTACACTTTATGCACCATATGTCTTGTGCAACCTCTTTCCCTTTCTTAAGTTCATGCATCTGTATCATGAGATTAGCCAACTGGTTTTGCAGGTTTCTCATACCTGTGCTAGTTTCAGCTAGAGGTGAATCCTCTAGTTTCATCGCCATCTCCAATGCATCGTCCTGCATCTGGAGTTTCTGCTACATTAATGGTAGTCTGATGTGAGGGAGCAGTGCTGCAATAAACCATTCCTTATGCTGCTTCGGCGCAAACTCAAAGCTGACTTGGTCTATAAGGGATTTAATTTTTTTATCAAAGTCCCACACTGACTCTGTAGGTAACTGTTTGATGTCTTTGAGCTCTATAATGCATTATGACTCTGACTTAGGTTTCTTAAACTCTTTAATCATGGCTGTCCTGACTTGGACAAGTGTTCTGGGTACTGCTGAGGTATACTTCATATACCATGTTAAGGCTCGTTCTCTCAGTGTGGTGACCAACTGTACAAGCTTACTATTATCATCATTGATTGCTTTAATGGTCCACACGGCTTCACATAGAAACCAATGCTGCTCTAGGTCCTCTGCCCCTGTACCCTTAATGATAGGTAGCTTCATATCATCCCCCATTCTATTTCTACGTGGTGGATGTTGATTTGCTGTGTTACTACCGCTCGGTGGTGTAGGTGGAGGTGATGTAGTGGTAGTATGTACTGTCTGCGAGCTACTAGATGGAGTTCCTGTGGGATTGTTCTGAGTCCCGATATGTTTCTGTGGGGTATAAGGGTGGTAAGGGATACCCCCTTCTGTTCTTTCTGTGGTACTGTGACTCTGTTGTCTAGTATTATCTGAACTGTCTTCAAATATGGGAGAGCTTAAATCTACTTTGTATTTCTTTCCACTACGTGTACGTCCAATGTTATCAAAATCACTTTCAAACTCTTATGACATTACTATATTTTCTTATTCATATGAAACTAGATCCATTGTTCCTTTTTCATATAATAACATCTTAATGGACAAGTTTAAAGATTTTAGGTACTTACTACGATATCCTTTGAAGAAGTACCGCTCAGCCTCGCTGAAGCTTTTTCTTAGGTCAACTGCAAACTCTGTGACGAAGCCTTCTAGCACACTCGCAAGATAGAATTCTACTGTCCTCTTAATGGGATTATCAATGTTCTTCACGGTCTGACTCAGCTCCGGTGTCTAGAAAATGTTTCTTTTATTCTTGAATATGTTCTTATCAGTCAACTTTGATAACCAGTCGTAGAGCTCATTTCCAAAGGTTGCAAAAAATATCGCATGCAGGTCTGTAACGATATGTTCTTGTAACCAGTCCTTTGTACTTAGTCTAGGACTCTTTTTTTCTCGTTCGACAAACTCTTTCTCGTTAGACACAACCCACTCATTGATTTCATCTCTAGTAGGATGCCAACAGAACATCAATGCTCATTTTGTTCAAAACCAGCAACGGAACCATTTGTTGGTCATCTGGGCAGACCTGGGTTTACTATGATGAACCAAAAACACCCCTAGCTCACTGGCCCTTTCGGCGACAGACTGCGGAGCATCCTAAAGTCTCACCCGAAATGATCCTAATGGGTTAGCCAAATACTCAAGTGTCTTGACCAGGTTCTGTATGGTGTCATGTGTGCGTCTCGTAGCTCTTCTTAGCTCACAAGACCACTCTTTCCTCTCCACGATGCGCAGTTTCCTCTTACTCGCGATGACTCTAATCCTTATCTCATCGCCTCGTCCTAGGAAAAATGTAACTCTTTCTTTGCTTGATCCTTAACCACAGATCCCCTGCTGGTGCGATATCGCCTCCCTGGGATATCCTACCGCTGCGACTCAGCGCACCTATCTTACTGGAGTTTAAATTATAGGACACAATACACAAGGATGTTTATACTGTGACTCTTAACTGTCTTAGGTGAAACTTAGACAAACTCTTATACAGAATACTTAAAGACTTCAACTTGCATTTATCCTTGTAATATGCCGTGAACTGAATAACATACACATACATTTACTGTAAGCAAAGTTCATGTAATGAATAACAAATATAACAAGTAAATACAATCACATGAATCAAACACATAACACTCTGATTTTACGTGGTTCACTTCCAGGGTGGAAGTTACGTCCACAGAACCGTGTTTCTATATTATAACTTGAGAGAGGTACACAGTTCTACTGCACCGCATATGCAGCTAGAGATCTTCTGGGTAACTCCACACTCAGCCTGGGGCCCTTCTCTCTTAGATCTCTTCTCTATCTCTATATTTTCTTCTTACAATATACTCTCACTCTCTATCTCTCTCTGTCTATCAATCCATGCGGATTGTTACAATACAAAATAACAGTAAGCTAACAGACTACTAATAATCTGACTAGCTGGATGGCCTAAAATGCCCAAAATGCCAACCTTTTACAATACAAAATACATCCCTTTATAGGCGGCCTGAGGGTCTCACCATTACAACACTGTGGGCATGTCCCAATAGTAACCCAAACCCTAACTAGTGACATTCAGCATATCTATACTTGGGGTAGCCACTTTCCGTCACACCACTGCTATCTGTCATCTTCCATGCTTCCCGACGCTGACCATGGGTACCATGCACCACTTCCCTTCTTCTATCCTTCGTCTTCAATACCTCAGCCTCGTTGCTCCTTTTCCTTTATGAGGGTAGCTGAGCCCTACTATCTTCGCCACTTCCTTCAATGCAGTGTTTGAGCTCTCTCTTCTCAGCCGCTGAGGTACTGTTATCTTCCTTGACTTTTCTATTCCACAGTCACGATTTTCGGCTCTACTCTGCAGCTAGAAACATGCTACGGCGTCGTAGCTTCACCTTATCTCTTCGTCTTCACCAAACTATCTATCTGCCAAAATGGCATCTTTTCCTGTAGCTGTGGGACTCTGCTCCAACAGTCCCATATATGTAGATTGAAGAAATGCATGTACAGTTTGAAACAGGCACCCAGGACATGGTACAGCAGAATTGACAGCTTTCAATCTAGTTTGGGATTTACTAAGAGTAAAGCAGATTCCAACCTTTACTACAAGGCTGAATATGGAAACCCAATGATGCTCCTACTATATGTAGATGATCTATTTGTGATAGGTATGGATGGGTTAATTTCTGAAACGAAGAGAAAGCTTGCTACTGAGTTCGAAATGAAGGACTTGGGTATGATGCATTATTTTCTAGGTATGGAGGTGTGGTAGAGTGCAGATGGAATCTCCCTTGGATAAGGGAAGTATGCAATAGAGATCCTGAAGAGGTTTGGGATGATGGACTGCAATGCCATGACCACACCTATGGCATTGAACCTGAAGCTATTGAGTGATGCTTCATCAGAAGTAGTTGATGCCATCATGTATTGTTAGATTATTGGGTCCTTGATGTACGTGACGAACATGAGACCAAATATTTTCTTTGCTATGAACACCTTGAGCCAGTTCTTGACAGATCTAAGACATGTTCACTTGACTGCTGCAAAGCATATTCTAAGATACCTAACGGGTACAATTGATTATGGGCTCAAGTATGAGGTGAATCAGAATATTAACCTAGAGGGTTATGTTGATTTATATTGGGAAAGTAGTGCCATCGATAGGAAGAGCACTTCAGGATGTTGTTTCAGTATGGGATCAGGTGTGATCTCTTGGTTTAGCAGGAAGCAATCCTATGTGGCACTGAGTACAACTGAAGCAAAGTATGTCATAGTATGTGAGGCATTATGGCTGAGGAAGCTACTGTATGATTTATTTGATCTCCATATGAATGCTACTTGTATACATTGTGACAGCCAAAGTTGTGTGAATTTTTCAGAGAATCTAGTGTTCCATGACAATTCGAAGCATATCAAGATCAAGTATCACTATATCAGGGATATGGTATGGAGGGGAGCAGTGAAGCTCTAGTATGTTGTGACAGATGATCAGATAGCTGATGTGTTGATGAATCCATTGGCCAAAGTGAAGTTTGAGTACTTCAGGGAGAAGCTAGGTGTTCTCCAAATCGAGGTCCCTTCCAAGGGGAAGTGATGATTCTGTGAGCCATTTTGATGAGTAGGTTAGATGTAAGGGTTGATCCATTTTGTCATGGTGAGAGGATTGGTTCCTTCCATGTCAGATATTAGTGCTAAGCCATTATGATATGACTATAGGATTAGTTCCTACATGATCAAATATAAGGGCTACTTCCATTCTTGGAATGGAGATTCTTGGTGAGTTAGCAGGAATACTTGGTCTAGGACTGAGGGCCTTTGTGAGATGATTGTAAGATAAAGTATTACATGATCATATGTGAGTGCATGGCCATTCTGATGTTATTGAGGGATGTGTTCCCACTTGATCAGATATAAGGGTTGTTTCCATTTTGTCATGGTGAGAGGATTGCTTCCTTCCATGTCAGATGTGAGTGATGTCCATTCTGACAAGTAGGTTAGATGTAGGCTACTGCCATTCTCTAAATGGAGGCACCTGGTCATTTACTAGGAACCCTTAATGTAGGACTAAATGCCTTTCTGACAAGTAGGTCAAATGTAAGTGCTGTGATTTTCTGACGAGTAGGTCAGATGTGAGTGCTAGCCATTCTGATGAGTAGGTCAGATATAAGGGCTACCAAAGACCTACAAGGAGGTAGGACTACAACCAGAATGAAAAAGGGCTGGCTCTATAGAGCTTCCTATGATGAGAAGAATCATGAGATAGTGTTGGAGTAGGGTCCCACAGCTACAGAGGAAGCTGCTAGTTTAGCGAAAAGGTAAAGTTTTGGCGGAAAGAGGAGAAGGCAAGGCTACGACGCTGTAGCGTGTTTCCAGCTGTAGAGCAGAGCCGGAAACATTGAATTTTGAGATAGAAAAGTCTATAAGGCAACGGTACCTAAGCGGCCGAGAGAAGAAAGCTCAACCACTGCATTGAAGGCAGCAGCGGAAGATAGGAGGGCTCAGCGACCCTCATAAAGGAGAAGGAGCAACGAGGCTCAAGCATTGAAGACAAAGGCCAGGAAGTGAAGCGGTGCATAGTACCCATGATCAGCGCCGGGAAGCATGGAAGACTGCAGAAAGCTGCAGTGTGACGGGAAGCGGCTACCTCAAGGACAGAGAGGACCGACTGTCACTAATTAGGGTATGGGTTTACTGTTGGGACAGGCCCACAGTGTTGTAATGGCATGCCCTTCGGGCTGCCTATAAAAGCTTGCATTTTGTATTGTAAAAGGGTTGGTTCAGAGGTTGATTCCTTAGTTGATTAGTTGAATACTTTTGAAGTAGATTCAGGAGCCAGTCAGACAGACTGTGTTGTAACGATCCAGACACCTAGCTTTTCTGTGAGTCATTTGAGTCTGTATGTAACCATCCAGAGAGAGAACAGAGAGGGAAGGATATATTGTAAGAAAGGTAGTATAGAGATAGGAAAAGGCCAGAGATCTAGAGGAGATCTCGCGCTGCATATGCAGTGCAACAGACTGTGCCAACTTCCCTCAAGATAGATAATAGAAGCACAGTTTGGTGGACGTAACTCCCATCCTTGGAGTGAACCACGTTAAATCTGTGTGTTATGTGTTGTATGAATGTGATTGTATTTGTTTACTGTTACTGGTTATTATGATTATGATATTAGTTGCAGTCAATGAATGTATGTATTGCTCAGCTTACAGTAGTACTTGGGGATTAAAGTAAATGAAGTATTTCAGTAAGTTGCATAAAGGCTCCCTTATGTTATTTCTAAATGACTATTTAATCGGAATATAACTTCCTGGAGGTCGAACTTCGCCCGTCGACACAGCCAATGTTAGAGCGCAAGTCGTGGATGTAGAATATCGCAGAGAGGCGATATCGCATCGGCAGAGGAGCTGCGGTGTGCGATACTGCGAGTTGAGGGTCTGGTGTGATGAAGGGGTTGTTTGTCTGGTGGTGCACAGCGATGCAATAAGGAAGGAGATATTGTGAGAAGGTAGAAGTTGTGCGATGAGGGAAGAACCTGTGCGGTGCGCACGAGGGGAGAGAAGCTGCGGTGAGAAGAACTGTGCGACGGAGAGAGTGTGTGACGCACCCACCCAGTAGGAGATCCCACAGCCTGAAGAACTGCGCAACACCAGTAGGACTGCCACAGAACCTGGTCCAAGACACTTGAGTCTTGGCCAACCCATTAGATTTACTTCGGGTGAGACTTCAGGCCGCTTTACGGTATGTCGCCGAAAGGGCCAGTGAATTAGGGGTGTTGTTGATTGATTACAGTAAACCCAGGTCTACCCATGCAATCAACAAATGGTTCCGTTGCCGGTTTAAACGACTAGGAGTCTATGTTCTATTGGCATCCTACCAGGGAAGAGTTCCACCAGTGGCTGGATTCAGATTTAAGGGAGTTTGCCAAGAAAGAAAACCGAACCCCTAAACTGAGCACAGAAGACTGGCTAGTAAAGCATATCGCTTCAGACATACACGCTATATTTTTTGAAACCTATGGAAACGAGCTTTTCTACTGGTTGTCCAAGTTGACAGCTAGCAACACATTCAAGAAGAAAAGAAGCATTGTCTGGATACTGGAGCTGATTCAGACCGTGCAGAACCTTGACAATCCGATTAAGAGAGCAGTGGACTTTTGGCTCACCAGCGTGCTAAACGGTTTTGTTACAGAATTTGCAGTCGATTAGAGAAAGAGCTTCAGCGAAGCCGAACGATAATTCTTCAGAGGATATCATGGTAAGTACCTAAGATCTCTAAACCTGTCCCTTAAGATGCTGCTATATGAAAAAGGAGGAATGAATTTAGTTTCAGATGAATAAGTAAAGATAGTAATGTCACAAGAATTTGAAAGTGATTTAGACGACATTGGAATAACACGTAGCGGAAAGAAGTATAAGGTAGGCCACAGATATCCAATATTCGAGAACAGTTCAGATAGTATTCGACAATAGATTCCTAGCACTACAGAAGAATCCGAGGAGGGTATACCTTACCATCCTTATACCCCGCAGAAACAGACCGGAACTCAAAATAACCCCGTAGGTACACCATCCAGTAGTTCACAGACAGTACCTACTCCCGCTACAACAACCTCACCTACACCACTGAGTGGTAGTACCCCAACCGGTCAGAATCCACCACAGAGGAATAGAATGGGAGATGACATGAAGCTGCCTATTTTTAAAGGTACAGGAGCAGAAGACCCGGAACAGCATTGGTTCCTATGTGAAGCCATGTGGACCATTAAAACGATCAACGATGATAACCTTAAAATTGTACAGTTGGTCACCACACTCAGAGATAGAGCCTTGACATGGTACATCAAGTACACTACATTACCCAAGACGCTTGCCCAGGTCAAGAACGCCATGATCAAAGAGTTTAAGAAACCTAAGTCTGAATCTCAGTGTATTACAGAGCTTAGGGATATTAAGCAGCTTCCATCAGAATCAGTATGGGACTTTGACCAGAAGTTCAAAGCCCTCATAGACCAAGTGAGCTTTGATTTTGCACCAGAGCAGCATAAGGAATGGTTTATTGCAGCACTGCTCCCTCATATCAGAATGCCACTAATGTAGCAGGAACTCACTACCCAAGATGAAGCGCTGGAGATGGCAATGAAACTAGAGGCTTCACCTCTAGCAGAGACTACCACAGGCATGACAACCCTACAGAACCAGTTGGCCAACCTCATGTTACAGATACACGAACTAAAAAAAGGAAAAGAGGTTATGCAAGACAGATGGTGCATAAAGTGTAGAGCACATGGCCATAGTAAAGACAACTGTCCAGTCTTTGCAGACTATTTAGCATCAGGGGCCCCTAGCCCCTTACCAAGAACACAAGGGCCATGGTGTGAAATATGTAAAGCACATGGACACCCACCTCAGAAATTCCCATTGCTTCAGAAGTACGTACAAACACCTAAGAACCTGTATTGTATTTTCTGTAAATCTGTCAGGCATGATCAACAGGATTGCCGAGCTTATGATCTCATGTCAGAGAGACAGCATGATGTGTACAGAGTCCAAGCCAACACACAGGGTCAAGCAGCAGGACCACCACCGGATCAGACTTATGGAGGCCGTGGAGGAGGATTCAGAGGAAGAGGCTGAGGAGGAGGCTTTGGCCGAGGAGGGGGATTTGTCCAAGGCCGTGGACCAGTCACTTATTATAACTATGGAACTGTAGGACACTATGCTAGGGACTGTCAGAACGCTACTACTACTTGTAACTACTACAAATCCTATGATCATACCATTGAAGAATGTCCTATCCTGATCACTAGGATGAAATACCCTAAGCCAGCAGCACACCAAAACATCCAGCTTATTGCTGCTGAACCGAAGGAACCAGAACCAAGCATCAATATCGTGACTCGAAGCGGTGCTTCCACTAGTGGCACATCGTAGGAGAATGGAAAGAACACAAGTCAGGGGTGGGTACGCAGAGCTCCTAGTAAAACAACACCATTAGACTTACAAAAGAATAAAGAAACATTTCATGAAGCCAAGGCTTTCTTTGATGAACCAACCCCATCAGGATCTCAGGTACCACCATTTAGAGGTGTACCACAGCAAACCTCTGGTGACAGGAGCCCTAAGTAGGCACAGCAGGCTACCACATCGGGAAGATGCGACGAGGAGGAATCGACAGGGAGTGTACAATCCTTCCTGCACAACTGCATGAAATTCCTAAGAAATGACAAAGCTGTTGGTGAGCTATAGTGCATGATAGACCAGTGTCAGCAACCATATATTTCGGGCAGTGCACACTGCGCTGTCCATAACATTACCAGACATGCAAGGATAGGAAGAGAGATGAAATTCACAGCGTAGATTGGTGAGTTTGAAATGGATGAGGTTGTCTTAGACCTAGGATCAGAGGTCAATGTTCTAACTAAGCAGACATGGGAACAGATGGGTCACCCTCAGTTAGCTCTATGGCCTATCCACCTAAGACTAGCTAATCAGCAGCGGGTGTCACCATTGGGTCAACTACCGCAGGTGCCAGTTGATATTGACGGAGTTCGTACTTTTGTGGACTTCGAGGTTATAGAAATCATTGGCAACAGTCGACCTTATCCAGCACTACTAAGCATTGATTGGGTGATCGCTAGCAAGGCTGTCATTGACCTAAAGAAAAGACAAATGACCTTTGAAGATGCGCAGATATGGGTCATCGCACCATTGGACCCTCTCCAGGGCCCTAGATATGTTGAACCTATCAGAGCAGAAGAGGAGGCATATAACATCGATAATCTCTACCAGGTGACTGCAAACCAGAATGATTATATAAATCCCACCGTAGAAGGGCATATTAGTTGGCAATGCGACAGTTCATGCGCATCGGATTCTGATGTCGACTTAGAGAACTGGCAGAACAGACTGTATGAAGTCTCATCGCGCAGATGTGCGTTTATAAGTAAGTCGTTGCGATGGATAGGCGCAGAAATCAATGAGATCCCATCCTATCATGGTCTGACGGATATCCAGGATTTTTTGGAACAAATTGAGCAACAAATTCCTCAGGAGCAGAGGACCGCAGCTATGGACCTTGCAGTTCGAGCTACACCTGCAAGATGGTGGTATGCGCATAAAGAGAATATTTCATCATGGGATAACATAAAAAGACTGATGGCCATCAGATTCCTTGACAACAGAGAGTATGTTCAGCAGAAGTACACAGGAGAAACTGACCCCAGGGTACACATTCAGACATGTCAACAGAACTGGTTGGACATTCCACAGGATGAATGGGTTCACAGATTCATTCACACATTGGACACAATTCCAAGGAATTGGTATACAGAGACTGAGTTGCGCAAGGGAACGACCACATGGTCACTTATGACAGACAGTTTCCTGCTCACCTTTGCATTTGAGTTAGAACATCCAAGCGTTGCCCAGGCCCTAGACATAATCAAGACAAAGATTTTCGAGGATCGCACTATCTCAGTACCAGTCCAACCTGAGTGGACCAGCCAGCTCAAAGAGGCATTGGAATGCTATAATTTTGCATCAGAGCTAGAGGAGGCGGATGAAGATCCTCGCAATACTAACATTCCTGAATCAGAAGGCACTCGCGATGTGGAGGGACCACAGCTAGAGATTCCAGCAATAACTGAACCTGTTGAGATTAAAAAGGTTAATATTGGCATAGACGAAGAACCTAAGTTTGCCTCTATTGGAGACTACTAGAATGATGAAACAGTCAGACAGATTGCAGATCTGCTACATGACTATCAGGACCTATTTCCCACCAAATTCACGGAGATGAAGGGAATAGTAGGAGACCTAAGAGTCATGAGGATACCATTGAAGGAGGATGCTAGACCAGTAAAATAGCGCCCATATAGATTGAATCCGCGCTACAAAGGAAAAGTTAAGGACAAAATCGATAAAATGCTAGAAGCAGGCATCGTTGAGCCAGTAGAGGAAAGCGAATGGGTTATCCCTATGGTCGTGCAGGAGAAGAAAACAAAAGGAGACATTAGAATCTGTGTTGATCTGCGAAAACTCAACGATGCATCACTTCATGATCCATTTCCAACACCGTTCACTGATGAAGTATTAGACAACGTGGGAGGACAGGAGGTCTACTCCTTCACTGATGGCTTTTCAGGCTACCACCAGATCAGAATACATCCAGAAGATCGCTCTAATACCACCTTTGCAACAGAATGGGGATCGTTCCAGTATACGGTAATGCCCTTTGGTCTTAAGAAGTCCCCAGCTATATTTTCTAGAGTAGTAGTTGTTGTATTTAAAGAATACATTCATAAATTATTAGAAGTATATTTTGATGATTGGACTGTATTTGGGCTACTTGATAAGCACATAGGAGATCTCAGACTGATGTTAGAGAAATGTAGGTAGTACCAGATCTCCCTAAACTTGAAGAAATGTATATTTTGTGCACCATTTGGTATTTTGTTGGGCCACATTGTGTGTAGACAGGGCTTGATGGTAGATCCCGCGAAGATTGCCATCATTGTGAACCTCCCAGCACTGAGCTCCGTCAAGCAACTGAGGACATTACTTGGTCATACTAGGTACTACAGAAATTTCATCAAGGGATACGCAAAGATTATAGCACCAATGAAGAAATTACTAAAGAAAGATGTAAAATTCCTATGGAACGAGGAATGCCAGTAGAGTCTAGACATCCTTAAATAGAAGATGGTTACAGCACCCATCCTAGTATTTCCAGACTGGACTAAGCCTTTCCATGTACATGTGGATGCATCTGGCATCGCATTAGGAGTCATCTTGACCCAGCCAGGAGAAGGGGATCTTGATCATCCCATCGCCTATTCCAGCAGAAAGCTATCGACAGCGGAAAAGAACTACACCACAACAGAAAGGGAGGGCTTAGCTATGGTATATGCGCTGCAGAAGTTCAGGCACTATCTATTAGGTGCATCGTTCAAAATTTTTACTGACCATTCCGCATTGAAGTACCTAGTCAATAAACCAGTGTTAGGGGGGAGAATCTGCAGATGGTTACTCCTCTTCCAGGAGTATGATTTTGAAATCATTGTGAAACCAGGAAGACTGAATGCGGGACCTGATCATCTATCACGAATAGAATTAGGAGAAGAACCAAGTAACCTTGAAGACAATCTGCCCGATGCACAGTTATTCTCAATCCAGATTGCAGATGACTACTATACTGACATTATTCAATTCCTCACTACAGGAGTAGCACCTGATGAGTTTACTAAGTAGCAAAAGAAACAGTTGGTTGTAAAGGCAACAGACTTTACCCTCATCGCAGGATGCCTATACAAATTAGGCCCAGATGAAGTTCTACGCAGATGTGTAATGCCGCATGAAAAAGACGTTATTATTAGAGAGGCACATTCAAGAACCGCAGGAGGTCATTTCGCTGGAAAGCCGACTGCGCAGAAAATCCTGGAGGCAAGATTATGGTGGCCTACACTGCATAAAGACACCAAGGACTTTTGTAGATGCTGCGATATCTGCCAGAGGGTAGGAAAACCCTCGCGACGCGATGAAATGCCACTGCGACCGCAGGTCACGCTGCGCGCATTTGACAAGTGGGCAATAGATTTTGTGGGTCCTATCAACCCACCGGGAAAGCACACGGGTGTGAGATATATTATCACTGGAACAGAGTACCTCACCAGATGGGCAGAGGCCAAGGCAGTAAGAAATTGCGATGCTACTACAGCTGCACAGTTCCTGTTCGAAAATATCATTAGCAGATTCGGATGCCCAGTAATTTTGATGAGTGATCAAGGCACACACTTCTTGAAAAGCACTATTGAGGCATTGACAGAAGAATTCCAGATTCAGCACTATAAGAGCACTCCCTACCATCCACAAGCTAATGGTACGGTCGAGGCCTTCAATAAGATTTTAGAAAATGCTCTTACGAAGATCTGCAATAACCAAAGGAATGACTGGGATCTCAGAGTTAACGCTGTGCTGTGGGCATACAGAACCACATGCAAGAAACTTACGGGACACACACCTTTCAGCATGGTATATGGACAGGAGGCTGTTATTCCTATGGAGTATATTCTTCCTAGTTTAAGAGTCACTCAGATTACCGGGATGAATGATATAGCCACGGTAGAGGAACGGTTAGCACAGCTGCTTACTTTGGAAGAAGACAGATTCATCGCTGGATTCCATCAGACAGTGCAGAAAGCACGAGAAAAATCCTGGCATGATAGACACATTAAGAATAAGACTTTCTAGATCGGAGACCTAGTGCTCCTGTATGACAGCAAATTCCTGAAGTTTCCAGGGAAGTTCAAAACACATTGCCTAGGGCCATATCAGATACAGCAAGTCACAGAAGGAGGTGCTGTTCAACTCAGTCAGTTGAACGGGGAGCTTCTTCCCACATGGATTAATGGCAGTAGGCTTAAGCTCTACAGTGACAACCTCCCCACCTCTCCGTCCTAGCATGAACAGTTTATAGAGGTGCAGATGCCCAATGTAGTTGAAAGGAGGCATCGCACCGGGAACTAGTCTACACCGGCAGACAGCCTAGTCAGGAGGAATCGCACCAGCGCGATTCAAAAAATAAATAAATAAATTTTTTGACATCGTTTGATTGTGCAGGAGGCGAAGGAGAAGCTACAACAGGAGACACCTGCTGGTAGTGGCTCGGGGGCGAGCCACAAGTGAGTGTTAGGGGACTGTTGGAGTAGGGTCCCGCAGCTACAGAGGAAGCTGCTAGTTTAGCGGAAAGGTAAAGTTTTGGCGGAAAGAGGAGAAGGCAAGGCTATGACGTTGTAGCGCGTTTCCAACTGTAGAGCAGAGCCGGAAACATTGACTTTTGAGATAGAAAAGTCTATAAGGCAACGGTACCTGAGCAGCCGAGAAAAGAAAGCTCAACCACTACATTTAAGGCAGCGGCGAAAGATAGGAGGGCTCAGCGACCCTCATAAAGGAGAAGGAGCAACGAGGCTCAAGCATTGAAGAAAAAGGCCAGGAAGTGAAGCGGTGCATAGTACCCATGATCACCGCCGGGAAGCATGGAAGATTGCAGAAAGCTGCAGTGTGACGGGAAGCGGCTACCTCAAGGACAGAGAGGACCGACTGTCACTAATTAGGGTATGGGTTTACTGTTGAGACAGGCCCACAGTGTTGTAATGGAAT
>LPNX010392968.1:0-112685 GCA_001517045.1 Pseudotsuga menziesii | reverse complement strand
CTCAGCTTACAGTAGTACTTGGGGATTAAAGTAAATGAAGTATTTCAGTAAGTCGCATAAAGGCTCCCTTATGTTGTTTCTAAATGACTGTTTAATCGGAATATAAATTCCTGGAGGTCGAACTTCACCCGTCGACACAGCCAATGTTAGAGCACAAGTCGTGGAGGTATAATATTGCAGGGAGGCGATATCGCATCGGCAGAGGAGCTGCGGTGCACGATACTGCGAGCTGAGGGTCTGGCGTTGAGAAGGGGTTGTTTGTCCAGCGATGCGCAGCGATGCGATAAGGAAGGAGATATTGTGAGAAGGTAGAAGTTGTGCGATGAGGGAAGAACCTGTGCGGTGCGCGCGAGGGTAGAGAAGCTGCGGTGAGAAGAACTACGCGACGGAGAGAGTGCGCAACGCACCCACCCAGTAGGAGATCCCGCAGCCTGAAGAGCTGCGCAACACCAGTAGGACTGCCACAGAACCTGGTCCAAGACACTTGAGTCTTGGCCAACCCATTAGATTCACTTCAGGTGAGACTTCATGCCACTTTGCGGTCTGTCGCCGAAAGGGCCAGTGAATTAGGGGTGTTGTTGATTGATTACAGTAAACCCGGGTCTTCCCATGCAATCAACAGATAGCATATATGATGATGACCTAGAGATGATCCAAATTGAGCTATGATTCAGATCCAGTTATGATGTCTCTACGATGATCAAAATCGAGTGATGATCTAGATCCAGCAGTGATGATCCAGATCAAGTGATGATCCAAATCCAGTGATGATGATCCAGATTGAGTGATGATCTAGATCTAGTGATGATGACCCTGTGATGATTTAGATCGAGTGATGATCTAGATCTAGTGATGATGACCCTGTGATGATTTAGATCGAGTGATGATTCAGATACAGTGATGATGATCCAGATCCAGTGATGATCTAGATCCAGATGAATATGACTAGAAGATGGAGATCACTTGAATATCAAGATGACAAGAACTTGACGATGACCCAGATGACACAGAGAAGAAGAATTGTGCTAAAAAACTGTGTCGAGGGAATACCTTCTTAGTTAATAGGGAGTGTTAATGTATATGTAAATTTGGAATGTATTCACTTGTATTTATTATGTATTGTAACCCAATGTTTATTCTAGGATGTATTTGTAATATACTTGAATCATTTCATGCCCCGATGTTCCTATCGAGAGGATCTATAATGTAAACAAGTCATGTCAAGTTATTATGGGTAACCCCCCTATTGATCAAGGGCTAAAGTCCCCGCAGTTCCAGGGCACTAGGGTTATTAGAATCTCCTAAAGAGTTCGTCCCTAGTATGTTTTAGTATAAATAGTGAGCTAGCCTCTCTATTTAGCACACACACTCACTCATACTCAATTGTAGCGCATAGCTGAGGAAGAGAAAGACACTGGGGCAAGGAAGAAAGAGGTTACTGTTGTCGAGAGATCATATTACTATTTTGGGGTTTTACTTTTGGTGTTGATTCTTTCTCTAAGGAATTTGTGGGTTTTTCTCCATCTATGGTTTCCCCGAGGAAAAACATAGTGTTCATTGTCTCTTGTGTTTGATTTATGTACTTGTTGTTCCCTCTGTTAAAGATCCTAACATAATGCTAGATTGAATGATAAAAAATAACAATCATGACTGGAAGAGTTCTCTAAGGTATTATTTTATACTTTTTCATGGCTTAGGGACTAAATCATACAAAAAATGACCCCTTTGGAGTCTTCTTCCATAATTGTTCAGACTCTCTAAACATGAACGATGCCAAGTTTTTTTTCATTGGACTCATTAAATTAAACATTGAGAGACCTGATTTTGGGAATGAACCCCTCCTCTCTCAGGTTTGTAAAACATATGAGTTTGGACTTGTCTTCAGACAAGCTATACCGAGTTTTTGTTACCCTATTTGAACTCATAAAACCGAAAAGAGGCACTCATCAATCATGATGGGGGAAATGAGAAGGAATAATTTTGCAAATAAATGGCAGTATTTTTTCATTGCCTTTGAACATGGCACTTATCTGCATATCATTTTAGTTAATTGGGTATTCAACTGATCTTCGTGACAATCCACTTTCATGAGTCATGTCACTCCTTTGAGTCTTTCAAAAGAATGCATTGTCCACTGTCACATTGTGTGTTTTTCTCGTTTAGTCATGCTTCCAAGTCTTTTGTCAAGTCACCCGATGTTTAAAGGGAAATTGAAGAAGTTTACCTCTGCAGTCAAACCAGTCTCTATGTCAGTACTTTTGAGTCAGTCCTATTATTACTACATTCACATCATTCCAGAACTATGTTTTGAGTTTCATGTTGTCAATGTGGGACTTATCATGGCCCTCCTTCAATGAGATTATTCCCGTCGACAATAGCTCATCATTTGGGAAATAGTCTTAGAAACAAAAAACTTAGTACCTTGAGATTGGTATGCCTTAATGATAGATTCTCTCACTCTCGACATAGGTTCACATCATTGAACTTTGATCGATAGATGTAAGGGCTGATCCATTCTGTCATGGTGAGAGGATTGGTTCCTTCCATGTCAGATATGAGTGCTAAGCCATTATGATATGACTATAGGATTAGTTCCTACATGATCAAATATAAGGGCTACTTCCATTCTTGGAATGGAGATTCCTGGTGAGTTAGCAGGAATACTTGGTCTAGGACTAAGGGCCTTTCTGAGATGATTGTAATATAAAGTATTACATGATCATATGTGAGTGCATGGCCATTCTGATGTGATTGAGGGATGTGTTCCCACTTGATCAGATATAAGGGTTGTTTCCATTTTGTCATGGTGAGAGGATTGCTTCCTTCCATGTTAGATGTGAGTGCTGTCCATTCTGACAAGTAGGTTAGATGTAGGCTACTTCCATTCTTTAAATGGAGGCACCTGGTCATTTACTAGGAACCCTTAGTGTAGGACTAAATGCCTTTCTGACAAGTAGGTCAAATGTAAGTGCTGTGCCTTTCTGATGAGTAGGTCAGATGTGAGTGCTAGCCATTCTGATGAGTAGGTCAGATATAAGGGCTACCAAAGACCTACAAGGAGGTAGGACTACAACCAGAATGAAAAAGGGCTGGCTCTATAGAGCTTACTATGATGAGAAGAATCATGAGATAGCATATATGATGATGACCTAGAGATGATCCAAATTGAGCTATGATTCAAATCGAGTTATGATGTCTCTGAGATGATCCAAATCGAGTGATGATCTAGATCCAGTAGTGATGATCCAGATCAAGTGATGATCCAAATCCAGTGATGATGATCCAGATCGAGTGATGATCTAGATCTAGTGATGATGACCCTGTGATGATTTAGATCGAGTGATGATCCAGATCCAGTGATGATGATCCAGATCCAGTGATGATCTAGATCCAGATGAATATGACTAGAAGATGGAGATGACTTGAATATCAAGATGACAAGAACTTGACGATGACCCAGATGACACAGAGAAGAAGAATTGTGCTAAAAAATTGTGTCGAGGGAATACCTTCTTAGTTAATAGGGAGTGTTAATGTATATGTAAATTTGGAATGTATTCACTTGTATTTCTTATGTATTGTAACCCAATGTTTATTCTGGGATGTATTTGTAATATACTTGAATCATTTCATGCCCCGATGTTCCTATTGGGAGGATCTATAATGTAAACAAGTCATGTCAAGTTATTATGGGTAACCCCCCTATTGATCAAGGGCTAAAGTCCCCGTAGTTCCAGAGCACTAGGGTTATTAGAATCTCCTAGAGAGTTCGGCCCTAGTATGGTTTAGTATAAATAGTGAGCTAGCCTCTCTATTTAGCACACACACTCACTCATACTCAGTTGTAGTGCATAGCTGAGGAAGAGAAAGACACTGGGGCAAGGAAGAAAGAGGTTACTGTTGTCGAGAGATCATATTACTATTTTGGGGTTTTACTTTTGTTGTTGATTCTATCTCTAAGGAAGTTGTGGGTTTTTCTCCATCTATGGTTTCCTCGAGGAAAAACATAGTGTTCATTGTCTCTTGTGTTTGATTTATGTACTTGTTGTTCTCTCTGTTAAAGATCCTAACATAATGCTAGCTTGAATGATAAAAAATAACATTCATGACTGGAAGAGTTCTCTAAGGTATTATTTTATACTTTTTCATGGCTTAGGGACTAAATCATACAAAAAATGACCCCTTTGGAGTCTTCTTCCGTAATTGTTCAAACTCTCTAAACATGAATGATGCCAAGTTTTCTTTCATTGGACTTGTTAAATTAAACATTGAGAGACCTGATTTTGGGAATTAACCCCTCCTCTCTCAGGTTTGTAAAACATATGAGTTTGGACTTGTCTTCAAACAAGCTATACCGAGTTTTTGTTACCCTCTTTGAACTCATAAAACCGAAAAGAGGCACTCATCAATCATGATGGGGGAAATGAGAAGGAATAATTTTGCAAATAAATGGCAGTATTTTTTCGTTTCCTTTGAACATGGCACTTATCTGCATATCATTTTAGTCAATTGGGTATTCAGCTAATATCCGTGACAATCCACTTTCATGAGTCATGTCACTCCTTTGAGTCTTTCAAAAGAATGCATTGTCCACTATCACATTGTGTGTTTTTCTCGTTTAGTCATGCTTCCAAGTCTTTTGTCATGTCACCTGATGTTTAAAGGGAAATTGAAGAAATTTACCTTTGCAGTCAAACTAGTCTCTGTGTCAGTACATTTGAGTCAGTCCTATTATTACTACATTCACATCATTCCAGAACTATGTTTCGAGTTTCATGTTGTCAATGTGGGACTTATCATGGCCCTCCTTCAATGAGATTATTCCCGTCGACATTAGCTCATCATCTAGGAAATAGTCTTAGGAAAAAAAAACTTAGTACCTTGAGATCGGTATGCCTTAATGATAGATTCTCTCACTCTCGACATAGGTTCACATCATCGAACTTTGATCGATAGAATCAAAGGATGAGAAACATGTTCTCTCCATAATCAACAAACTAGGCTCTGATTATTCTATATTTGTCTCTATCTTCCATTTCATAAGAGATTCCATTCCCAATTGGAATATTCCCTCACTTGATATCTTTTTTTGAGTCCTTAATACAGGAGAAAGAGAAGTTGGTACATATAGGAGTCGTCCAGACTTCCAAAAACCAAGCTCTCCTAGTGACAAACTCTACTAATGCGCAAGCTAAAGGGAGTCATAAGGGGAAGGAGCATAAAGCATCTGATTAGAACCCTGAAGAGATTCAGAAGAAATCCAAAGGAGCTTCAGGATCCAAGAATAAGAAAAACTTTGAAAATAAAATGTGTCCCTATTGTATGAGGGGTTTTCATCCAGAAGACTCATGCATGAAAAAAACCATAGACTAGTTGAAAACTCTCCCTGTATAGAAAAGCATTTCCTTTACACAAGGTTTTGAGATGTCTGATGATGGAGAGAATACTGAAGAACATGAGATATTCCATTCCTTGAAGATTCAAGTCTTACTTCATATATTATAGAGCATCCAACCACATGGTAGCCTCCAAGGAATCCTTCATCACTTCCACTCTATTAGGAGGACCTGACCGTCATATGGGAGATGACTCTTAAATCCCACCTGTTGAGAAAGGTTCAGATAAAATACATCATGTAGATTTCAATAATGGACTTTATGTGTCATCTCCTACAACAAAGAAAATTGTTGAATATGAAGAAGAAGAAGAAGAATCTTCCACATAGTCAATTCGAATTGAACAAAGTCTCCTTGGAGTGACTCCTTCTCCTGCTACTCCAGAATTTTATGATATATTTGATATCTCATCTTCTCACATGGATGATCCATATGAAGACATTTGAATCCCTTATTTTGAAGAGAAACTCTCCTTCCATTCTATGCAAAAATTCTCCAGTGATTCTTCTATTTTAAATTATGTGCATAGTTTATCGGTGATTGTTTCAAAAAACGAAGAGGAATTTGATTTCTCTATCTATAATGATGTTGCTGGTGTGAAGATAAGTAATACCATGGATATTTTTGAAATATTATCATATTGTAGGAGTGAGGCATTCACTCTCATTTATCTAGAGCTTCTAGCAAATTCCTACATGATTGCATGGACCAATAGTCATAATTTTAAAGAAGGAGAAAATTGTGCATCTACCATCTCGTTGGAGCACACTCTTGTATATGATATGAACCTATTTGGATTATATATGATATGATATTATTTGGTTCAATTTTTAAGTTCCAGGAGCCTTCATTCATCCTTGTAGCTGGTGTTATCGGATAAATATACTCAAGTGGACTCAAGATACATCTCCCTAGTCCAAGTGGATATAGAAAAAATCAAGTACACAATACAAACTAATTTCCTATATCAAACAGAAATGCAATCCCACAGATAGATCACTTACCTACAATATGAAAATCCTCTTCTCTCTTTGTTGATCCAAGCTCCAAAACCTTCAGATCTTCAGCTGCAAAACCCTTTAGATCAAGTGGAAACAAGCAAATAGTACATGTCTATCCAAACATGAATTGATATAATCTAACAGTTATGGAAGAAAGATCTAAAAATAATCAACACAACAACAATGTTTATGGAAAGATATTTGTATTAATGTAATCAAGGAGATACATAGAATTACATAAAGAAGGAATTCCATAGCCTAGCCTTAACGTAGCAGAGATAACTTTGGGGATTATCAAAAGGGTTGACACATGGATCAAAAGGACAATATTTTAGTGTAACATCTGGTCTCATCAATTTTGGTGTGATAAATCAAGTAACGAAAGTCTCCTTCAAACCTGCTGGTGGGGATTTGATGTTAGTTTCCTCTTATGAGTTTGCTAATATTTTATTTTGTGAATCATTTGTTATTTATTAATATATATTATATTATGGATCTCAAGCATTCACTTTCCATAGTCCCAGGGATTCTCTACCTATCTATTTGATCACATGCTCATCTCCTCACAGAACTAGTAAAGATGGAGACATTCTACATTTGCCTGGAAACTTGCTCCTAACACTTGGGGATGATTTTACCTCACATGTTTCAATGTTAAAGGATTCAATAAATCAGTTTCTTGGGTATTCCTCACATGGTTTGAACTCTCAAACACTTTTTCTCTCTTATCAGTTGATTTCACTTGCTCTACATGGGTCTAGTTTTCATCTAGTAGTTGTCTATTTTTTTTTATTCAGTTGAGCATATTATTCTTCTTCCAAAGAGAAATATTCCTCCAAAAATAGTCATTTAGTTTGGATTCATAGGTTCACATCCAAATATTTAGGATGTTTCTTCACAGAAGAACCAGAATACTGCTTTGTTCCTACATAGTGCTACAAATTGCACCAAACGATTTTACAAGTTTTTAACTTGTTTTTCACGATTCCTGATTAATTTGAGGGGGGTGGGGGGTTCCCATGAGGTTTTACCATATTTCCTCGGTTTATTAAGAAATATTTTTTATCTTTTATATTATATATGGGTGAATTTTGGACTTGTTTCCAGGGTCCACATTTGTCCAAGTTAGGATTCAGGGAGGCTGTTAGGATTTATAATCCTCCCTTGTCTAAACTATCCATTAGATTATATTTTCCTAACTTAGGAGTCATTTAGTTATTATTGATTCAAATAGTACCATTGGGTCCACTTGTCCTAATGGGGCCACATGTACTAGTCACTAGATTGTTGGGAACATCGATAGAGGATAAGTGGAACTGGCTACACCTTCATGCATCAGTTTAGGTGCCTCCTTGACCAATCCTGACAATTTAGGAGCCACTAGGAGTGTTAGTAGTAACCTCCTTCACTTGTTGGAATTTGGTAACTAGTTAAGCTTAGTGATGCTTCAGTTGCATTTAGTTAGATATCCTCTAGTTTAGTTAGCACCAGTTATGCATGGTTGCATGTGGGAAGGTGCCAGTTATCACCTATTTCTCACCTACCACTATAGTTATAACTGATTGAGAGATTGGATTAGACATCTAGAGTTAGCTAGTTGAAATTTGATAGTGATTTAGACACTTCTAGTTAGCCATGGATTCAGATTCAATTGGTATATTCAAATCCATCTCCCATGATTTGAATTCTCCTTTATGTATTATGATTGTATACTGTTGGGATGTAATGAAATTTATATTGTAATTATACTGATCAATACTTGTATGTTTCCTATGAGATTTGTTTTGTTCGGTGTATTATTCATTCCTTTTTCACTGCATAATAATTAATAATATGATTGCACTCATTTCCTGAAGATCTAATGGCACAATAATTCTAATAAATATGGATTTGATGTCCCACGTACCTTGTGTATATCGGGAGACATTAATAAGGATCCTAAGACCCACATAGAAAATACCTTTGACTTTCCTATCATTGCAATACATCGATAACAACACTCAGGGATATTACTATGCATGTACCATCTAGGTAGTCAAGTATTCAAGAAAGGGTACGCTCTCAATCCTCCTTTTCGCGCTCTACTATTGGACCCTATATTTTATAGCAAGTCGTGACAATTTGACAATCCTGACTCCTTATCCACTCCTTTCACATGTTTTGTTGTTTCTTTAAATTAAGTAGCGCTTGTTTCCTATCCATTTAAAATTCTTAGAAAGAGAGATATATTTGTTATATAGCTATGGCTATGCCTTCTGGTACTACAAACCAAGAGGTCCCTTCTCAAGCAGAACATTTTGTTTTTCTTCATTTTGAAATGTTGGTCCTCCTCTCATAGCCACTTTGAGTCTTCTGTGATTCAATATAAGATTACCTATATCTTTATTCTCTATCCCAGTGATTCCAATCGCATATTTTGTCTTGGATGTTAATTCTCCTTCACAAGAACACCAACCTCCTGTGAATCTTCCACCTTCTTTGCCAGATGTGTCTTCTCCCCATTTTCCTCTTGTCCTATTGAAAGATGTAGTACTAGTAATTAGGTGAATAAGAATAGGAATAAAAGTAATATTAAGAAGAATAAAGGAAAATTATTGAATGAGTCCTAACAAACTTCTCTTCCTAGTGAGAGTGTTGGATTACCTACCAAAACTACTTATTATACAAAATTCCCTTTCTATATTTGTAAGGCTGATCGCCTTCTAAAGGATTGTTTTGGTATTTCCTAATTTTTGGAAGTGTGTTATAGTGGTTGTGAAAACCCTCTTCCATCAACCTCTGATCATCATACTGATGATACCCCATCAACCGATGACTCTATGGTTAAGAGTCGAAAAGGAAAAGTCAGAAATACTTGCTTTTTGTGGAAGGAATTGCATCTTACTTACCTTTGTCCTCACATGGATACATATTCAAATTTGTTGGAAGATATTATTGTTCCTCGTCAATGGATTCAAACAGGTTATCGTAAGTTGTATCTTGACCTGTGACTGGTTGACCACATGGTCAATTCAGTTTCATCCATAGTTGATCCCACTCTTCCTTTAAAGACTGAAGTCAAAGTGGTCGAGCTAATGTCTTCTCTACCCGATCCCACTCTTTCAACCGAGAGTTTTAAGACTAAAGTAGTCACTTTGACATAGTATTTTCTTGTCCCTCTCTTCTAGTTGATATTGAAATGAAAACCTCTGAAGTTTTCATAGTTAGTTCTTATTGTTCTACGTGAAGGGGATTTTGTTCTGTTTCAATAGAATCCTCTCCAAGTACTGAGGTTATTTCCTTTGATTGGAGTAATCTAATGGAATATCATATTCCATCGATTGTTCCTTTCTAGATATTTGTGCAAGTTACTGATAGGAGCATGATTCACATTATTGTTAATGAAGGGGATTCTGTTATTATTATATTTTCAACTGCTTGGAAAGCTACAAGTTCTCCTTAGCTTATGACATATTTCAACTAGATATTGGATTTTAATAGAATACCTATTGCCATTATATGAAATTTGAGGTCTAAAATGGGCCTCCTAAGGAAAATAATAAAATAATGGTTATTAATTTTGGAGGAAGAATGAAAAAAACTACATTTTTTGTTCATATTTTTGACATATCTCCTTGTGTTTTTACTCAAATTTTGAGTGGGAGAGCTCGTTAGATGTGAAATTTAATTTTGCATCCAACGAGTATCCACACTGCTTACTTTTTACGGACCCCGCTACCTCAAAAACAAGAAATACTTGAAAAAACGTGATGATGACATCATCATCATATTTTTTCAGGTATTTCTTCCTTTTGGCATATTAGGGTCCATAAAAAGTATGCAGTGTGGGTACTCATTGGATGCGGAATTAAATTCCACATCCAACGAGCTTTCCCACTTTAAATTTGAGTAAAAACACAGGGATATATGTCGAAAATACGAACAAAAAAAGTAGTTTTCTTTTATGACAAATATGTCAATTCAACCATTATGGTTGACTCATTTTATTGAAATTTTATTGGTTCCTGAATTCCAACTCACAAAATTTATTGTTGGCATGTTTTCTTATAAGGCCCATTTTAGACCCCAAATTTCCTCTAATGACCTTTAGGGATCTGTTATAGCTGATTTTACCACACCAGATGAATCACACTTGTATGGCCTTCCCCTGTCCCTCTACAAACTCCTTAGACCCCTTGGACCATTTTTTGTCCTTTGATGTTTCCTAGACCATCCCTAAAACATGTGAAAATTGCTATACGCGACTTTTAAACCCCTTATCGTGTATATACGCGAGTTTGACCTCTAAAACCGTGTACATCGGGATGTGTACAAAATCCAAATCCTTTTGGAGTTTTCTTGACATGGATCCGACTTGTTGCCTCCTTTCACACACCTGGGTCACGTGGCAGAAATCTTCAAGCCACTCAGTGTGTCCTTGGGGGCAAGTCTCGAGTCAAGGCTGTCACCTTGTTCTTGACTCCTCCGTTTAGGCTCAACTCCTAACGAAGCCAAGGGGGGTAGACCCTATTAAGTTACTAAGGATAATTGCTTAGTGTTGTGATGTTTAAAATGAATGAGTTATTTAGGAGTTTACAGTTTAGCTATAGATAATCAAAGATGGCAAGATGTAAGAGATGAACAGACGAAAGAAAAATGCTAAGACATAATATATATATAAAGCAAGAAATTAACCAGTTCCTTAGAATGGAGTCAAAAATAGAATCAATATGCTTGAATGTGCTTGGAGTGAATATTTTGTGACTGCCTCTTGGTATGTTTTAAGTTAAATGTGAAGTATGAGTTGATTAAATTAGGCAAAGGGGGGACTCCAGATATACCCGAGAGTACTTGGAGTATGTCCAAAACTAAACCTTCACGGCTACCCGCAAGGAATATGTGGGCTGAAATGGAGTCTCTGGGACTATCATTTGTAATGCACCCATTAGGGTGTGACAGAGATCGACGCCCTGAGGTCACTTTTTAGAAGTTCCCGCTTCCTTTGGGTATTTTGCCACCGTAGAGGTCTGATATAGGTGTTGGATTTTCACCTGATGGTTTGTCAATTGGGGAGAGTGAGTCCTAATTATTCTAGTCACCCAAGTGCTTTTGATACATCTTTCCTGATCAGAAGAACCGAAGCCAAGTGTAGATCATAGACACTGGAGTCTTGTAAATTTTAATAAGTTTTAAACTGGGTGTTCTTGTTTAAAAGAAAACCCTCCAAGAACCTCTTTCGATTCAAGTGGATATCAATCGGGGAATCGAGGAGGGGTAAATTTTATAGTTGCTTATAAACAAATGATAGAAAAAATCAAACAGATACGAAATTCTAGTTTCTTAATTAATCCTACCATGAATCTCTTTCCCCTTTCGAGTCAATCGGGAAATCGTGGGGTAAGTATTACGATTACTTTGAAATGTAATATATGGAGTATGGAATTAATAAAAAAATCAAGTATACTACCCTAAAAATTAGATCAATGCTAGTAAAAAATAAATAAGCAAAAAGCGACGAAAAGGGCACCGACGCAAATCCCCCCAGGGGGGATGGGGAATGGGCTCGAAAAAGCCTATTCCAAAAATGATTTTATTTATTATTGGTTACAGAATCAAAGAAATGAAATTATCAGAAACTTCTTGGTCCTTATACAGGATGAAACCAAGATTTTATAACTTTGGAAAAAATTTGGGTTTTTAGTGAAAAGGGAGACCCCTAGGGGGATTTGAGGGCTCCTGAGGCCACTTCAGACAGAAGCTTCCTTTCTTTTCTGTCAGACCTGCTAAAATACAGAGAGAATTTTAGAATAACAAATGCCCAAAACCACTTTAAGAGTACCTTTGGATCAGCCTACCTTATCTCACAAAAAATGAAGTTAAAACTAGCTAAAACAACCAGAAAAGAAACCAAGGAAAGCAAGCTTTCCTTGGGATATTGGATTGCTGTTTGTGCAGCCAAAAAAAATGCATTGATATTGCAGAATATTAAATTTAATAACAGTGAAAGGAAATCTAATGCATGTGATTTACAAGTTTTCTTTAAATTTCATGCAAAGAGACGATTTCCCTAAAGCTAGATCTAGAATGCTTATGAAACTTTTTGAGTGCAAGATCTAGACTATGAGCTATGAAATATCAGATATATGTATATTTTACTTTGATGAACTAGATCCAAATGAAATCAAAGCTATGAACCGAACAAAGTAACCGGGTAAAGTGTTGATTTTGAGGGAGAAAGAGGAAGAAATAAATGTTGGTTTCCTTGAAGACCGCAGTAGAGATTTCAGGTGGAATGTCGAGGAACTATGCCTTTGAAATTTTTTGAAGAGAATGAAGAAGAAAAATAGATCAGCATCCTCTCCAAAGTATAAACCTGCAACTCAGCTGAAATCAAAGAACTTGCCAAAAAACTTGTGAGATCCGATTAGTACATACAAAGAGATTCAAGATAACATGCATATAAGCTTATAGGACATGCTAAATCTAGATCTCTAAACATGCATCAAAGGAGAGCGACAGTCAATAAACTTATTGAACAACACCTTTCCTATCAAGACTATAATAAGCTAATTATCAATCTTAACCACAGATCTATAAGCAACTAGCAAGAAATGAACACAGATACAGGCTACCTCAGTAAAAAAATAGGAATAATCATCCACACATGTAATGGCACCACACCGTATTGCCTCCAAAGATTTTCTTTATTTCAAATGAAGAATTACAACAATACAATAGCAGCAGGACCTCAATCCCAGTTCTAACTAGCTTGGAAGAGGAGGCTGTGCCTAGATATATACAAAATACAGGAGATCCAGCCCAGAGGGGGCGCAAATCCTCATGGAATTAGATGAAATCAGCTGATGGAGAGTCCATTAATGCCTGATCTGTGTCTAGTTGAGACAGATCTGAGTCTCACTAAGCGCAATTGTCAATCGGGGGACTGATCTGACTGACACCTCAACCTGTTGATTGAAGCATCCACCAAAATTCATCCAGATGAGCCAAAAATGTGTTGAGGAGAGAGGGAGGGCGAAATTCCCCATAAAGGATGCTCAAGATCAACTCTGAATCTGATTTGATCACCTCCTTCAGTCAAGGATTTATCAGATCCAGTCAATCTGCTTCAGATCTGTCTGATTTCAATCAAATCAGCTGAGAATCCATTGATTTATGATTTTGAATTTGCTCCATTATTCATCAATTTATTAATTAAAATAATCAATAATTGATTTTTGGGGCTTTCTGACCCGAGTGATGGAAAATCACTCAAAACTAGGAAACAGTGGGTCCATGGGTTTACATGGTGCTCTTAGATTGAAAATGAGCACCTACATGACTAAAACTGATTACTTGGCCCACTTTTATTACAAAATCAATTTTTCCAATTAAACTATTAAAAAATAGCCTAAGTTTTGGAAAAATTAAATTTTAATAAAAAACACTGAAAAAACTAAAAAATTGAAAAAATGAGAAACACCTAGGGGGACTTAGACATGTTCATATGACTCAAAAAAGATGTCTAGCATGTTTATACATTGACACATAGACTCTAATAACCTCAATAGGCCTAAATGCCAAGCTGACCACCCCAACTTTGGAGGTATGGAGTGAAAAACTCATAATTTATAAGTCGTTTATTCAACAACCAATAATAACCAAGGGAAAAAACACCCTGGGCTGATCGGATTGACAAATGAAGTCTAAGAGACCGAGTCTTTTACAGACACTATCATGCTAGAACATTTATTACAACTCCCTCATGGGGTATGAACATGTGATATAGTACAACAAGCACTTCCCAGAAGTACTTCCACAGGTCTTTTGAAGTCCGAACAAGTTAACACTGTCTGGTTCACCAGGCTCACTTGATAAAAACCACTAAGTACAACTTAGGTGGTAATATTCTGGCTCCAACTGTGGGACGTGTGCTCGATCTGGTCTTTAAGGTAAGGAGAGGATACGAGAACACCAGAATCTCTGGTTTATATACCCTGTAAAAACATCTCAACTTGACAAGAAAAACCTCAGTAGCACAAGTTTTATAAAAAAACCAAATGAACCACTAAGTTGATTTATTTAAACAACATAAATGTAACTAACTAAAAGAAGCAAAGTTTTATTATAGCTAAGTATAAAATAGAAATGCAGAAATTAAATGCTCTCTTTCAAGGAGCTTATTTTCCTACTCTAAGCATGATATAAAAAGGGTTAAGTGTAATAAAAAATCCAATGTAACCACCTAAGTATTTTATTAACATAAAAAAAAAATTCTGTCTTTGGTTACCAGCCAAAGTAAGGATACTTTGTTCAAAAAATGAAAACCTGCGTGATGATCCGGAAGGGGCGGGATGGATGGGAAATCATAGGCATGAATAATGTCATAAAAATTCTTCCCCAACTTGTATGTGTTCATGCAGGCTGCTTCTATCCATGACTGGATAGGACTGATATACCAATCAGAATGATGGGGAAGACTGATTACATCATCATACTGATCACCAGGATTTATCAAATGATAACTCGTTGCACAAGACCCAAGTAGCTCCAAATCATAAGGAACCTCTATATCTGAAAAAGATGGCTAAGACTGATTTTCTAATAACTGCATCACATCTGTCTTTTCACAACACTGCTTCTCCATGTCTTCATTATTGATACCTTTGTGTGGCTCTACATGATATGACTCTGAATGATCATATGGATAAAATGCATGCTCCTTTTTCATATCAAAGTTTCCCAAGGCCACATGGTCCATGCTCTCTCCTTTATATATGCCATAGATAGAAAAATCAACAAAAACATCAAAAGTTTCTGGTTCATCATTTTCCTCTTTATTCATGTCACAGACTCGGATTTTCCATGAATGTCCAGGACTCCTCATCAACATCTTTATCGGGGATAAGGGAGTCTTCATCACTTGTATCATGCTCCAAGCTATACTTGTCCTCATTTTCATACTCATCTTCTTCAGAGAAAAGGTCACAAGGTAATAAACCTTCCAGACTGTCATCATTATATGGAGAACACATAGGAGTCCCATCATGTATATTACAGTTTTCATCATAAGTTTCACTATAATATTCTGCAATGGTTTCATGCTCAAGATTGTACTGTTTAGAAGGTGATTGCTTTTCTCTCCTTTGATACACATCCCCCTTCAACCTGGCCTCCTTCATTTCCTTAATTGCTTCTGGAGGAGGGATTACACTATAAAATTTAGACAGGAGATCCTTCTCGAAACCATAATCTGTGGACTGCTGCCAATGCTGGTTTGATAGAGGGTAGGTTCGGCCTACCATGTACACATGATCAGACTCGCCTGATGTTGTTTCCTGATTACTGACCTCCTCCATCCCATGTTCTATAACTTGGTTTTCTATGTAGCAAGTGTTATCTCGATGGAATTGCTCACAAGGTCTACACCATGGAATTACTTCATCTACCAGGTTAGTTGATTCTAACTGGTTTGGAATCCTAGGATGTTGTTGAGGAAACTTCTTTTGATACACTTGATTCTATTTTGGCTGAAAATTCCTAGGTCCACTATTTCTCTCCAGTGTGACTATTCTGTTTTGGATTTTATTCAATTGCACAGATTGGTTTGTCATGAATTGGTCCTAACTAGTCATCACTTTTTCAAACATGCTAATTATCTTTTCAATGGGGTCTTTAGAGGTTGCCTTTTCCTCTAATTCAACAGACTTTCCCTTCTCTTTGTTGTACGAAGTGGTTCCCCTAGTGTAACCTGGGATGTTGGATTTGCTCGAAGACTACATATTCCTTTCTATTTTCTCGGCCAACTCCTGAGCAGTTTTTAGATCAGTCGGCTCTTTGTCCCTTAACTGGTACCTCAAATCACCAGTGAAAGATTCGATGTAATATATGAGGATGGAGGAATCCCTTGGCTTGATTTCTCTATGGAGGTCCGCAACCACACGCCTGAACTTAGTATTAAATTCATCAATGGTTTCATTCTCCATCTTCTTTATGTTATGGAAGGCAGCAAGCAAATGTCTTAGTTCTTTCTTTTGCCCCCATTTCTTCTTAAAACCTGCTAGGAATTCATTAAGGGTTTTATATGAATCATCACCAAGGTTTTCATACCATTCCGCAGCATAATCCTCTAAGGATAAAGCAAAGAGCTTCATTTTGATATCTTCATGGTTAGAGGCAACATTATCACAGTAACTAATTAGGTTCCTTTCAAACTTTCGGAGATGAGTCTTGGCAGTGGTAGCATAATTTCCCTAGAACCTAGGGAGCTTCTTGATAGCATCATTTGGAATGTAATGAGGACTACTTTCTATATGAGAAAATTCAAGTGGTTCATTTCTTGAGATTAGTGAACATGACTCTCTACAAATATGTGATGGATATCTGAGAGGGATTTGTCTCCTAAATATTCAAGGTTTCTATGAGAAGTTTGCCTATTCAATCTTTCCCTAATAAACCTTTCGGACTCAGGCAGAGGATTGAATAATTGTCGGCGGTTTCTTCAGGTAGAAATTCTTGAAGGGATGTTAGACAGTGGAGTCGCCAGATGGATCGAGTTTTAATTTTTATGTTTTTTTAAAGACTAGATCAATCAAATGTTTTTATATTTTTAGTTGTTTAGAAAAAAGTTAAGCTAAGTCGTACTCGGGAATAAAAATATTTATCCCCGGCAATGGCGCCAAAAGGTGTTTCCATTTTTCACACACCTGGGTCATGTGGTAGAAATATTCAAGCCACTCGGTGTGTCCTTGGGGGAAAGTCTTGAGTCAAGGTTGTTACCTTGTTCTTGACTCCTCCGTTTAGGCTCAACTTCTAATGAAGCCAAGGGGGGTAGAACCTATTCAGTTACTAAGGAGAATTGCTTAGTGTTGTGATGTTTAAACTAAATGAGTTATTTAGGATTTTACAATTTAACTATATATAATCAAAGATGGCAAGATGTAAGAGATGAACACACAAAAGAAAAATGCTGAGACACAATATATATATAAAGCAAGAAATTAACTAGTGCCTTAGAATGGAGTAAAAAATAGAATCAATATGCTTGCATGTGCTTGGAGTGAATGTTTTGTGATTCTCTCTTGGTATGTTTTAAGTTAAATGTGAAGTATGAGTTGATTAAATTAGGCAAAGGGGGGACTCCATATATACCCGAGAGTACTTGGAGTATGTCCAAAACTAAACCTTCACGGCTACCCGCAAGGAATATGTGGGATGAAATGGAGTCTTTGGGGCTATTGTTTGTAACACACCCATTAGGGTGTGACAGAGATCAGTGCCCCGAGGTCACTTTTCAGAAGTTCCCACTTCCTTTGGGTATTTTGCCACTGTAGAGGTCTGATCTAGGTGTTGGATTTTCACCTGATGGTTTGTCAATTGGGGAGAGTAAGTCCTAATTATGCTAGTCACCCAAGTTATTTTGATATATCTTGAATGATCGGATGAACCGCATCCAAGTGCAGAGCATACACACTGGAGTCTTGTAAATTTTAGTAAGTTTTAAACTGGGTGTTCTTGTTTAAAAGAAAACCCTCCAAGAACCTATTTTGATCCAAGTGGATCTCAATCGAGGAATCAAGGAGGGGTAAATTTTATAGTTGCTTAAAAAAAAATGATAGAAAAAATCAAACAGATACACAATTCTAGTTTCTTAATTAATCCTACCACGAATCTCTTTCCCCTTTCGGGTCAATTGAGAAATCGTGGGGTAAGTATTACGATTACTTTGAAATGTAAGATATGGAGTATGGAATTAATAAAAAAATCAAGTATACTAACCTGCAGATTATATCAATGCTAGTAAAAAAGAAATAAGTAGAAATCGATGAAAAGGGCACCGACGCAAATCCCCCCAGGGGGGATGGGGAATGGGCTCGAAAGAGCCTATTCCAAAAATGATTTTATTTATTATTGGTTAAAAAATCAATGAAATTAAATTATCAGGAACTTATTGGTCCTTATAAAGGCTGAAAGCAATATTTTACAACTTTGGAAAATTTTTGAGTTATTAGTGAAAAGGCAGACCCCTGGGGGGATTTGAGCGCTCCTGAGGCCACTTCGGACAGCAGCTTCCTTTATTTTCTGTCAGACCTGATAAAATATAGTGAGTATGTTAGAATAACAAATTCCCAAAAGAAATTTAAGAGTACCTTTGGATCAACCTACCTTATCTCACAAAAAATGAAGTTAAAACTAACTAAAACAGGTAGAATAGGAACCAAGGAAAGCAAGATTTCCTTGGGATCTTGGCTTGCTTTTTGTGCAGAAAAAAAAATTGCACTGATATTGCATAATATTAAATTTTATAACGACGAAAGGAAATCTAATGCATGTGATCTACAAGTTTTCTTTAATTTTCATGCAAAAAGACGTTTTCCCTAAAGCTAGATCTAGAATGCTTATGAAACTTTTTGAGTGCAAGATCTAGACTGTGAGATATGAAATATCAGATCTATGTATATTTTTCTTTGATGAAATATATCCAAATGAAATGAAATCTATGAACCGAACAAAGTAACCCGGTAAAGTGTTGATTTTGAGGGAGGAAGAGGAGGAAAGAAATGTTGGTTTCCTTGAAGATCCACAGTAGAGCTTTCAGGTGGAATGTCGAGCGACTATGCCTTTGAAATGTTTTGAAGAGAATGAATAAGCAAAATAGATCAGTATCCTCTCCAAAGTATGAACCTGCAACTCAGCTGAAATCAAAGAACTTGCCAAGAAACTTGTGATATCCGATTAGTACATACAAAGAGATTCAAGATAACATGCATATAAGCTTATAGGACATGCTAAAGCTAGATCTCTAAACATGCATCAAAGGAGAGTGACAGTCAATAAACTTATTGAACAACATCTTTCCTATTAAGATTGTAATAAGCTAATTATCCATCTTAACAATAGATCTACAAGCAACTAGCAAGAAATGAACACAGATACAGGTTACCTCAGTAAAACAATGGCAATAATCATCCACACATGTAATGGCACCACACCGCATTGCCTCCAAAGCTTTTCTTTATTTCAAATGAAGAATTACAACAATACAATAGCAGCAGCACCTCAATCCCAGTTCTAACTAGCTTGGAAGAGGAGGTTGTGCCTGAATATATACAAAATACAGGAGATCCAGCCCAGGGGGGGCACAAATCCTCATGGAATCAGATGAAATCAGCTGATGGAGAGTCCATTAATGCCTGATCTATGTCTAGCTGAGCCATATCTGAGTCTCACTGAGTGCAACTGTCAATCGGGGGGCTGATCTGACTGACACCTCAACCTGTTGACTGAAGAATCCACCAAAATTCATCCAGATGAGCCAAAAAAGTGTTGAGGAGAGAGGGAGGGAGAAATTCCCCATAAAGGATGCTCAAGATCAACTCTAGATCTGATTTAATCACCTCCTTCAGTCAAGGATTTTTCAGATCCAGTCAATCTGCTTCAGATCTGACTGATTTCAATCAAATTGGCTGAGAATCCATTAATTTATGATTTTGGATTTGCTCCAATATTCATCAATTTATTAATTAAAATAATCAATAATTGATTTTTGGGGCTTTCTGACCTGAGTGATGGAAAATCACTCAAAACTAGGAAACAGTGGGTCCATGGGTTTACATGGTGCTCTTAGCTTAAAAATGAGCACCTACATGACTGAAACTGATTATTTGGCCCACTTTTATTACAAAATCAATTTTTTCAATTAAACTATTAAAAAATAGCCTAAGTTTTGGAAAAAATAAATTTTAATAAAAAACACTGAAAAAACTAAAAAATTGAAAAATTGAAAAACACCTAGGGGGACTTAGACATGTTCATATGGCTCAAAAAAGATGTCTAGTATGTTTATACATTGACACATAGACTCTAATAACCTCAATAGGCCTAAATGCCAAGCCAACCACCCCATCTTTGGAGGTATGGAGTGAAAAACTCAAAAATTATAAGTCGTTTATTCAACAACCAATAATAACCAAGGGAAAAAACACCCTGGGCTGATCGGATTGACAAATGAAGTCTAAGAGACCAAGTCTTTTGCAGACACTATCATGCTAGAAAATTTATTACAACTCCCTCATCGGGTATGAAAATGTGATATAGTACAACAAGAACTTCCTAGAAGTACTTCCACAGGTCTTTTGAAGTCCAAACAAGTTAACCCTGTCTGGTTCACCAGGCTCACTTGATAAAAACCACTAAGTACAACTTAGGTGGTAACACGACTCACTTGTCTCCTGCCTTTTCATATGCCTTATGATCGCTTAGATTTGACCTTCATTACCCCATTGAAAAGATATATAAGGAACCCTTTGGATACATTGAAGGCATAAGAGAATTGAGAGCAAAGAAGTTATAGTACATTATTGTCAGAACTTGTGCTTGAGTCTACATCCCTTTGTCCCTTGGAGCAATTTGGTGTTCTTCCTAAGCTTGCCTTTTTCTTGTGAGATTGCTATCGAGAGATGGAGGATTGAGTTGGTGGAGGCTCGAGTGGGGGATTAAGTTTATCCAATTCACAGACGCGCCGATAGAGGTTGTATTCATTGTAATCTCTAATTTTATATTAATAGAAATATCTTTTCCTATCCAATAATGTATGTTTGAATGAATATTTTATCCATGGATGATTTCAAATGCTTATACATTGTTGTTTATATATGCTAGAGTAGATCTAACACCAATATATATAGTATGCTTGTCTTGTTTACTTTTTGTTGAGGAAGTGATTCATCAATTCAAGCTAAAGCTAGAAAGCTCAACGAGGATCTACTTCAACCGTCTGGAATAAGGTACGAGGTCTGATCCTTTAGTGTTAGATATTTGATTTCTCTTGCATATTGGAAAGGATTGAATTCTGAATTTAAGTTGTCTGTTGTGGTACCCCAAGGCATAGGAATTTCTCTCTGTAACAGAATTGGTGACTCCACTGGGGATTTTTTCTTGTTTTTATTTGGGGTTTGCGGGCACAATGGGCTTGATATTCTTGACTTGCTCTTTGTTTATCCTTATTTATGTGTTGCATTTTATAGTATGTTCATCCATTGACAATCCCCTTTATTGGTTTTATCCTTGGCCTGCTTTCTACCACTGTCTTATCTCTATACACAGGTTTTTGGCCAAAAGTCATGTACATACGTAGATTTTTGCCCAAAAGTCGCATATACACGCAGCGTTTTGGCCAAAATCCGCATATAGATGCAGCGTTTTGGCCAAAAGTCACCTATATATGCAAATGTTCTTTAAACAGTCACGTACATCCTCCCTTTTGGTGAGTTTGATGTTGTGGGAAGTTCTTGGGTGGGTTGTGAGTGTGGTTGGGTCTTCCTTGGGTCTGATGTTGTTTGTTGGATGCTTCTTTTGTGACCAGAGATCACTTTTCATTGATTTTTCTTTGAAAGTAGTTTTAGTAATTTTTCCTTTTTGTTTTGCCATTAGTGTATTACTCTTTTTATCTCGGTGTCTTGTTGGGCTTGTGTTTTATACTTGCTGTAGAGACTGAGAGTTTTAGATGACTTTTATTGCATTTTTCATTCTTTTATATTGAAAAATACAAGGTAGTTGCATTTTTTGCATATGGATTTGAGGAGGTGCTTGCATTGGATTGCTTGGATGAGAGTTATATTTAGGTTTTCATATAGGAATGATTGCACTTACATTTGAAGGAAAATTTTTGCACCTCATGTAGCGGCATACCCTATTTTTCATTTGACAAAGATTGCACTTAGCATTGTTTGTTATGGTGTGCATATTTATTTCACTGCTGAATCATAATGTCATTAGTTGCACAACCATTTACCTTTGAGTAATTATAGCCAAATAAAATCAACGCTTAATCAAAATGGATTACACTATTTTCTTTTATTGGGTACACCAACAAGATTAGGTTTTAGGGTCTTGGAATAGTTTATTGAGAGTAAATTCTCCAAGACCACTAAACAACAACATGTATGTGTCTGTCCAGGTGAGAGTGTGAAATTCCTTGGTATAATTAGTGTTTCTCAGGATCCTCCTCTTACAAGGGAGTTAAGCATGAGGCAGTGTGAGCAATTATTGATTGGGATGACCCCTAGTCATAACTGAGTAGCACCGAAGATATTTCCATGATTCTATTCGTATCTGGGGGCTCTTTTGAGAGTTTAGGGCTTTGTTACCATGCCCATATGGTCAATCCCTCCTGCAACTGTCCGCCTGAGCATTGATTATATTGAGGTGACCTTAGTTTACTTACCTAGGTTATCGAGGGGGTACTTCGTAGGGGTTATTCTGCAAGTGTCCCATCTAGGTAGAGGTCAAATAGCACATGTCCCATCTAGGTAGAGGTCAAATAGCACAGTCGCTTTATGCGTTGAAGCTAAGGGCCACTATAATTGGTTACGTACCTCCACTTGTAGTATATGGGAATTTCGAGCCTTTACTAGGCGAGACATACCTGTTGCATTCGGGAGCTCACATATCCTCCCCTTGGTTTGCTTGTATTTTGGCTGTATATTTTCTTAGGAGTGTGCTCTTTGTGCACTAGTTGGACTTTGGGATCGCGGTTACTTGAGTATATTTATGCTCTCTTGAGTTCGGGTCCTTTTATTTTTGCCATGCCTAGTATCCTATCACCCATCCTTAGTCCTAGTACAGACCCTAGTGTCATACTTGGGGGCATCACAGCCCCTTACTGTGCTCATAGATTTGGGAATGGTCATATTCCATCCTCTGCTCCATTTGTGGAGTATTTTTATTCCCTTCGCTCAGTCTTTACACCAGTGGTCACCCTCGTGGGGGTGGTAGTGGATACGTGAACATTGGGTCTACACTTTACATTCATTTTTATGTCCCATTGTTCACCGCATTGTTTCCTTTGGGTTTAGTTGTCATGATCATTCATCCCTATATCCTATAGTTTGGATTCCTTATTGACTATTTTGGATTGTTTTGGACTAATATGGTTTTCATCTAGGGTTGAATTTTTATGCACTCTCTCTAAGGTTTCAACTCGTTCATTCCTATCATAGGTATTATGTCTGAACTAGCATATAGGTTAGGATTTCATATCTGCTTGCATTTATGCATTGCCTTATGACCATTCCATCTTAACCTTAGGTACAAAACCATTCCATGGTATCACAAAACCTTCATGCTGTTGTTAGAAGTGGTACTATGTGAATGGTAGAGATTGACCTTACATGGGTACCCTAGTTAGCACCTTGTTTGCATTGGGTGCCCATGCTGACTTTTTGTCCCTTAGGGTGTGGGAGTCCATTGTATAGTATTTCCATGACATTTCACAATAGCTTTATACTCTTCTTGATCTTTTGCTGTCCTATTTCCCTTAGGACTCCCTTATGTCAAGTTGTAATTGAATTATCATGAGCTTTTGCTGTGTTATTGAGCCTTACATCGGCTTCCATGACATTGAGTTTCAGCCATATAGCCTGAGCTTATCTCATGTCTATCCATGTAGAGCCATTTCATATATCCTTTGCAGCTTGATTCCCTCTTTTTACCGAGAGGGGACTTTCCCCCGAGTGTTGATATCCTACACATGTATCCTTGTATTGACCATAGGTATTTTCCACTTCTTGGAACTAGTTTGTTTTCCCATATGACACTCATCTCCTCCTAGTCTATAACTATAAAGCAGTTTTATTCTTTTTCAAGATTTTCAAATATTTGAGAAAGTAAAAAAAAAAAAAAAAACCAAAAAGCTGAACAAGGAAAGATGTTATCTTTTGGCATTTGTTGAGTCATGTTGCCTTCGAACAGAGCATTGTATATCACATTCGTTGGTTTGGTTTATAGTTTGACCGATCTAATCTTGGGGGCAAGCCCGAAAATTCATTGAACCCGCTCGAAACAATCGAGACCAATAGGATCATTTTTCTGATGTTAGTGCAAGTGAACATGAGCATAATATAAGTTTGTAACATAGAATCATCCACATGAAAATGAAAAAATCATTCAAGCACATTAGGGACACGATTTGATTACGGAGTTCACCAGATCTCTTGGCTACGTCTCCGGGCCTACTCCAAAATAGAGTGACCAATCCATTGTAAAGATGCACAAATACATAAGATACATCACAACAGATTCACCTGCAAAGTCTTCATCGTCTATTCATCTCTACCGCCGCACCATAACTGCCTGTGATGGGTCACATAAGTGCACAAGCTATAGGACTCAATCAAAGACTGCAGAAATCAGGCAAGCAAATGCCTACCTCCTTTGTCTCAAGAAGTTGCCAAACTTGGACATGAAGATATTTTCCCAATGTAGCCAATCACACTCTTTCAATTGAATCTACAAGCCACGAACCTCGAGCGGATCAAAGACTTGCATAATGTTGCAAATCACACTCTTTCAACTGACTCTACGAGCCACGAACCTCGAGCTGTGCCACACGATATTCTGCAGGATAGTCTCAATAGATGACAATATGTTTCCATGACAAGTGCATCAATAAAACCATAGTCACACTCTTACCAACCAATCCCTTCACCTTTGTCCTTCAGGATGAGAGTATAGATGGTCGCTACTTGCCTTCAAATGCAAATTGAAATGTTTCCTCCTTGAACTAACTTTGCTTCTTTGTCTCCTACGCTGGATCACCTTCGGACATGATGGAGCCATGATTGCTCTCTGAGCTATAACTACAAGGTTGGAGCCTCTCCATGAGCTTCTCCAATGGAGACCCCCAATGGGGCCTCTCAGATGCTTGCTTCCTCTATGGGCTACATCTCTCCAAACTTGAGCTCCCTTCAATTGCAAATTGACAAGTGCTTAAATAAGAGAAGCTACTCTTGGTGGCATGATACATGTCATTCTCCAAATTAGGATTAGTTACAAATTGGTTTGGCTTTTAAGAACATAAACCAAAAATATGGTTCATGCCCACATGCCCATGGGTTTTCACATTTAGTTACTTCCCCATAATGACATTTACAAAATCCAACAATAATCCATTACATAACAAAATCCCTTTCTTAAATAGCATGTTGGTTTTTCAACCATAAAGCAACTTGTTACAACTTCTTTACAAATATGGCATGTTTGTTTTTGGTTACAACCATGCATTAACTTCATAACAACACAAGGAATAAAATAAATGAGTAATATGTGAGTAGTTTTTCCACTCACTTCAAATATTAATCATTTTACAATTTCTCATGAGTAAATGCACGAATGTCCTAAAACTCATTTCAAGCACAAATGCATGCATGCTAGTCATCATGCCACTTCATCATGCCACTCCATGATGTGCCATGGTGACATGGCATGATGAAGTGGCATGATGACTAGCATGCATGCATTTGTGCTTGAAATGATTTTTAGGACATTCATGCATTTACTCATGAGAAATTGTAAAATGATAATATTTGAAGTGAGTGGAACAATTACTCACATATTACTCATTTATTTTATTCCTTGAGTTGTTATGAAGTTAATGCATGGTTGTAACCAAAAACAAACATGCCATATTTGTAAATAAGTTGTAACAAGTTGGTTTATGGTTGAAAAACCAACATGCTATTTAAAAAAGGGATTTTGTTATGTAATGGATTATTGTTGGATTTTGTAAATGTCATTATGGGGAAGTAACTAAATGTGAAAACCCATGGGCATGTGGGCATGAACCATATTTTTGGTTTATGTTCTTAAAATCCAAACCAATTTGTAACTAATCCCAATTTGGAGAATCACATGTATCATGCCACCAAGAGTAGCTTCTTTTATTTAAGCACTTGTCATGTGCATTTGAAGAGAGCTCAAGTTTGGAGAGATGTAGCCCATAGAGGAAGCAAGCATATGAGAGGACCCATTGGGGTTCTCCATTGGAGAAGCTCATGGAGAGGCTCCAACCTTGTAGTTCTAGCTCAGAGAGCAAGCATGGCTCCATCATGTCCGAAGGTGATCCATCATAGGAGACAAAGAAGCAGAGTTAGTTCAAAGAGGCAACATTTCAATTTGCATTTGAAGGCAAGTAGCAACCAACAACACTCTCATCCCGAAGGAAAAAGGTGAAGGGATAGGTTGGTAAGAGTGTGACTATGGTTTTATTGATGCACTTTTCATGCAAACATATTGTCGTCTATTGAGACTATCCTGCAGAAGATCATGTGGCGTATCATGCCATTTAGCATGCCATGTCATCATGCCACATCATCCTGCCATGTCAGCATGACACATCATCATGACACATTATCATGCCATGTCATTAGAACGCATTTTTTGACTACCACGTGGAAGCTTGAGGGAGTGCCACATGGCACTTCAGCCAAAATTTTCCCCATTGGGGCCAAACTTCAAAATGCAATATCTTTTGCATCCGGAGTCCGTTTGACATGTTGTTTGCACCGTTAGAATTGGCTTGACAAGATATTAGACATGGTACTATGTTTTTTGCAATATGATGATTTTGAAAATTGTCCTTTTTAGATCCTCCCGAATCATTCCTCCCCACTAGGAAGGATTTTGGTCCCCAAAAGCTTCTTGCAGGTATGCTCATCTACTTCTTGCTTCATTGGTGCCTGCACAAACTGCTTCCAATTCCTAAATTTTTGCACACTGCAAAATGTTGCTCATAACAGTCCACAACCTTCAACACTTGTCAGCCTGCTCTGATACCACTTGATCTAATCCTAGGGGCGAGCCCAGAAAGTCATCGAACCCGCTCGAAACAATCGGGACCAATAGGATCATTTTTATGACGTTAGTGCAAGTGAACATGAGCATAATATAAGTGTGTAACATAGAATCATCCACATGAAAATGAAAAAATCATTCAAGCACATTAGGGACACGATTTGATTACGGAGTTCACCAGATATCCTGGCTACGTCTCCGGGCCTACTCCAATATAGAGTGACCAATCAATTAAAAAGATGCACAAATACATAAGATACATCACAATGGATTCACTTGTAGAGCCTTCATCATCTGTTCATCTCTACCGCCACACCATAACTGCCTCTGATGGGTCACATAAGTGCACAAGCTATAGGACTCAATTGAAGACTGCAGAAATCAAGCAAGCAAATGCCTGCCTCCTTTGTCTCGAGAAGTTTCCAAACTTGGACATGAAGATATTTTCCCAATGTAGCAAATCACACTCTTTCAACTGAATCTACGAGCCATGAAACTTGATCGGATCAAAGACTTGCATAATGTTGTAAATCACACTCTTTCAACTGACTCTACGAGCCATGAACCTCGAGCTACGCCACATGATCTTCTGTAGGATATTATCAATAGACGACAATATGTTTGCATGACAAGTGCATCAATAAAACCATAGTCACACTCTTACCAACCAATCCCTTCACCTTTTTCCTTCGGGATGAGAGTGTAGATGGTCGCTACTTGCCTTCAAATGCAAATTGAAATGTTGCCTCCTCGAACTGACTCTGATTCTTTGTCTCCTACGCTGGATCACCTTTGGACATGATGGAGCCATGCTTGCTCTCTAAGCTAGAACTACAAGGCTGGAGCCTCTCCATGAGCTTCTCCAATGGAGACCCCCAATGGGGCCTCTCAGATGCTTGCTTTCTCTGTGGGCTACATCTCTCCAAACTTGAGCTCCCTTCAAATGCAAATTGACAAGTGCTTAAATAAGAGAAGCTACTCTTGGTGGCATGATACATGTGATTCTCCAAATTGGGATTAGTTACAAATTGGTTTGGATTTTAAGAACATAAACCAAAAATATGGTTCATGCCCACATGCCCATGGGTTTTCACATTTAGTTACTTCCCCGTAATGGCATTTACAAAATCCAACAATAATCCATTACATAACAAAATCCCTCTTTTAAATAGCATGTTGGTTTTTCAACCATAAACCAACTTGTTACAACTTATTTACAAATATGACATGTTTGTTTTTGGTTACAACCATGCATTAACTTCATAACAACTCAAGGAATAAAATAAATGAGTAATATGTGAGTAATTTTTCCACTCACTTCAAATATTAATCATTTTACAATTTCTCATGAGTAAATGCATGAATGTCCTAAAACTCATTTCAAGCACAAATGCATGCATGCTAGTCATCATGCCACTTCATCATGCCATGTCACCATGACACATCATCATGCCATGTCATCATGCCACATCAACCACCATGTCATCATACCACATCATCATGCCACATCATCATGACACATTATCATGCCATGTGATTAAAATTCATTTTTTGACTACCACGTGGCAGCTTGAGGGAGTGCCACATGGCACTTCAGTGAAAATTTTCCATGTTGGGGCCAAATGTCAAAACGCAATATCTTTTGCATCCAGAGTCCGTTTGACACGTCGTTTGCACCGTTGGAATCGACTTGATGAGATATTAGACATGGTACTATTTTTTTTTGCAATATGATGACTTTGAAAATTGGCCTTTTTAGATCCTCCCGGATCATTGACTTAGGAGCTATACTCATTTATCTGAGATTATCTCCATCGACTGGTTAAGCTTCTAGTCCCCATGGAGCCTCTGTCGATGCCTCCTATGTCACAAAAATGTCCCAGTTTTGTATATTGGGTCTATGCTGCCTTTATTTAGTCACCATTTTTCATTATGCTCTCATTCAAAGGAAGTTGAAACCTAAGTTGGCCATTCCTTAGTTATCTTGACTTTGCATGTCGGCCATTCCTAGTATAGTTACTGGTTCATGCACCTTATGATCAAGTAATTCCACATTATACAGCTTTGCTGAGTACCTCATGTTGGATGATTGGGGATGCCTTAATTCCCTCCTTCCAGTGGATTTCATCCCATCGAATTCAGATCATTTATTCGGGGATTGGAATCTAGATTCATTTTTGAGTGCCTTGAGACTTGTAGTCATCAGTGGCAGGTTCTCTCGCCATCAACAGTTTTTGGGAATACATTAATTTACCCTAATAGATGGATCCTCTAAAGTGTTTCACCTCAGCACATCTATTCACACTTGTTAATTTGCACTCTAGTACCTTGATTCCAGTTATCATTATCGGTGGGTGATCTCGCGTCTATTAATGGTATACATCAATGATCGGTAATCAGACGATGGACTACTATGTTCGACCTCAACACCTCTATTCACATAGTAGGACTTGTACTTGTAGTGGTTTGTGTAGAATACCTTCTAGATTGGTAGCATCTCTTATATGCTACCTCCTTGATCGTTCCAGTGCTCATGAGATTTTAGCTCTTGTGACTTGATTCTAGTATATGTCAGACATTTCTAGCTATTATGGAGATCTTGATCCATTGTATATCTTCATCCATTATGGAGATCATGATCCTTTGTATATCTTCATCGTGGATATTATGATCTATGTATATTGTACGTGGCGATGACAACTTATGTCATATTTTGTATCATGCCTATTCATGACCATTGTACTCTTATGTATCCGGGACTGCTATATGTATTTGCAGTTATGTGCAAAGTTGTATCATTGTACTATGTTGATTGGGTGGCTGGACTTCCATTTGGGATTCTTCATTACTCCACTTCTGGGATGGACTTATAATGTATTTCGGCCATCGTATGACCCCTCTGACCTCACACATTAGGGGGCATATGTTATAGCTAATTTTACCACACCAGATGAATCACACTTGTATGGCCTTCCCCTGTCCCTCTACAGACTCCTTAGACCCCTTGGACCATTTTTTGTCCATTGATGTTTCCTAGACCATCCCTAAAAACATGTGAAAATTGCTATAAGCAACTTTTAAACCCCTTATTGAGTATATAAGCGGGTTTGACCTCTAAAACTGTGTACATCGGGATGTGTATAAAATCCAAATCCTTTTGGAGTTTTCCTTGACATGGATCCAACTCACTTGTCTCTTGGATTTTCATATTCCTTGAGATCGCTTGGATTTGACCTTTCATTACCCCATTGAAAAGCTATATAAAGAACCCTTTGGATACATTGAAGGCATAAGAAAATTGAGAGCAAACAAATTATAGTCCATTATTGCTGGAACTTGTGCTTGAGTCTGCATCCCTTTGTCCCTTGGAGAACTTTGGTGTTCTTCCCAAGCTTTCCTTTTGCTTGTGAACTTGCTATCGAGAGATGGAGGATTGAGGTGGTGGAGGCCCAAGTGGGGGATTCATTTTCTCTGATTTGTAGACGTGCCAACAGAGGTTCTATTCATTGTAATCTCTGATTTTATATTAATAGAAATATATTTTCTTGTCCAATAATGTATGTTTGAATGAATATTTTATCCATGGATGATTTCAAATGCTTATACATTGTTGATTATATATTCTAGAGTAGATATAACACCAATATATATAGTATGCTTGTCTTGTTTACTTGTTGTTGAGGAAGTGATTCATCAATTCAAGCTGAATTTGGAAATCTTAACGAGGATCTACTCTAACCGTCCGAAATAAGGTACGAGGTCTAATCCTTTAGTGTTAGATATTTGATTTCTATTGCATATTGGAAAGGATTGATTTCTGGAGTCAAGCTATCTGTTGTGGTACCCGAAGCCATAGGAATTTCTCTCTGTAACAAAATCCTTCATCATTTTCCTATTACCTTAGGAGGGAAAATGGTCTGCATTGATGTTATGATAGTACAAGGTCCCTTACATTTTATTGTACTCCTTGGAAAATATTATTTTTACTCTATGAAAGATGTAGTGTCCACACTCTTTGGAGTGATGCATTTTCCCCGTGATTGGGAATACTATGACCACTAATGAGCTTTCCTTTATTAAACCCAATCATTGTATGAATCCTAGTCATCAGACTTCCCTAAATCTCCCACATGTTCTGGTGGTTACTTCCCCTTCATCAGCCATGTCTCTTGATTTTTACCATCATGCCATATTTCAGACGTTTGTAAACTAATGGCTTCTTCCCATAATGGGGAATCTTAGAGGGCATGTCTATGGACATCATACTGGATTTGAGCTACTATTTTTTTATGTAATGGGGGAAACCTACCAACCTATGGACATCATGTTGTCTAAGAACTGAAGAGAGCATAGTTTTGATCCTATGTCAAGCTCGTTAAAAAATGAAACAAGTTCCCAAGCATAGTTTACCTTTTGGTTTTAAGCTTGTGTAAAAATGAGACCATTCCCAAGCATAGTTCTTATTCTGTGTCAATCTCGTTAAAAAACGAAATAGGATTTCTCAAGAAAAGTTTACCTTTTGTTTAAAGTTTGCATAGAACCATTCTTAAATGATAGTTCTTTTATGTTTCAAGATTGTGTAAAAATGAAACAGTTCACCCCTTTTAGATGATTCTTCCATCCTTTTTAGGACTTGAGCTGTCATTTCACCTCCCATTAAATCCTTCTTCTTCCTTAGTCTTTGGTGAACCTCTTCTTAGTAGTATCCCATAGTTTTAATTTTGGTGAAGAAAAAATGAGTATGTAGACAACAAAAAGTTTTGGGAGCATGTATTTAACCTATTTATGTTAAATTTGAGCCATTGGATAGTTTTTACTAGGGGAAAGTACCAAATTTTGGACATCATGTTTGGAAAATACTGCCGAAAATAATCATGTTGAGAATACTTTCTTTTAGTTTCAAGATCGCTAAACCCTGAAACAACATATTGAGAATAGTCCTTTCTCTTCTGCAAGATCATTAAAAAATGAAGCAGATACCCTGAGCATTCTTTTAACTAATATTTGAGCTCATTAAAAATAGTAAGATGGTGTTGAGCTTACATTTTACATTTTTTGTGCTCTGTTTAAAACATGAAAATTGGTTTGAGCATACTTTATTTCTTTTTTCTTGCTTTGGATTCAAACATGAAAAAGGTTCTTAGTGCATTTTTAAAACTATAGTCATGCTCATAAAACCCTAGAACTAAGTTTCCAAGTCTATTTTAATTTCTTTTTAGAGATTGTTAAAACTGTTTACAAAAATAAAAATGAATGGAGTCCTCTTTAAGGTCTTTCTTGACTCTCGAAATATGGAAAGATTGCCGAGTAAACTTATCATTTTCACACTCATAAAAATACTTGAAAGGTCATCTTTCTAATTGTTGTTTACCCATTTTTTAGTTCATATTGACTATTTACGAAAGGGTATACTCTAGTCATTGACTATAAGAGTTCTTTAGGGTATTATTATATAGTTTTTTAAGCCTCAAAGACTAACTTTTTTTTAAAGGACCTTTTCAGATACTTATTCAGTCCCAATTAGACTCTCTAAACATGAACGAGGCCAAGTTTCATTTCGTTGGACTCATTAAAATAAACCCTGAAAGACCCTTTTTGGGAACGAATCCCTTCTTTATCGAGTTCGGAAAACATATGAGAATGAACTTATCCAATGATAATATCCAACGAGTGTTTGTTACCCTCTTTTAACTCATTAAAAATGAAAAGAGGCACTCATAAATCATGATAGGGAAATGAATGGAAGGAAACTATGTTTCATTTTTAATAATGGAAGCTAGTCACCTTTGAACATGGCACCTATCTGCATTTAATTCAAGCATTTGGGTATTCATCTTGTCTTCGAGTTGATTCAATTTCATGAGTCATATTAATACTTTGATTCTTTTCAAATAATGCATCCCCCGGCGTCACATTATGTCCTGGTATCCACCTTGTCAAGTCAATGTTTCCAAGTCTTCGTTCATGCCACCCAATGTCCAAAATAAAGTTGTATATTGAGAGTTACCCTCTGCAGTCAAAACTACCTCTATTTTGTGTTAGTTATATTTGATTCAGTCATGTGGTTAATTCATACTCATATTCCAGAACTTTGTTATGAGTTTCATGTCATTGATGTGGAATTCATCGCGGACCTCCTTCGACGAGACTATTCCTATCAACTTCAGCACATCTTCCAAGATTTGGTATTAGAAACAAATTAGTACCTTGGGATCTGCATACCTCAATGGAACATTTCCTAGCTTTCAACAATAAAATTTCACCATTGGCCTTTGATCAAAATATGCAATGGAGTGTTCGACTTCATTCCATCCATTTGCATTGAGAGGAATGTACCGGGATACCTTGGGAATCATTAACATTAATAGCGATATACATCCCACTTGTTAACGGTTTTTATTATTGACATGTAATCAAATGGTTTCTACTTTTTTTGACTTCAAAAAATTTATTCGCATGGATAGAGTCATACTTTGTTGAAGACGAGACAAAGACACTAGTTGTCTATTTCAGCATTCATTTCTTTCCCTAGGTTGCGATGGAGTATTTGTATAAGGCATAACATGGATCCACATTTGTACGTTCACGGTTGTGCTTAGATTTGCATCTATATGACACAGATCTACATTATATGTATGGTAGTTATGTCAAAATTTGAGTCTTCTTTGCATGGATTTATGTTGTATTTTAGTAGCCATGACTACTTATATCTCACATGAATCTACATTGTATTGGTCAGAATCCATGCTGTGAATCATTTGGATATGCGTCAAAGTGTAAATGTATTGTAGAATCACCTTGGTTTTTGATGGGTTTTGACCTTTGGACCTTTTCCTCGAAGTGATAACTTTTTCCTACAAAACATTTTTCCTATCCTTTCCCTCTATCCTCATGCTTTGGGGGGCAATCTGTTACACCTAATTATTGTCACCAAGATGTCATGAGATAGGTATCTGATTATTTTCCTATTATTCCTCGAGAACTGAAGTTGAAAAATGAGTTGCAAAGAGTAACTCCTTACTCTAAGCCACCACCGTACCTTCCCTATGTGAAACCAATGGTACTCATCTCAACAATGCCCTTTTTTCATTTGCAAAGAGCAGTGCCACCTCCTATTTCCCATTTACAAGGGGAGGTCCTCCGCTAACACCACTTATCTTCTTTATAAAAGTGAGGTGCTCAACTTATGAAGGAAACAAAGAGAGGTCTTGAGAGGCTTCTCAAGATTTCCTTTGTGGAGCCTCGTCCCTATGATTCAAGATAGCTGGAACTCGAGATCCCCTATCCTAGGGATGATCCCTCCACCTCTCCCATGGAATCCTCAACCTACTCTATCATTTGAATCCTTTCTACAGTAACTCACCCCTCATGGGAAAGGGGAGGAATAATGTGTGATAACATCTAAATTATGGATAAATTCTCTCAAAATATTGAGTGATTAGGAGGCAAGTTGAAATATTTGAGGCAATACCCCATTGAGAATATTTCTCAGCACCAAGGCATCGGTTGCTTACTCTCCTTCTTTATTTTTTAATGAACTTATAGCTTATTTCCCATAAAAATTGTATATCTTGTTCTTATGCTTTGTTTATTATTTAAATATTTGGTCTTTTACATAGGATTACAAATTATCTTATCACTCTTACTTGGTTTTTTTATGTTGTGTCTACTATAGGATCTCTACACAGCTCAATAACATCAAGGTTCATACCTTCATATCCTGTAAAAGTTGAGGAGAGCAGTCAATTCAAGTAGTTTAGTTAATCCTAGGGAAAGATTCCTTATTATGTAGGTGTTTTGTTCTATTTTTTATTCATTAAATATAGGGAAATATAAATTTTTAGCATTGGATGAGTATTTCCAACAACAAGATGAGAGTGTGGAAATTAAGCCCAGTCTTAGTACAACTGAAATCACAAGAAATTGCTAGAAGACATGCAAAGATCCACTCAAAATAGGAGACTAAAATTGGTGCATAACACTAAATTGAATTACATAGTTGTACATCAAAAAACCTTATAAAAGAATAGCTTGTCCAAATATATAATTACATTAAATATTTGAATGCCTAAGGAGGCAAGTTGAATCCTCACAATAGTAGGCTTACTAAAAGTAAAAAATACCCTTAGTTGCATAAAACACTTTCCAAATAAGTAGAGGAAGGTCATGAATTAGCTTAATGATTTATTTCAGCTAATAAGTGATGTAAATTCAATATAATCATGCTTTCAAGAGATAAAAATAAGGAGGATGAGTTGTGCAAAAACAAGGCAGTTTCAATGTGACTAGTTTTCATGTTTTTACCTTATAGCTGCTGAAAATCAGTCCAAGTATGGATAAGCTAGGAAATTGCACTTAATAAACTAGTAAGTATGTATATTTGGAATGATATTATCCAAAATATTTGAAGGGCACTCCTAGATTAAATTTTGGAAATTTTTTACCAAGTGATGCAAGTGGATGCCAACTAGCTAGATAGCACCTAGGAAATTAACCATAAATATTAATAAATGTATCCTAAGTATGGGAATGGGTGTGATATTTTTTATCTAAAACAAGTTCTATGATCCCTATAGAAACTCACAAATCGAATTACTTGCAAAAACCAACAAAAAAACATCAAAGAGGAACAATTTTACATACACAGTGTGAACACAAAATGAATATTGTTTGACTGTATAACATGGGAATATGTTAATAAAATGTATATATTTCATATGGATCAATTTGAGAGGATTTGGAATCCAAATATGAGTGTACATGTGAAATTGGTCAAATTGGCCTCAATCCCCCCTAGGTGGGCTAAACTCACTCCAACTCAGCCAAAATGATCACAAGTGAAGGTGTGGACATGGAGGAAGTGTGATGGAGAAATAATCACTCCTTGGCATGTGTGGGTGTGAAAAATAAGGTGATTGGGAGGCTTAAGGTGGGCATTAAATGCTCCAATAGTCCAAAATTTGGGCTAAAATCACCCCTAGCGCTCCTAGTCAACCACAATTCCCCAATTAAAGGAATGAGTGCACACCTATCATTAATGAGCGCATACATGTGGATTTTGACTTGGTTGGAGCACTCATGTAGGTGTGAAAGAAACAAATTAACTAGTTTTTATGTTGCATTAACTTCCCTAATTCCAAAACTATAGCATATCAATGCATAAATGCAATAATAATTGGCTAAGTATTTAGACTAAGGTACTAAGTGGTGGATTAATATTCTAACAATGGGTTTTTATTATTATTCTAGCACCCCCATTTAAGCCTAAATTATGTGAAATATCATAAATATATCAAATATATAGGGATTAGAAACAAGTCCTAGTCACCCTTTACATACTTCTTGTTGATAAAATTAAGGAAAGAGTCAAAACCACAAAGGGAAAATCCTCGCTCAAAACATGGACATGAACAAAATTTTGTGAAATATTTTCTTCAATCAGTCTTCACCATGTGATAAGATATCCTAAGAAGTTAGATTATATTGTTGAAATTCTTCTCAGATAATTCCTTGTTGAAAATGTCTCCAACTTGGTCAGATGATGCATAATAGCGCAAAGCAATGAACTCATCATGCACAAGTCCTCTTATGTAGTGTATATGGATATATATGTGTTTTGTTCCTTGCCTCTATATCGTTTCTATTGAGATTCTAATAGCACTTTTATTGACACACAATATGACTGTGGAAGTGCTAGACTCAATACCAAACTCTCTAATTATTCCTTGCAATCATACACATTGAGTAGCTGCATTTATAGCTCCTCTATATTCTGCCTCTATAGAATAAAGTGAAATGGCAGTTTTATTTTTACTTGAACAAATTATTTTTCCATCTACAAGAATAAACACTAATCCAAAAGTTGATTTTCTATCAGTGTTATCACCATCCCAATCAGATTCACTAAAACCAAATAACTCTAGGTCAGATCTTGCAACATAGTGAATCCCACATGTCTTGGTTCCTTGCACAAAGTGTAGACTCTATTTTCTTACCTCAAACAGATATCATGTCATTTCTCCATATTTCTACATTCCACACTCATGACATAAGAAATATCAGTTCAAGTATGAGTCAAATAGGGAAGACAACCAACTAACCGTTTGTACATAATATTGTTCACCAAAGAAGTTCATTTTGGTTCTTCAAGCTTAGATCCTGAGAGGAAAGGATTCTTTATTGGATTGCAATATTTCATGTTGACCTCTCTTATCAAGTATAAATATTATTTGGAATGATGTACTTTGATTTCAAAGTATGAATGAGAAATCTCAAGCCCCAAGAATTGGTTCAACAGTCCCAAATCAGTCATGGAGACCGAATGGTTCAAATCATCCTTCAAGGAGGAAATTTCTTTCATGGAACTTCCTGTCCTCAAATTTTCATACACATACAAGACAATAATAATGATTGAACCATGAATCATCTTCAAATATACATTTTGATTAGACTTACATCTACAAAAGTTATGTGGTAGAAAACATATATCAATCGTAAGTTACCAAGCTTTGGGAGATTGTTTTAGCCCATATAATGATTTCTTCAACCTGCATGCAAGAAATGGATTAGTAAAAAAAAATTATGGATTCTTCATATATATATATATCTTCTTTCATATCTATATGTACAAATTCACTCTTCACATCTATGTGATGTATATCCAATTTCTTGTAAGCTGCAATGGCCAAAAGTAGTCGTATAGAATCCATATTTTCCACTGGTGCAAAGGTATCATCGTAGTCAATTCCTTGGAATTGGGAGAATCCATTGGGAACTAAAATTTCCTTTAAATTCATAGGATAACTATTATCAGCAAACTTTGTCTTGAATACCCATTTTCACATCACTAGCTTTCTACCTGGTCGGAGATTGATTAGTTCCCATGTCTCATTCTTCTGGAGTGAATGGTATTATTCTTTCATGGTTGTCTTCCATATTGAATATTATAAATCTTATTCATATGTTTTTGGATCATATTGAATCATCAAATAACACTTCTTATCAAATCTCAGGTCTTTTATAGAAACAGAACTCTCGAATTGAGATCTAGTTCTTCTAGCATCACTAGGATTCCCAACTAGTTCCCCAACCAATTGAATATTATTTGCTTCCCACTTTATTCTTGTAGGAGTGTTAGGATATGTAATTAAATATTAATTATTAGACATATGACAATCAGAAAAATTATTAGAGTCTTGATTTACGATCAAAGGTGGTAATGGTGAATAAGATTCTACAATTTATGTTGCTGGCATAGGTTCTTCTTCAAACATAACACTCATTTCAATGAAGTATTTTTTTGTTCTCACATTGATAAACTTATACCCTTTCAAATATTATGAATATGCAACAAATAGGTATTATTTACTTTGGGGTTCCAAATACTTTCTCTTTTTAGGTGGAATTCTAGCCCAAGCTTTAGAGACAAAAATCCTGAAGTGTGACATGTCAATCTTGTATCCACTCCAAGATTCAAAAGGAGTGATTCCATCCAATTATTTGTGGGGAACCTTATTCTGGATATAGTCTCCATAGTTAATTTCTTCATCCCAAAACTTTGGTGGAAATTTTTTATACTCCATCATGCAAGTTGCCATCTCTTTGAGAGATCTATTCTTCCTCTTAGCAACACCATTCTGCTGACGTGTGTAAGGAATAGAGTGTTGCATTTGGATACCTACATATTAAAAAAAAATTATAAATTTATAATTGACATATTCACCACCATTATCATATCTAAGGACCTTGATCTTTATTTCATACCGTTTCTCTAGTAAGGCTTTAAAACCCTTGAAGAGGCCAAAAACGTCTGGCTTGTTTTTTAGGAAGAAGACCTAACAATATTTGGAAATGTCATCAATGAATTTAGTGACATAATTGTCTTGTCTAATTGAAATAAGAGGGAAAGGACCATATATATCACTGTGAATAAGCTCAATAGGTGCATAGGTTTGCTCATGACTGACTCTCTCATACTTGTGCTTTGGGTGTTTTCCTAGGATGAATCCTTATTACACTCCTTTAGAAAACTTGATTTTGGGAAACCCTATGAACATACATTTGTCACCAAAATTATATATATACTTTTAGTTTAGATAGCCAAACATTGCATGCCATATATTTCTAGAATAATTAGCATTAATGAGGAGAGCATAGGGGTTTGATAAAGGCATGAAGTGTGAGAACTTGTACACTCTGGAGTTATGATCAAGAAAACAAATTTCTATGACTCTACCATTTGACATTTTAGTGATTTCAACATCATTGGGAGTGAATAAAACCTTCTTAGTAGACCCAGTGTGGGTCATCTCAGAGCTTGTAAGTAAGGCCTAGGACATACAAAACATTATTGAAGGAATCATGGTCAATATCTATTCTACACTTCCCTTTACTTTTAGTTTCATAATCATCTACCAATACAATCTTAGGACCATTTGAAGCATAAAGAAAGGAAAAGGCATCGTTTTTCAAAACCATGTGTCTTGAAGCTCTAGAATCAATGATAAAGGAATCATATCTTATAGTGATTGCAACCAGGTCATAAAATCTCTCACTGTCATCCAAATTTGATGCTCCCTCCTTATTCTTTGCGCCTTCAAGAAGAGAGATGTTGTTCTTTTCAAGTAGTTGAGTGAACATATTAATTTGTTTCTTCATGCAAGATATCACTGGATGGAATCCATTACCACAATATGCACACTTGCTCATTTAAAATTTACCTTTTTCTTCTGGGAATTCTTCTAGGAGCTTGAAGAATCCTCATAAGACTTGGACTTGTCTTTCTTTTTCTTAGGGGGCTTCTTTGGATTGTGTTTCTTCTTACCTTTGGAATCCATATTTGAATCTACAGAAACCAAATATTGACCTTTGGAAGGTTTAATGGTTCCCAACATGAAAAAATTATCTTGATCATGGGTCAATGATTCCATTAACTCTGTAAGTGAAGAAAAATTCCAGTTTCAAATTGTCAATTTGGTGCCATGGAAGGTCGATACAAACAAAAAATAGTTAGGGCCAAGCTTCGAAAGTATGTCTAAGAGTACTTATTCATCTTTGTTTTCAATACCACATTGCTTAGCTAGAGAACAAGAGATTTGAACTTGGAGAAGTAGGCTTGTAATGAATTGAATTTGCTTGGAATCAATGAGATAAGATCATTCTCCAGTTGATGTCCCTTCATTTCATCTCCCTTTCCAAATAAGGTTTGGATTTTCTCCCATACTTCATTTGGTGATGTCAATCCATCTAGATGGAAAAGAAGGTCTCTAGAAATACTGAGACACAAGAGACCATAAGCCTCATCCCTCTTTTGTGCCACTTTATCTTCTTTGTTGTTGCACTAGGATCAGCCTCAGTTTCCATGGTCAATATGAAAAGGATTTTTATCCTCATTAGAATCTCCATACATTCCTTCCATTCAAATTAATTGAATGGAGTCAAGATGATATGGTGAGATTGATCCATTTCTTCAGCAAATGCACCCCGAGGAAGACTAAATGTACTCCTTGTGAGAGTGATTATTGATATTGCAAAAATAAATAAGGCAGGATAACAATAGAGCTAAATAGGCTCCGATACCATGTGGAAATTAAGCCCAGTATTAGTACAATTGAACTCACAAGAAATTGATAGAATACATGAAAAGATCCACTCAAAATTGGAGACTAAAATTGGTGCATAACATTAACTTGCATTGCATAAGTGTACATCATCCAACCTTCTAAAAGAATAGGTTGTCCAAATTGTTGGGACCTAAATGCCCCTTTTTGAGCACACCTATTACACCCTTTTTGCCTTGTCCTACTCCATTCTATGCACCAGACAGATGTTTTTCCCTCACATTGAGCCTTGAATCCTTATAGGTATGATTAATTATTGTTTTATCTTATTAATTATTTTTATTGTCATGATCAAAACTTTGTCTCTTGAATTATACTAATACATCATGATTTCATAAAAATAGTTCAAGTTGTGAGAAGTACAGGTGTAGGAGTCTGAGTGGTTTGAAGGGAATATAAGATTTCAATGTTGGATGTCACTTACCAGTCATAGCTCCACATACTGGAAGAAAATAGAGGCCATCATTCCACATATTTATGCAACATGCTCAGCTGCAATAGACTCAGCTGTGACAACGCACCGTTACTTACAGGGTATTCCTTAAATTGGTTCTATTTATTCATTAATGTCTCACGCAACAAGATTCCCTATATTATCTTCTATCATTCAATTCCAATCACAGCTGTACAGATCATTGTAACAGGGCAGCCTGAAGATCATAGCTTTTCATGGCTGTGTAATATCAGTGGGTGAAGGTTATGATTGATCATGTATAAATATTGGGAAACATCCTGATCCAAGGGTTGGTTGATATTGAATATACCGTGCAAGATGTGATAGAGAAATGAACTTTGAAATTTGTAATTTTAATATAAGGAGTAGGATTATTTTGACCTCTGCATCTTAACTTATGTTAGTTATGACGTCTTTGTTTGAAGGCTGGGCCTACCTTCCACAGAGATTGTCAAGTTAATTAGATGTTTTTATTGTTTGTTGCGTGCTGTGGAAGTTTCAGTAATTGCATTATTTATCATAGCTAAAACATGAATGATTTTATCATTGTAGGTCCTTTAGACAGTAATGTTTGCATCTCCTTTAAGCTGCAACTGTGTGGTGTGACAGTCGACTATGTAGGTTAGTTCCATTATGCATGTGTGTTTAATAGCTGTTACAATCAAGCTCATCTCAGTTCCCTTCAATTACCTGTCTTTTTAGGTGTGCTAATTTAGTCATATTTTGGTTTGAAGTTGTTTAATTCAAATTGATGTTATTTTCAATTCTTGGATTACTTGAATTAAACTAGTGATGATGGATTTACAGATGGTTTGATAATGTTAGGATTTAACTTTCTACAAAAGAAATTCTAGTTTCCTATTCCTAGATTAATCAATTGTTGGAGTGACATTGTAGGAAGTAATTGCATTTCTACATTTCTAGAGAGGTAAATTGGATTATCTTAGCAATGAAAAGATTTTGAATAAGCATTTAAGTAGGATAGTTCATCTTGCTACAACTGATTTTACCACACATGGTAGATCACACATTTATGGCCTTCCCTGTCCCTCTGTAGACTCTTTGGACCCCATGGACTATTTTTGTACCTTTGATGTTTCCAATATCATCCCTAAAAACACTCATTATTTTCCATATGTGACTTTTACACCCATTCTTGTGTATATATGTGGATATAACCCTTAAACCCGCATACATCGAGATGTGTGAAAAAGGCCAAATATATTTGGAGTTTTCCTTAATGTGGATCCAATTCATTTGTCTCTTGGCCTTCCATATTCCTTGAGATTCCTCAGATTTGACCTTCCATTATCCCATTGAAGCACTATATAAGGAACCCTTTGGATACATTGAATAAGGAAGAGGAAATGAAGAGCAAAAAAACTAAGGTCATTGTTGCTATAGCTTGCTTATACTTGAGTCAGCATCCGTTTGTCCCTTGGAGCACTTGGTGTTCTTCCCAAGATTTCCTTTGCTTGTGAGATTGCTATCGAGAGATGGAGGATTATGGTGGTAGAGGCCTAGGTGGAGGACTCAGTTTCTCTGGTTTGCAAACGTGCCGATAGAGGTTGTCATTCTTGTAATCTCTGATTTATATTAATAAAAATATCTTTTCCTATCCAATGATGTGCATTTAAATGAATATTGAATCAATGGATGATTTTTTTTTTTTTGTAAGCTACATAGAAAATTATATTATAGGGGCAAAAAAATTACACCAAAATTCTCATGAGTGACAAAGGTTGAAGGAGACTAGGCCTCCTTCAGAGCCATTCAAAAAATAAGAGACCTATTTGTTTGGATGCATACTAATACTGATCCAGACTATAAAAACTATTCTTGGAAGATGCTCAGGGAAACTGGGTTGTGTAACCAATCGAGCCCCTCTAAACCAGAAAGAGACATAAAGTAAAACTTATGTAAAACATAGATAATATATAAAAGCTTGCATGAATCAAAGCCAGAAGGAAACCTGTTTAGAGAACTCATTAAGCAGAGGGGGGATCTTCGGTGATGGGGCATGCCCATCGCTCCTCCTATGGTGTAGTTGGTGAGTTTGTGGCCACCGAAGTGATGAGAGACAACAATGGGAGAAGCCCGACCTGCGCTGGTGGCGAGTCCTTCCGTCATTTGGAGAGGGGTTCCACTAGATAAGGGACCCTAAATGATTTAGCTCGAGGTGATTTGGAGGAGCCGCCACTTCCCCCTAGATTGGTAAAGGCTTTCATACCCGTCTCGCTTCCACTTGCTCTGTTGCTAGCACCCCCCTATTCTCCTCCCCCCGATTTGTGGATATTTAAGCTAGAAATGCTAGCTGTGCCTTTCCAGAAAAAGGTTTTATCCAAATCTGTTAGCATTGCATCAATCTCAGCTATCTTCATTTTCATAGTATGGATCACCATTTTAGCCTCTACCTAGTTGCTGAGCATATCTTTAGCTAGATTACAAAGCATGTTTTTCATCATCCAGTAATGGTTGATACGGCTACCATCCTCTCCTATCGAAATATTTTTATTCAAAACCTTATTTTCTGATGCCTCTAACATCACCCGAACTCGCCAAGAAATGTGTGATTCATAATCCTCAGGGACGGGGGCACTGCTGCTCCTTTGGGATTTAGCACGCCATGAATTGGCTCGCCTAGGGGTACCATGCTAGTGTGACATGGCCAAATTAATCCTAATATCAAAATGTTGTGGGATGAAAACACCTTCACGGGATCTAAAATGATCTGCACCAGCAATATTAGAAATAACAGCAATAAAATAGTGGTAGACCACCTTGGACTTGTGGCCAATGTGCCTTTCATCCATTTCATAGTGAGCGTAGAACGTCTATGAAAAATTCCTGTCAATCTCCATTAAACCGATCGGATAGGCTTTGAATGAGCCTAGGACGAAGAACCATATCCAACTTCGCTCGCATGCTTTGACTTGACTCGGGGATTATCTTCCAGGTACAAAGGGTCTTACGTGGATTGACGACATTCATGAGCAGGGTGATGGCTGCACGTATTGACATCGTTTAAACTTAGCAGCCAGAGATTATGCCAAGTGTCGTTAGGGATTGCCGGAAGAGGAATGTCGGAGGAATACGATTATGGGCATGGGGAGTCATGATTTTCTACATGTGTCGTCGATTGAGGTGAAGGACATGTGACGATGGCTTTGGGTGGACTGGTGTCTGTGCTATTTTCACCCACATCCAGGTGGAGCAAATTAGAGTGGGAAAGTTGGAGACATTTGGTTTTGATTTGCTCATCCAGCGGATCTTGAAGGGACCCTTTGATCAGCGAGAGGGTAGAATTGACTCCTAAGTTGGAGAGGAAATCATCTAAGGAGTTCGATTTTCTACATACATGGTGAAATTTTATGGCTTGCATGTGTTGCAGGAGGGCGGCCAAGCTGTTGAGCCCCTGAGCCAAGTGCCAACTGGTGGAGACTTTAGAGACCTGAGAGCCATGGATAAGTTTAGAGGCCATGGAAAGGATGATGGCAGACTCTCCTTCAACAATAATCAGCTAGAGACCTTTCTGTTTGAATAAAGAAAGCCCTGCTAATAGGCCATCGAGTTCAGCTGCATTATTAGAGTTAAACCCTGAGTTTTCGTAAAATATAAGGTTGATATTGCCTTGATAGTTTCTAATAGTGGCACCAAAACCTGCTTTACCAGGATGGGCATTTGAGGCTCCATCAAAGTTGAGTTTAAACACATTATTAGGCAGAGGATCCCAGTGAGAGGAGTTGTTCGGGTGCATGGTGGGATTGCTGCAAGAGGCTGGGACACTGAAGACATCAAATTTGAGAGCAAGTAAGATGCATTTTTATTTTTGAGATGTGGGGAGTTTGGTAGATGACCAACCTTTTGAGTGGATGGTTTCATGGAGCTTCTTGTTGATTTCTTACCAGAGCACATGAGGAGCAGAGGTGGAGTTTTTAAAAATTCTGTTGTTTCTTTCTTTCCAGGTGAGCCAAAGAACAAATCCAGGGATAAGAGTCCAAAGCCGGTTGATGATGTTACTTTCAAAGGGGCGGTCCATCCAGTTTTTTATGGTCTTGGTGATATTGCCTTTTACTCTGTTGGTACGTCTGAAAGCCATAGCCATGAAGTCCCATAGTTGGCTGGTGAAAGGGCAAACATCCAAGAGATGATCTATAGTTTCTTGGTGATTCAGGAAAAGGCTACATTTGTAAGGACCATGGAATCCTTTACGCGCTAAGTTTTCCCAAGTTAGGATTCTTTGGTGCAGGAGAAGCCAAAGGAAATGGGTGACTTTGGGCCATTGATGAGAAGTCCAGAGATGGGACCAAATCGGAGAGACCTCGGTGGTGGGATTAGCTGAAATAATTTTGTAAACTTCTTTGACCGAAAAGATGCCTGAAGGGCGATGTCCCCATCGAATGATATCCGGCCCTTTCCTATGTTTAATCTATCTAGCACACAGCTCCAGCCAAATTTTGTTTGAGAGGCTATTGACTGGGGCAGAGTCCCAAAGGGCGGGCTCTTTCCACCTGCAGAAACTATTAGAGGAAGAGGACCAGAAATCCTTGACTTTGAGCTAATTGTTGATGTTGATGCAATTCTAGAAAACTAGATCAGGAACCATATTTTTGATACTGGAGAGTTGTTGCCAAGAGTCTTCCCAAAAAATAGCATTGTTACCTTCATTTAATTCCCAGAAGCTGTACTTTTGGATGATGGCTCGTTGCGAGTTGGCAGCTTTCCAAATGTGAGAACCGGAGATATCCTCATCAAATCTGACGAGCAAGTGCATGGGAAAATCTGAAGCATATTTGTTATTCCATAGCAGCAACCAGGGAGTGTTGTTCTTAGAAATCCAGTTCCACCAGATTTTTGCAGAGAGGCCTTGGTTGTTAAGGCTAGGATCCCTTATGCCGAGACCTCCTTCTGACTTGTTTTTGCCAAGCATGTCCCAACTTACAAGTGCCCATCTGTTATTATTATTGTTGCAACCCCACAAAAATATCTTTGCAAGGTTTTAATAACTTTTAGAACCCATTTCAGGGATGCTAAGATAGAGAAGAGGTAAAGGGGGGTGGATTGTAGCATGGATTTAAGTAAGATAGCTCTGCTAGGGAGGTTAAGAGTTCGGTAGGTCTAGGAGGAGAGGCAAAGTTTGATTTTGTTCAGGAGTTATTTCTAGGAAGAGTTCTTAAGAGCAACATAAATTAGTGGGGCTCTCGGGTATTTGGTGGGTAAGGAGGAAACAGAGAAGCAGAGAATTCAAGAAATATTTTTCTGGGAAGCTTTACTCATGTTGAAGAAGAAAATTTGGGATTTTTCCAGGTTTAGGGAGGTTCCAGAAGCAAATTCAAAGGTGTTTAGAAGATAATGAATTTTCTTTGCTTTCTGCACAGAGGAGTGACCAAAAATTATATTGTCATCCACAAATTGCTGGTAGGCCAGAGGTGAACCTTTGTGGAGGGAGAGGCCTTTGAGAGAGTGATTAGAGAGAGCCGACTGGATCAATCGCTCGAGGCCCTCAGCCATAATAATAAACAAAAAGGGGGAAAGGGGGTCACCTTGGTGAATGCCCCATGAAGGGGAAAAAGTGGAGGAAGGTGAACCATTGACCAAGATGGAAAAGAAATTAGACGAGATGAGAGAAAGGATCTAGCGAACCTAATCCTAATAGAAACCATAAACCAGCAGAATTTTTTCAATGAAGGTCCAGCTAAGTTTATCAAAGGATTTCAACAAGTCCAATTTAAGGATCATTCCTGGAGTTTTAGTGGTTTTTAGTGAGTGGACTACCTCATGGACCAGAATGATACCATCAAGGATCTGTCTTCCTTCCACATAGCCCGATTGCTCCAGCAAGATGAGGAGAGGAAGGAGGGGTTTTAACCTGTTGGCCACAACTTTGGAGATAATTTTGTAAATAACATTGCAGAGACATATGGGGAAGAACTTACCAGGATGAGAAGCACCTGTTTCTTTAGGAATGAGATCCAGGTGAGTGGCATTTAGAGCTGGTAAAATCCATTTTTTTCCCTTGATTCTTCTACGATTTCTAGCACTTCATCCTTGAGCAGATCCCAACAGTCATGGAAGAAGTCAATAGTGAAACCATCCAGGCCAGGAGTAGTGCCATCCGCCATTTGTTTCACAGCCACTTTGACTTCTTGTAGTGAGACATGTTGCATCACAGAGTGGTTGTGGTCGTTGTTCACTAAGGGGGGGATGCAATGGGTGACCTTGTTGATCTCTTAAAGTTGATTGTGGTTTGGTTCAGAGAGGAGCCAACTGAAATGAGGCATTATCTTGTTGGATATATCTTGATGATCCTCAAGAGTGTCTCCAAAATTAGTGTGTAGCTTTTTGACCTTATTCCGCATTCTATGGTCGATAGTGGATTTATGGAAGAAGCTCATATTGCGTTCACCATCCTTTAGCCACTTAACTTTGGCTTTTTTATTCCAGTAAATAGCTTCTTGATCACATATTTTATTGAATTGGTGGAGAATTTCTCTTTCTTGTATTTTACTGTCAGGGGTAAATCCATTCTCCATTGCTTGGCGTTGGAGAGTTTTGAGGTTTTATTGAATCACTGCTTTGTCTTTGACAATGTCACCAAAGGTATTTTTGTTCCAATTCCTGAGATGGCCCAGGAGCAATTTTAGTTTTTGATGCATGATTTCCATTTTTGATCTTCCAAATACTGACATCTCGATCCACTAGGTGGTAACAGTATCCAGGAACGTGGGATGGGTGGGCCAAAAATTTTCAAACTTGAAGGGTTTATGTAGGGATTTCCCTTGACTATGCCAGGAGAGGGAAATGGGCTAGTGATCTGAGCCAGCTGTAGGGAGAACCATTCCATCCAGAAGCCCTCCCATGGTGAGAAGAGATTCTAAGATGAGGAAGCGGTCCAGACGTTTAGAAATTTGGTGGGGTCCACCTCTTCTATTGTTCCAAGTGAAATAGCCAGAGGAGGTTTTAATTTCAACCACTTCACATGAGTTTATCATAGAGTTGAAGGCTTCATCCTCCCCTGAGAGAGATTGGAGGCCTCCTTTCTTTTCCTCCAGATTCGAGGTCATGTTGAAGTCTCCACCTATGATGATCGGAGAATCAATGTGCAGGGTTCTAAACCAATCAATATGCTTAAGAAGGTCTTTTTATTTCCGTACATTTTGAGGTCCATAAACATTCATTAGAAATCCTTTGATGCGGGAACCAAGAATATGGAAAGAAGCATAAATTGCATGCCTAGAGGCAAGGGCATAGTTGAGAGAGATGATGTGGGGGTTCCAGCTAATAGAGAGGCCGCCTGAGGTTCCCTGTGCATCAATGGAAATGGTAGTGTAGTTTTTTCAAATACGAGCCAAAATAGCAGAGGCAGAGTCGCTGGGGAATTTGGTTGCTTGGAGGAAGAGGATGGAGGGAGGATATTTTTGCAACTTCATTTTCAGCAATCTTTGTTTAGTGCGACCATTGAGACCTCTAATATTCTAGGAGATGAGCTTCATTGGTTAACAATGGGGGGGAGGGGGAGGTGGAAAATTCTGTTAACTGGGCATATTGACCAGAGTCAACCAGAGGTGTGCTTAAACAATTGGTTCATTGTATAACCTATTTTATTCCTTTTTTCTTTGGATATTTATGATATTTTTGTTTCTCTTTTTGGATGGAGGTAGCAACTCCTAGCTTTGGTTTTATTAGAAGTTTGTGCAAAATATGAATCTGTTTGGGGGGAATAGACTTGAAAGAGTTTCTAGTACAGGAATCCTCCAGACCAATGAGATAAAGCCCTTCTGGAATCACATCTGTCATATCTTGTTCCTCAGGGTTTTCCTGATTATGATCTTGCATGGGCATATCAGATTGTCTATTCTCTTGAGGATCAGAAGGGTTTTCTAGAGCCTTACCCAAGGATTGCTCCAAATGGTGAGAGATGGGGTTTTCCTTAGATTTTGATCCCTAAATCTGATTCAAAACTTCATGATTCAAGATAGATTCATTGGAGGTCTTTTCTAGATTTATTGAACCTTCTTCCAAAACCTGAAAGTTCTTAGAGGTGGGTGCAGGGTGCTTCAGAAGCTTTTCAGGTGATGGGTTTTTGTGGTTTATTTTCCTTTGGGACATGTTCTAAAACTATTGCTCATATGTGATTGAGGGGTTAGATTTCTCAAGAGATTTATTCAGAGGATAGTCACGGAAAAAATGCCCATGTTCATGGCATTTTTTACATTGAAATGGGATATGTTCATAGACAAGAGGCTAGATCCAGTCGTTGTCTTCATGGGAAAGATAGATCACATGAGGTAGAGATTTTGCAATGTACATGAAAACACAAATTATGGCGTATGAGGTAAATTTGTTCATTTGAGTCTGATCATCAGTTCTAAAAAAGGATCCCAGATTATTTTTGATATCTTGAAGGGTAGCCTCATCCCAATATTCTTGAGGAAGAGAGAACATTCGGATCTAGACAGGGGCCCAGGAGAAGTCCTCTTTTTCAGGGCAGAAGCATTCGAACCAGTTCCTAAGGTATAATCCTATAGAGTTGAAGAAGTAGGAACCTCCTTCTTCCACTTGATCCTTGTCTTCCAGATGGTGAAAGATGATTGTGAAAAAACATTTGGATCCTAGCTACAGATCGAAGTGTGATTTGGGTTTCCATTTAGCAGTAATCCAAACCCAAAGAGCTTGTTCTGTTGGCCAAAATCCCATAAATTTTTTGATTAGGGCATGATCTTTCATTTTTTGCGCTCTGGTGTTAATCCTTTTCGTCAGAAGTGTTAAACAGGGGCGCTCAACTGAGCATGGAATACAAGATTTATTAGTTCTGGGGGGAGATTACCTTTGTCTAGGTTGGGGTTGGCGGCTGTCTTTCTAGCAAACGATGTGGCTTCCAACCTGATGGGGACATCTTCAGAACCTATTTTAAATGTGTTGCTGGTGGATTTCATGAGATTCTTTGGATTTTGATTTGTTGGGAGAGGCAGGGAGGGGCCTAGATCACCCACTCCCCCCCCTCCCCGATGCAGATGCCATGATTTCATGCAACACTGAGTGAGTAGCTACTAATCAAGATCTATGTATAGGATGCAAAGAAGGATGGTCAAAGCATAGCATAGGGTTTGGAGAAGCGAAAAACCCTAGCATGGCGATTTGGTCAGCCAGAGCTCCTCCATTCCTCAGAAATCAAGGGATAATTTTAATTGCTTATACATTATTGATTATATATGCTAGAGTAGGTCTAACACCATTATATAGTATGTTTGTCTTCTTTGCTAATTGTTGAGAGAGAAAATTGTTGACACAAGCGAAATTGGAAAAGCTCAACTGGGATCTACATCAACCATCCGAAATAACGTATGTTTTGAGATCCTTTAGTGTTATATGTTTCATTTCTCTTGCATATTGTGAAGGGATTGATTTCTACGGTTACTCTATCTGTTGTGGTACACCCCAAGCCATAGGAAGTTTTCTCCATAACACATCTTTCATTCAATTGATCATCTACTTAGTGTTTATGCATAGATAGTGTGAATTATATTTGAAATAAAAAGACTTCCCTGGGTTGACAATTTATATTGAGCATTCTGTATGTTAGCTGTATTAACTTGCATATACAGTGACCAACATTTTGGCACCATTTCCCAGAGTGTAGGGAAATTTTTAATTAATCAGGATACAAATTCATAGTGCATGCATTTGTGGCACAAAATCCTGCATAGGAAGTTGAAAAAGAGAAGGAAACACCTACAGTGGGATTGAGGGGTGAAGATGAAACAAAAGTGGAAATGATACCCAACATAGAAACAAGGGAGGATGAGCAATTATATTCTCAGCCACTGGAGAAGCTGGAAGAAGTGGGAATATAGGGTGTTGTTACACAAGAACCAACACCCTTAGAAATTTTTGTTGAGGCTTCTACTCAAATGGAAGTAGGTGAGCCGAAGGTTGAGACAATCCTTTATCTAAACTTATAAGTTTTTACTGTGACCCCAGAAAAATATCAGGACATAGAACTAGTGGAGGGAGAACCTCAGCAGCAGAAAAATGTTGAAGTTGACCACGATGTTGTTACACAAGAACCAACATCCTTAGGAATTCTTGTTGATAACCCCATTCAGCTAGGAACAATTGACACTGAGGTGGACATAATCCCTGATTTGGAACTAGGGGAAGATGAACAAATGTAGTCCCATCCATCAAGGGACACTGAAGTATTCAAGGACCAGTCTCATCTTTTAGGGGATATGGAAGTGACTCAAGAGAAACCTCAATGACCTCAAGAAATTGAAGGACAGGAATTTGTTACACAAGAACAAACACCCTTGTAGATCCCTATCAAAGCTACAGCTAAGACTCAAGAAGATGTTGAGACTAAAAATTAGGAATATGTTGTCACATGAGAACCAACATCTTCACAAAAGGGTGTTGGAGTTGATAGAAATGGGTTTCCGAAAGAGGATGTTGTTACACAAGAACCAACATCCCCGAAATTGATTACAGAAAAACTCATATAGGAAGAGGTGGTTGGAATACTAGTAGAAGAGGAAGTTGTTACACTTCCGATTCGGAATGATCAGGATGAGACATCAGGTAATAAGGTATGGAATCAATTTTCCCAGAACTTTGTCGATTTATACTCTAATGAGGAGAAGGATGCATGAGATGGAAGGATTCAAATAATGATAGAAGAACTCTCGTTGTTGAAATTAGAAGTAAAGAAATGGAAGATTCAAGTGGACATATATCAGAAAGGAATAGCTCCCCTTGTTGAGCATAGAAATACTATCAGAGAATTGAGGGAAAGATGGGAAAAAGAGTTAATATTCTAGAGGTTTCATTGGGAAGAAGTACATAAAGAGTTGAAGGAGTTGAAGAAATTCAATTCCATGTGTTGCCGCCTTTCACACACCTAAGTCATGTGGCAGAAATCTTCAAGCCACTCAGTGTGTCCTTGGGGGCAAGTCTTGAGTCAAGGCTGTCACCTTATTCTTGACTCCTCCGTTTAGGCTCAACTCCTAATGAAGCCAAGGGGGGTAGACCCTATTAAGTTACTAAGGAAAAACTATTTAGTATGGTGATGTTAAATTGAATGAGTTACTTAGGAGTTTGAAATTTACCCATAAACAACCATAGATGACAAGATACAAAATGAGCGCATGAAAGCACAATGTTCAGACACAATATATATATATATATAAGAAAATAGCCAGTGCCTTAAAATGGAGTAAAAATATAATCAATGTACTTGCATGTTCTTGGAGTGAAAGTTTTACGATTGCCTCTTGGTACATTTTAAGTTAATGTGAAATATGAATTGATTAAAATTAGGTGAAGGAGGGGGGGGGACTCCAGATATACCCGAGAGTACTTGGAGTATGTCTAAAACTAAACCATCATGGCTACCCGCAAGGAATATGTGGGCTGGATGGAGTCTCTAGGGCTATTTTTCATAACACACCCATTAGGGTGTGACAGAGATCGGCACCTCGAGGTCACTTTTCAGGAGTTCCCACTTCCTTTGGGTATTTTTCCACTGTAATGGTTTGATATAGGTGTTGGATTTTCACCTGATGGTTTGTCAATTTGGGAGAGTAAATCCTAATTATTCTAGTCACTCAAGTGCTTTTGATATAGCTTGACTGATCAGACGAACCGCAGCCAAGTGCAGAGCATACACACAGGAGTCTTGTCAATTTTAGTGAATTTTAAGATGTGTGTTCTTGTTAAAAATAAAACCCTCCAGGAACCTCTTTCAATCCAAGTAAATATCAATAATGGAATCAAGGAGGGGTTAATTTTGTAATAGCTTATGAAACAATTGATGAAAAGGAAAACACAGATACACAATACCGATTTTCTAATTAGTCCTACCACGCATCTCTTTCCCCTTTTAGGTCAATCGGGAAGTCATGGGGTAAGTATTAAGATTAATTTGAAATTTCAAATATGGAATATGGAAATGATAATAAATCAAATTATACTACCCTATAGATTAGAAATAAGCTAGATTGAAAACAGATGAACAAAAATTAAAAAATTGACATCGACGCAAATCCCCTCAGGGGGATGGTGAATAGAGCCTATTCGAAAGGACCTCTTCTTTTTATTAGAATCAATTTACAATATCATAAAATTGAAATTGATGCACTTTTTTCCTTGTTATTTGGGATCCAAAGGCTTACAACAAGCTTATAACAAGCTTGAATTAAAACACAGCGGTGGGGGAAGCTTCTGGGAAGCTCTAATTCATCCAAGAGTTGGAAATTTGGCAGAGTATCCTTCTTTTTTATGTTAGAACTGATAATAAAAAAAAAGCAATAAATTAAAACCAAATGTTCCCAAACACACTTTAAAAGTGTTTTGGGTCACCACGCTAATTACCAAGAAAAAAACTAAGTAAAAATTGTTAAACATGGGTAATCTAATTTCCGCAAAAAGGAACCAAGGAAAAAAAGCTTTCCTTGTGATCTTAGCTTTCTGTTTGGGAATCCAATGGGATGTAAACTNAAGAACAAAAAAGGAAGCTACCTTATGAGCAAGCTTTAGATCTATGCTTTAGCTACTTGCAAAAAGGGAATTTCCTACACCTAGATCTATCTTTATGAACTTATATTCTTTATGAAATTATATATCTAAGAAGAAAAAATATTATAAAATAGATCTACCAATATAGATTCAATTCTTAGAACTAGATCTGATCATAAGAGGAAGAGACAGGTAACCGAAAGATTGATTTTAATAGAAAGGAGGAAGAGAAGGGGAAAGGCCCATTGTTGGATGGATCTGCAATGGAAACTTCTTAGTAGAATACAGAGGATCAATGCCTTCACAAATTTTTTGGATGTACAGTGGTGTCAAACTAGATCCACAGCTCATCCAATCCTTGCTATTTGAAATCTAAACACACAATCCTGCACGAAACCTCATGAGATTTGGATATATATATGAAAAAGAGACAAGAATTACATGCAAACAAACTTATTAAACATGTATAATCTAGATCCTCAAAAATATATGCTATGAGATATAGAAAAAACAAGTAACCTTACTTGCCCAACTATACTCCTATTGATTCAGTTGAATCCTTCTAGCCAAACAGGGTTCAAATGCAGAAATTGAGAGAAAAACCACCAACATCAATAGCCGTAAGACAATGCTTAATCCACACACATGAGAGCATTACACCATTCGGCCTCCAAAGATTATTTATTGCAACAATCAAAAGATTACAACAATATTACAATAGAAATCCCTTCAATCCAACTCTAACTAGCTTGGAAGGGGAAGCTTGTGCCTTGATTTATACAAAAAAATAGGAGATCCAACCTAGGGGGGTGCAAATACCAAGGAGACAGATCAAATCAGCTGATGGAGATTCAATCAATGCAGCTCTGAAGCTGAACTAAGCCTACTTCACTACTACATTTCGATCCAAAATCTGACAGAAAAATCCAACGGCGCGTGGATTTCTCTTTTTAAACTTATAAAAAATCACAAGGATACATTTTTTTTTTGTAAATGTGGCCACAAGCATGAGTGAAGCGACGGCTATTTTCATAACCGTCGGTTAAGTGACATCGAGTTAGTAAGCGTCACTTAAGCGATGACACCTTTAATTGGTCAACTATTTAACATGGAAAGCACCGTTACATGTTGGTCAAAAACTTATGAGAAGAGGTGAGGGGTTTGGTAGTGCTCATGAATAGCATGCAGCATGCAATGTTGTAGTTAATATAAAAGGTTGACATGGTTATTAATGCTTATCTTCTTATATTGCAATGCCTTTTGTGGTTATTTGGTTGTTGCACCAAAAATTTGGGATGTTCTTCTATATATATCTTCCACCCATACATTTGGCATATAATTTCTTATTAAAAGTTTTAATTTATATGCTTTGTAGCATGCACATATCAACAAGGTGTGGTTATAATATGTTAGCTCTATATTTTTCATACATGTATGCACAAACTCTATTAAGTTTGCCTTTGGTTTTATTATGAAAATGAATTTATTTTTGGCATTATATGATGCAAGTTTATGCCAGTGCATTGGCATAAAATAATGTTTATGACAATGCATTGTTTCACTTATAATGTTGCTTAAAAAAATACCTAGAACCTCCTGCTACATGCCTAGTTTACCTTGTCCCACCCTTTCCTACACCCTACCATATATGTTTTGACCCCCATTAAACATTGATTGATATAAATTAGTGTGTTAGTTATATGTTTGTGTACATCAACATAGTTCATTTATGTGGTGGATTGAAGGATTTATTTGTGTGCTTTTTAAATCATACATGATATTTTAGAGCCATGTTTCACAAAACCTAGGAGAGGGAAAGCCAATAGGCATATATATGTATGGAGGGGTGACGAAAGGAAAATAATATGATTCTTAGTACACTTCAATGCATATTTTGATGAATTTGCACAATTGGTACAAATTAGAAATTTATATTTAGGGGATCATAATGTGTAGCCTACCCTTTTTCCTTCCCCACACAAATTGCAACCAAGTCCAATCATTTCTTAATTAAATCATATGGTCACACCTACGAATAATCGATGGATACCAAATAGAAGCCCTCCTTTTGTCAATATTGCTAATTGGGGTATCCCTAAGAATGGGAAGCTCGTGCAGTAGTACTGTACATAGGAGTTTTGAATCTGATATAATCGATGAACATAAGCGGGTTGTGAGAAGGAAGGCGTCGAAGAGTAAGGAGTTAATATTGATTGTTTCGCCTTGGAAATAGCCCTATGAGAGCCCTTACATGGTGTATTAGGAGGAGGAGGAGCCTTTCAGGGTTTCGAAACCGAGACTTAGCTAGGGGACTGAAGCGCTGGATCGAGAAGATGAGGAGGAAAGGTCAAATATTGATGGCTTATGTGGCTCTGATTTGGTTGCTTTTTATGGACTGCGAAGGAAGGATATACTCAATTTTTTAGAAAGAAGTTTGAGCGAAAAGGAAAAGACCTGTACTCGAGGAATCAGAAGGATCGAAAGGAGACCCAGTAAGTTCGCTTGGCTCACTGGCCCTGATAATCTATGTATGCACATTGTCACTTGGAATATGAATGGCAACGTACACAAATATATCTATTCCCATTCACTGAGGCCCCTTTATTTTTTAAAATTACACTGGCTAATGTAAATTTAGTATTAACTGTAAAATTCAAGCTAAGAATGTAGCTTGGTAGGGTTTGAACACTGTTAAAGGTAGTAACATTAGTCTAAATTCATTCAATTAGGCTTTCTTGAATATTTGATAAACTAACTTTCACAGACCTAAAATGGATATAGACCTAATATGAAATATAATTCTTTGAAGAAATATGGCTTTTAGATTTCTGTGGAATTAATATCTTGATTTAAAGAACTGCAACCTGTTTTCTAATCGATATCAATGTAACAATCACAACTTGCATGCCATGAACTCCATAAGATTCTAGGTGGAAAAGGAGAAAGCTTTGATTTCTATGTTATAGGACTGCAAGAAGTTCCCAACTTGGATGCCAGCTCTGTGATTCTTGATGCCTTGGGAAGAAATTACAGGTTGGTCTATTACGAAGCTTTTATAAATCTGCTTACAATATTAATATGCTATGAAATTTGAATCACTAACTCTAATGTTTGATTTGATTTCTATACAGCTTGGTTGCCACTTCTGTCATGCTTTCTTTGCAACTCTTGGGGATCTTTAGGGGTTACAAGCGTTTCTTCAGGAGAGCTATGCTGGAATCATCAGATTTTGTGAAGGACGATACTTTAAAAATATTTTGTACAATTGGGGTTGTGGTTTCTGCTATTCAAGGCCCCAAATTGCACTATATTCACATCCCTGAATCAAACATGGGTCAACAATTTGGGGAACTTCTTGAAGATGTTGAAAATGCGGATGTCACATTTGATGTATCAGGGGAAAAATTTCATTCCCACAAAGTTCTTATGGCAGCACGTTCCCCTGTATTTAAATCCATGTTTTTTTATTCCTCTGGGGAGTGGAATGACAAAGAAATTAGCATCGAAGGCACAAGGCCAGAGGTGTTTAAGGTGAGCTTTCATTCTTCCTATGATTATGGAATTGTGCTTTCTCTTTATTTTAATTTTGGAAGATTGGGTATTTTCCTTGAGCTTGTAATTTTTTTCCTTAAATTATTGTCTCCTTTCTCATGAATGTGTCTCCTTTGTTCTCTTGAATGCAATGCAAGCTATGCTACACTTTATTTACAGAGATACCCTTCCAGATTTAGAGGAACATGCAGATTTAGGAGAGATTTCTTATCCATCCCCTTGCTTTTTGACACCTGAGACAATGATTGAATATTTGCTCACAGCAGCAGATCGGTATGGTCTGTGTCAGTTAAGGTGCTTGTGTGAGTCAAGAATATCACAGGGAATAACTGTGAACACTGTTGCTAAAATTCTTGAACTGGCCCAACGTTACCAGGTTTCTCAACTCAAATCTTCATGCCTTAAATTTGTTGTGACAAACTTGGAAGGTATGCAGTATATTTCAATTAATTATAAACTAAACATAGGAGTGTATATTGTTGATAAACATCAATTAGTTGATGCTATTAAAAATTTCATCTTGATTTGTTTTTGCAGAAGTCATGAAGTTAGAGGGGTTCGAATACTTGAAGGAGAATACTGGATAGTGTGTGGAGTGACTGGGCATTATCAGTATTGCAATTATTGGTGTTAATCTGGGCAACATATACATTCTAGACATTATCAGTATTATGTGGAGTGACTGCACAGCAAGAAATTAATTGGATGGGAAATTTCCAGGACTCAGAACATCCAATAATCTTTTCCAAGCATGTATTTGTGCTTCTCATTATAAATATCATCCGTGTGTGTGTGGGGGGTTTGAATACTGGAGAGTGTTTGGAGTGACTGGGCATTATCAGTATTGCAATTATTGCTGTTAAGCTGGGAAACATATACATTCTAGGCATTATCAGTATTATGTGGAGTGACTGCTACAACAAGAAATCAATTGGATGGGAAATTTCCGGGACTCAGAACATCCAATAATCTTTTCTAGGCATGTATTTGTGCTTCTCATTATAAATATCATCCATCTATTATTTTGAATTAATTTTGTCACCTTTTTTCTATGTTATGTTTGTTTAATACAATGATGTGAATGGAATGTGAGATAACTGATAAATGCTGTGATTAAATGAGCCCAAATAAATCATGAAAAAGAAAACCATACACACTTATTAGTGCACCGACAGTCAGGGATTCAGTTGAGTTTCAAACAGTGGGTATCTAATTAGCATCCAAAGTACTTGTAGAAAGTACCGAACCAAGTTAGTGAGAATAATATCAGAGAAAGGTAAGCTCATAGCCAAGTGGGACATTTCAGGGTCTTGGGGTCAGATGAAAATCATTGTTGTTGCAAAGACAGTGAAATGCAACAATGTTGTATTTTGATTATGCACAAAATTTAAAATCTCTGATAGCCATGACAGTGAAATGCAATCTCTTTTAAACTGTTCATTTGCGCCAACTATAGATACAGGGATCCACAAAAAACCAACTAGTAGTGACTCCAATTATTTTCCAATAATGCAATTTTTACAATGTCTAGATATGAAACTTTCCTTGGAAAACTGGAAAATATGTGTAACCATTTGATGATCAATGTCACATTGTGACTTTTAGTTGAAATAACTTCAAGGGAAACTCAAATAAATGCCTCGTGCTACACATTTATTACATGGAAATAAAAATTAAGAAAAATAACTTAATTACCCACAATTGCCCAAATTATTGCTGCACAATGAATGATAACATTTTAATTTCAATCAAAATCATGAGAGATCGTGTTTCATTATCAACATGTGCCTCCAATTTTTTCACCAAAATGTTTTTCAAACAAGGACATAAATGCAACTTGATGTCCATTCCAAACTCTCCCAATACATACCCTAGAATTGAAATTCAAATAAAAAAACAAACATGGCATTCACATTACAATCAAGACAGGAACAAAACTTACTGTGCAATTAGCACTCCCACTAATGAAATATCCAGCATCCTCCTGATCACTCGTGAGATCCCATACTTCACGTCTTGTCATTGCATGGAGAGCAATAATAGAGCCCTTATGACCCCTAAGTATACGCACACCTGAATAGCCTCTTTTTGGCCCAGCAGTGGGTATCTCTATTTTTGGAGGTGGTACAACATTCTGAATGTTGTCATTGGTAGCTGTCATCACGACACCAAAGAGAGCTTGATTATTGCTGTAACTATGATTTGCTACACATTAGTTTGTTAGTGGCAAAGAATCTAATGAAGAATTATTACGTTCTGCCTTTGTTGATAGCATAAAATACCATTTTATTTAACAATGAATAATAATGAATCTCAAAAGAGAAAAACAAACCTAGAATACCACTATCAGATGCTCCTCTTCACGCACGAGCAGAAGGCACTCTACGGGTAGCTGGATCTCTACTGAACATGCTTTGTACCCAACTCTGTCCTAGACCAGATGCTTCAGCTGGCTGTTGACTCTCATCTGCAGCATCATGTGGGTACTGAGTGGGTAGGTTGTGCACAGAGGATGACAATGATTGCATTCGTCCTTGTAGGACACCCCAATATCCTTGTTGTGCTTGTTGAAGATAAGACAATAAGCCCCTCAGCTTAATCTGCAAAATCATAGAGACAGCATCAACACATCCCTGAACACTGCAACTCACATATTCTGGACAAATTAGTTCACAATAAACCTTCTATTTGCTTTCTAATGCAAGTGAAGGTTGGGAAACGTTTTCATCAAAATCTTGAGTGTTGTCTATGTTCCCTTTCCATTGTCACCAAGGCAAGATACTACTATAACATGAAATGCAAAGCAATTATTCAGAAATTCACAAACAAAACCGAATTGGATTATAAAGAACATATTTATTCAGCTGTGATTGCTTTTAGAAGAGTCCATAAACAAGTCACGAAAACACTTGACACTTTGCCACTTTAAAACATTCAGCTGCATATCAAATGACAAGTCTAGAGATAAACATGGTTTTCCCTAAAGCAGTGCCCTTAAGAAGAGTCTTGAATATGTGCCCAACTGCCATTGCACCAGTATTAGCTGTTCATTAGTCTTATTGTGTGAATGCAAAGTGTGCTGGTCTAGGCACATATATATCCTACAGACAAAATCTTCTCTATCCATAAAATTTATAGTCAAATCAATATGTTTCAAGTAGCCCAAGGTTTAGAGAAGATAACAGTCTAAATTTTAAAATTATAATCATTAATGTCTATATAATCCTATAAGTGTTGGGAATTGTCCATACTCCATAGTACTCCACAAGGAATTAGAATGATGCTGAACAATAGAAATGATAGATGCAACAAACCTGTATGCATAAGACAGGAAGGAGTAGTTTCAAGCAAACTAACAGAGCTTGTGACATAAGTCTTCCTGTGTGTCAAGATGTAACATTATGTAGTAATGTATCATTATGGTTTGCTGTTATTCTTCAATATAGCAATAAATCATGTTGAAAAGAAGATACAAAATGATACGATGTTGAATGACAAGCTAAAGAGATTGACAAATGTCAAATCATTACCGTAAAGGTCTTAAGTACTCACCAAACGCCCTTTAGGTGATATTAAATACATGCAAGCATACAAATGACAACTTGATAGCTGCAAGAAGAAAGTAGCCTTGAACCCGTCACTATTGTTTGGAGCTAAAGAAGCCTTGAACCCGTCATAAAACTTGCCAAAGAGGACTGTCATGCCCAACCAATAGCCAAGTTGTTTTGACATTAATTTCACAAACATTTTTACTTTGAGGAATTTAGGAAGGAAATTGGAACTTTCTTATAATCTCTTTGTCAAAAATATAAGCATATGGACACCATCATTTCTTGACTGAAAGGTACTATTGCTCCTGTTACAATACAATTTGCTTGGGCTGGAAATAGTTGTCTTGACATTAGTGTGAAATCATTTTCACTTTGCAAAAACAAAAGTAACTTGGAAGTTGCCTATGTCATTGAAGTGTTTATTCACATACGTTTGGCCATTGCATTTGATTGTTTTTCAATATATAATTTTGATTGACTGGAAATAGCTTTCACGACATGTCTTGTTACTTGGAAGATTGAGTTTTGCAATTTTGAAGTAAATTGAAGATACAAAAGTAACTTGGAAGTTGCCTATGTCATTGAAGTGTTTATTAACATACGTTTCACCATTGCATTTGCTGTAGATCAATAATTGGAGCTTTTTAGCAGAGACTTTCATATTCTTCAATTGAGTTGTCAAGGATACAGCCCTATATATTATCTACAGCCAGTTCACAAGTACCCACATAGTATTTTAGGGAACTTGGGCATGGCAGGCTACTGTTTTAGTGTCGTATCATTCTGGAGCAAAAGGTTACAGAAGGCCTTTGTTTCTGCAGGCCTGGAGTCCAAGCTCATCGATGTAGATGACAGCACAACCATACACTGCTGGGCTCCAAAGAAGTGTGATGCCCTCAAGCAAAATGTGGTTCTCATACATGGACTTGGGACCAATGCAATGTGGCAATGGTACCCTCAAATACAGCGTTTTATAGATAGATTCAATGTTTATGTTCCAGACTTAGTTTTCTTTGGAGATTCAACAACCAGGAGTTCTGAGAGATCAGAGATTTTTCAAGCAGAATCTCTCATTAAAATGTTGAAGAGATTGAGTGTGAGCAAATTCAGTGTTGTGGGGACCAGTTATGGTGGTTTTGTAGCGTACACTTTGTCTTATCTCTATCACGAGGATGTGGATAAGGTGGTGATTGCAAGCTCAACTGTATGTAAGGAGATGGAAGACAACACACAGCTGCTCAAACGTGCAAATCTGCCCAAGATTTCAGATGTTCTGCTCCCACAGTCTCTTGCCAGTTTGAGGATTTTGACTAGACTATCTGTGTACAAACCCCCAATCACCATGCTTCCTAATTTTATCTTGAATGATTTCATTCAAGTAAGTATACATAGATGTCCTTAACACTTTTCTTTTGTTGCTTTTAAAAGCCTACTCTAGGGACTGAATTTGACTATTTGTACAACAAACTCTCTACATATTTATCAATTCTTCAAATGAGAAAGCTTACAGAAATGGATTTTAGTTATAACTAATACAGACCCGACAGAGAGTGTGATAAGGGCCCCTCAGTTTGCTACCATTTCCAGTGATCTTACAGATTCAAGTCTGGCTAAGCTCCGACAGAAATCATAGCTCCAACATAGTCAAAGTTCCTTCTATGGTGGAACTATGGCTCTGGGATTTTCGTCCTCTTTGAATTGACTTAGAAACTTAAAAATCCCCAAAAATGAAGGGATCCATTGGATCTTTTCTTGTGATTTTTAGCTTGGCATAGCTCACCAGAAATAGGATGTTCTGAGTGCCCCCAACAACATAGTAGCATACAGACTAATCTAATTATCAACAGCCAAACCAGTGAGCATATAGAAATGGCTTTTTCTTTTTTATAATTTGCATAAACCCATGTAGACAGGGTCTGATGTGCACCTTGACAGTGTCAATATCAAGTTTGCTTATTTTTTGTGAAGTAGATATATGCAACATCATTGTGAAATAGAGATATGTATCATCAAGCTTCACAACCTGGAGGTGTTGGTTTAGATGGGTATGATTCTGTGCACCCAATACATGGTCTAGATTCAATGTACCACACACACGAATAGTCGATGGGACACCTCCACCCCCAACTAGACTGTAAAATGCATCTCCCTTATCTTGGGGCAGCAAGAAACAAACCATTTACACACACTGTTCATGAATTATGTGTACTGCTACATTGTTGGTGTTTGTGTCTATTGATATCAAAGAATAATTTATGAAGAGTTGATATAAATGTTGATGCAGATTCTGTATGTGGAAAATAGAGTAGAGAAAATAGAGTTGTTGGCAGGCCTCACCCTTGGCACTGAAGGTGCACCCCCTCTTCCAGTTATCAACAAGGTATTTACTAAAGCCTGTTTATATGTTTTCTTTTTAGTTTTACCGTTGAGATTACTTTTCAATAGTTATACATGATCTTGATGCCTTTATTTAAGGCCGAGTATCTCTTGTATTAAAGGAGAGATTTATTGGTGATTGAAAGGATGTTTTGATTGTTTGGGGAGAACATGACCAGATTTTTCCCATAGATAAGGCCTTCCAACTCAAAAAGTGAGTGTTTTTTTTCAATTATGTTTAAGCATATGACAGTATTGTCAGATGTGTATGGTGAGAAATGTAGGCTTGGTCCACTGTCAAATTAGTTGACGTGTTCTTCTATATTTATTTGTATTTAGATGTCATTGGCTCTCCAAAAAAATTAAGTTTCCTTATACACATTTATGATTTTAGAATTATATGCCCCCATGATGCACCTAAACCTGAAACAACAAAGCAAGTTGCAACTAGGAAAATGACAGCTGATCAAGTCTATCTCCAAGGGTTCCACAGACCTGCCAATGCATGGCAAGAACATGGGTGTCTAGTAACCGTGCAATTACACTTAAGCTCTGACCTTTTCCAGCGGAAATCCCTAAATACCCAAAAAAATTAAATCTCTGCTCCCCTCGGACCAAATTCTACTATAGGATGTACCGTTTAAACTCCTACTTATTGGTTAATATGGTGAATTGTTATGGACATGTCTGTAAATATAATTAATATCTCTGCTGATTATATGTTGGTTATGCGGGCATCTCGAAGATCAAGCAGAGTTGGTAGTAATGAAAAAGACCTCCCATATCCCTCACATTGAGAATCCATAGGAATTCAATATAGTTGTGAGGAACTTCCTATTGCATCACAATTCCTCCATGTCTTGACCAACTTTTGTGCTTGCATATTATAATAGCCTTCTATTATTCATAAGTTTCCACCTTTTATTGTTCAATAATATTAAGGCCATGTGTATGTTTCAACAACAAACTTCAACCTAAACCAATACTCTGGTGTACTAATAACTAGTAAGACAGACCTGAAAATCCCCTTCCACATCTTATTATCTTTCAACTGATTGTTTTTGGGTGCAAGTTGGATTCACTTTGTTTCCGAACAGAGATTCAAATGGAAAGAACATAAGGTGATGTGCGAGGCACCTACAATTTGGAGGATTGACATCTAAATCCAAAAGAGAAACGGTGACAATCCCATCACCTTATTCAATGGACATTTCATGTGTTTTATTTCAATTTCATATCTAAATGCAAAGATATGGGGCCTTCAGAAACACTCAACTCCTATTTGAATTTTGGAGTTTGTCTGTAACTAGAGGGCTCTATCAAAATTAGATACATTGCACAGATTGGGATTTCCCAGTGAAGATTATGCAATATATTTTTAGATTAGATCTTTCCATGCCATTTAAAATGGAGGATGAAATTTGTATTCAAAATCTAGAAACAGAGTGCAAAAGAATGAGATTTCTCAGGAAAATGGTGTGCAAAAATATTGGAGGAAGAAGTGGATAGGATATGTCCCTGAATATTTGAACCATATGAGCCTTCTTGTTTGTAATACAATACACTAGACATGATTTGAGATAGAAAATATAGGTACTTAGACTATAACTTTTCAATAAGTTCATGCTATTTCCTTGAGAAACTTTTCACAAAAATGCTCCTCCTGGTTTTCATCCAATCTAGGGAACACATCATTGCCGTGGTTTGGGCATGTTTACTTACACCATAGCCATCTTGACACGTAAATTTTTGTGGGATAATCTTTATCATTAAAAAATGGAAGTTTGTATAGCTATTTTTAGAGAAATTTCTCATCGTCTGGCAAGTAATTGCCAATCTATTATGGAACACTATTGGATTGTGTGTTTTGTCAGTCCCCATTGCTTGTAATTTTGTAATTATTTTGGTTAAGAACTTTTCCTTCTAAAAAAGTTAAGGAAAAATTACACGAAGTGTCATAACTCCATATTGTGTTTTTTTTCACTTAGAAAAAAAACCGCAGCTTATATACTAATTATAAACAACAATCTACATAGATGCATTGTTCTCCATACATCTTTAGAAAAACAGAGCATGTAATCTCTATTATAATAGTCTAGAAATCCGAAAGACATCTATATATATATATACATATATATATATATATCATGTTCATATAATAACTCACATATGGTAGTCTATCCTCAAAGCTTCCGCCACAAAAACCAATAATAGATGAAAAAATGGAACTATAAATTTCACTTTGTTAGCAACATTCGCTTTATTGTAGTAATTTCACAATCTATACAAACATCAAGGTGTGTCTCCAGTAATCTGGCATTTGTATTTTTTTTTTTAAACACTTATGGCCGTTGGTTAAGCGACGGCCTGTAGGTGATTTTTTTTTTTTAAATTGAATACCGTCGCTTAATCGACGCTTATCCGTCGGATATCCGACACTTAACCAACGCTTAACCGACGCATAACCGACGCTTAAGCGATGGCCTGTAAATGTAGTTTTTTTTTTTAAACTTCTCCACCATCGCTTAACCGACGCTTAAGCGACGGCCTGTAAATGTAGTTTTTTTTTTTTAAATTTCTCCACCGTCGCTTAACCGACGTCATGATCGTCGTTTAAGCGATGCGTGTTTAAAGTTTAATATGAATTAGATGTCGGATAAATGACGATGTACATTTAACCGATGGTAAACTGAGCTATCACTTAATCGACAGATTAGAAAGATGTTAGATAACCGACAAAAATCCACCGACGCTTAAAAAAAATCATAGTGTCATACATGCGACAGGGGAGTGTCAAAAATCCGACAATACGACCGTCGGAATTTTGGTCGAAATGTAGTAGTGCTTGTAAACTGAGGGGCTGATTGAGCTAACACATCAACCCATAAATTGACACATCAGTCCACAGAGCATCCAAGAGAGTCCACACGTGTGGAGGAGAGAGAGAGGATGTAATTTCCCATAAAAGCTGCTGAAGATCAACTCTAGATCTAATTTGATCACCTCCTTCAGTAAAGGATTTGTCAGATCCAGTAAATCTGGTTCATATCTGACTGATTTCAATCAAATCGGCTAAGAATCCACTAATCTAGGATTCTGTATTTGCTCCATTATTCATCAATTTATTAATTAAAATAATCAATAAATGATTTTTTGGGGCTTTCTGGCCTGAGTGATGGAAAACCACTCAAAACTAGGAAATAGTGGGTCCATGGGTTTACATGGTGCTCTTAGCTTGAAAATGAGCACCTACATGATTGAACTGATTACTTGGCCCACTTTTATTACAAAATCAATTTTTCCAATTAAACTATTAAAAAATAGCCTAAGTTTTGGAAAAAATAAATTTTAATAAAAAACACTGAAAAAATAAAAAAAATGAAAATTTGAAAAAACCTAGGGGGACTTACACATGTTCATATGACTTGACCATGATGCCTAGCATGTTTATACATTGACACATAGACTCTAATAAACTCAATAGGCCTAAATGCCAAGCCGACCACCCCAACTTTGGTGGTATGGAGTGAAAAACTCAGAGCTTATCAGTCGTTTATTCAACAACCAATAATAACCAAGGGAAAAAACACCTTGGGCTGATCAGATTGACAAATAAAGTCTAAGAGACCGAGTATTTTATAGACACTATCATGCTAGAACATTTATTACAAATCCCCCATGCGGTATGACCATGTGGCATAGTACAACAAAGCTCCGCAGAAGCAAGACTGAAGGTTCTCTGAAGTTCGAACAAGTTATCCTTGTTCGGTTCACCAGGATCACTTGATAAAAAACCACTAAGTACAACTTAGGTGGTAAAATTTTGGCTCCAACTGTGGGACGTGTGCTCGAGAGTCGATATGGCCTTTAAGGAAAGGAGAGGATACGAGAACACCAAAATCTCTGGTTTATATACCCTGTAAAAACATCTCAACTTGACAAAAAAACCTCAGTAGCACAAGCTTTATATAAAAACCAAATGAACCATTAAGCTGATTTATTTAAACAAAATAAATGTAATTAACTAATGATTTTTTTATTATTATAGCTAAGTACAAAACATAGATGTAGAAAGTAAATGCTCTCTTTTAGGAGCTTATTTTCCTACTCTAAGCATGATACAAAAAGGTTAGGTGTAATAAAAAAATCTAAAGTAACCACCTAAGAATTTTATTAACATGAAAAAAAATTTCCTTGTCTTTGGTTACCAGCCAAAGTAAGGATACCTTATTCAGAAAATGCAAATCTGCATGATGATTCAGAATGAGCGAGATGGATGGGAGATCATAGGCATGAATAATGTCATAAAAATTCTTCCCAAACTTGTTTGTGCTCATGCAGACTACTTATATCCATGACTGGATAGGACTGATATACCAATCAGAATGATGAAGTAGACTGATTACATCATCATATTGATCATTGGGGCTTATCAAATGATAACTCGTTGCACAAGTCCCAAGTTGCTCCAAATCATAAGGAACCTCTATATGTGAAAAAGATGGCTGAGATTGATATTCCACTGACTGCATCACATATGACTTTTCACAACACTGCTTCTCAATGTCTTCATTACTAATACCCTTGTGCTGCTCTACATGATATGAATCTGAATGATCACATGAAAATTATGAATGCTCCTCTCTCATACTAAAGTTTTCCCAAACATCTTGATCCATGCTCCCCTCTATGGACGTATAGTAGATTGGACTTCCACAAATTTTTGAATAGACACTCCCCTTGTTGGACATATCCTGGATGGGATTCTCCATAAGATTTTCACAATTTGGATTATCTATGAAATTCCAATAGTCATCACTCCCATCCATGTCATATGTGGGGGACTCTTCATCCATGGCATAATGCTCGTGCCTATCCATGTCCTCCTTGTATTCATAACAATCTTCTTCAGAAAAAAAATTACAATGTAATAAACATTCCAAACCTTCATCAACATGAGGAGAACAAGGTCTAGTGTCACCACACACCACACTGATCTTATCATAAGTTTGTTTCTAGGCTTCTATTATGATATCATGAAGAGGATCTTCAATATTATCTTCAATAAAGGAAACTTTTTGGACATGTTCAATGGGATCACTTGGGATGTGTTGCTCAGTGGGTATCTCTAGAGGGATTTATGGAAAGATATCAGCACTACAACACACTTGAGAATACCTCAAATCTTCAATGTTTTCAGCTATGGTGATATGAGGAGAGTCTTCAACAATGTGTTTCATCATGGGCTCCTCCTGAAGCTCTTCAATAGGATCATCCTGTATTTTCCCTTCCTTAGAATCTTGTTGTGTATTGGGAGATACCTCATATTCTTTAATAAGATGCTTACTTCTTTTCTCAAATAACTACGAGGAAACTCTTTTATGGGAGTATCATGAACCTCCTCTTCACTTAAATGTTCAAGAAGTGATTCCAAGTCTTCAATACATTGTATCATGGAAAAAGGTCCATCATATGTTTCTGTGTGATACTCTATCCCAGATAGGTAGAAGGTACAGATCTTTTCAAAAAACTTTTTTAAACCATTCATACTACCCCTACCATCATGCCACTACTCTAAAAACATCCAAAGGAAGCCTGGAAAAGAAGTTATACATTTATTAGGAAGGCCCTGATAGAACCAACAACAGGCCTCACCCCAAAAAGTACTAGCAAACATTTCCATCATATTGTCTTCATGAAGAATATTGGAGTCAGCAATCAACTGAAGGAAAGATTTGACATGCTAGATGGATGAATCACCATAATTTCCATGAAATGCCAGAAGCATGTTATATGCATCCCCCAAACCATTACAACAGTTAGGAAAACCCAGGATGTTTAAGAAATCGATAGGTTGAAACATTTCGGTTAACTAGGCACCATATTTCTCCTTTAATTCATCCATATCAAAAATTAATAGTATGCATTTGATATAACCATTAAACCTTGTACTGAAAAGGTGGAGCTGTCAAGTGATGAGCTTTAAAGGTTTTAAGATGTCGCATGGGCTCATCTACACACAACAAAACTTCATAAGTTTACGAGATAACATGGTTTTATCCCTTCAATGGAGTCACCATGTGAAAAAGAAAAATAAGCATTTATAAATCTTTTCACAAAAAATATTTTTTACTTCTCTTTGTAAAAATAAAAACTAGAAAAAGTCAGTGGAGTTGCCATATGAAAATTAAAGATCTACTCTAAGGATTCATCAAACAAAACAAAAACAAAAAGGAAGAAAACAAAAGTTGTACTCAGGAATAAAAATATTTATCACCAGCAACGGTGCCAAAAAGTGTTGCCACCTTTCACACACCTGGGTCAAATGGCAAAAATCTTCAAGCCATTCGGCGTGTCCTTGGGGCCAAGTCTCAAGTCAAGGCTATCACCTTGTTCTTGACTCCTCCGTTTAGGCTCAACTCCTAATGTAGCCAAGGGGGGTAGACCCTATTAAGTTACTAAGGAAAAATTATTTAGTATGGTGATGTTAAATTGAATGAGTTACTTCGAAGTTTGAAATTTAACCATAAACAACCATAGATGACAAGATACAAAATGAGCGCACGAAAGCACAATGCTGAGACACAATATATATATATATATATATATATATAAAAGAAAATAGCCAATTGTGCCTTAAAATGGAGTCAAAATATAATCATTGTACTTGCATGTGCTTGGAGTGAAACTTTTGCAATTGCCTCTTGGTACGTTTTAAGTTAATGTGAAATATGAGTTGATTAAAATTAGGCGAAGGTGGGGGGGACTCCAGATATACCCGAGAGTACTTGGAGTATGTCCAAAACTAAACCGTCATGGCTACCCGCAAGGAATATGTGGGATGAATGGAGTCTCTATGGTTATTTTTCATAACGCACCCATTACGGTGTGATAGAGATCGGTGCCCCGAGGTCACTTTTCAGGATTTCCCACTTTCTTTGGGTATTTTGCCACCGTAATGGTTTGATCTAGGTGTTGGATTTTCACCTGATGGTTTGTTAATTTGGGAAATTGAATCCTAATTATTCTATTCACTCAAGTGCATTTGATACATCTTCGCTGATCGGACGAACCGCAGCCAAGTGCAGAGCATACACACCAGAGCCTTGTGAATTTTAATAAATTTTGAGATGCATTTTCTTGTTAAAAAGAAAACCCTCCAGGAACCTCTTTCGATCCAAGTGGATCTCAATAAGGGAATCAAGGAGGGGTTAATTTTGTAATAGCTGATGAAATAATTGATGAAAAGGAAAACATAGATACACAATTCCAGTTTTCTAATTAGTTCTACCACGCATCTCTTTCCCCTTTCGGGTCAGTCGGGAAGTCGTGGGGTAAGTATTAAGATTACTTTTGAAATCTCAAATATGGAATATGGAAATGATAATAAATAAAATTATACTACCTTTCAGAGTAGAACTATGCTAGATTGAAAAGAGATGAACAAAAAGTAAAAAATTGACACCGACGCAAATCCCTTCAGGGGGGATGGTGAATAGGCTCAAAAGATCCTATTCGAAAGGACCTCTTCTTTTTATTAGCAGTGATTTACAACATCAGCAAAGTCAAATTGATTCACTTTGGTCCTTGTTATCTGGGATCCAAGGATTACAACAAGCTTGTAACAAGCTTGAATTAAAACATAGCGGTGGGGGAAGCTTCCGGGAAGCTCTCGTTCGTCCAAGAGTCAGAAATTTGGCAGAGTCTCCTTCTCTTTTATGTTATAAATTCTAAACAATAGTGATCAATTAAAATCAAATGTTCACAAACACACTTTAAAAGTGTTTTGGGTCACCACGCTAATTACAAAAAAAAACACTACGTAAAAATTGTTAAACAAGGGTAATCTAATTTCTGCAAAAAGGAACCAAGGAAAGAAAGGTTTACTTGGGATCTTGGATTGATTTTTGGGTAGCCAATGAGATGTGCACTTTTATTGCAGAATTTAAATCTTTGAAGAACAAAAAAGGAAGCTACCTTATGAGCAAGCTTTAGATCTATGCTTTAGCTACTTGCAAAAAGAGAATTTCCTACACTTAGATCTATCTTTATGAACTGATATTCTTTATGAAATTATAGATCTAAGAAGAAAAAATATTATAAAATAGATCTAATTATATATATTCAATTATTATAACTAGATATGATCATAAGAGGAAGAGACAAGTAACCGGAAGATTGATTTTAATAGAAAGGAGGAAGAGAAGGGGAAAGGCCCATTGTTGGATGGATCTCCAATGTAAACTTGTTGGTGGAATACAGAGGGGTAATGCCTTCACAAAGTTTTTGGATGTATATTGGATTCAAACTAGATCCACAACTCATCTAATCCTTGCTACATGAAAGCTAAACACACAATCCTGCACCAAACCTCATGAGATCTGGATATATATATATGGAAAAGAGACAAAAATTACATGCAAATAAACTTATTAAACATGTATAATCTAGATCCTCAAAAATATATGCTATGAGATATAGGAAAAACAAGTAACCTTACTTTCCCAACTATACTCCTATTTATTCAGCTGAATCGTTCAAGCCAGACAGGGTTCAGATACAGAAATTGAGAGAAAAGTCAGCAACATCAATAACCCTAAGACAATGCTTAATCCACACACATGGGAGCATTACACCATTTGGCCTCCAAAGATTCTTTATTCCAACAATCAAAAGATTACAACAATATTACAATAGCAAGCCCTTCAATCCAACTCTAACTAGCTTGGAAGAGGGAGCTTGTGCCTTGATTTATACAAAAAACCAGAAGATCCAGCCCAGGGGGGGCGCAAATCCTAAGAAGACAGATCAAATCAGCTGATGGAGAGTCAATCAATGCATATTTGAAGCTGAAATGAGCCTACTTGTCAATCGATGGGCTGATTGAGCTGACACATCAACCCACAAACCGACACATTATTACACAGAGCATCCAAGAGAGTCCACACGTGTGGAGGAGAGAGAGAGGGCACAATTCCCCATAAAAGCTGCTGAAGATCAACTCTGGATATGATTTGATCACCTCCTTCAGTAAAGGATTTGTCAGGTCCAGTCAATCTAGTTTAGATTTGACTGATTTCAATCAAATCAGCTTAGAATCCACTGATCTAGGATTCTAGATTTGCTCCATTATTCATCAATTTATTAATTAAAATAATCAATAAATGATTTTTTGGGGCTTTCTGACCTTAGTGATGGAAAATCACTCAAAACTAGGAAATAGTGGGTCCATGGGTTTACATGGTGCTCTTAGCTTGAAAATGAGCACCTACATGACTGAAACTGATTACTTAGCCCACTTTTATTACAAAATCATTTTTTCCAATTAAACTATTAAAAAATAGCCTAAGTTTTGGAAAAATTAAATTTTAATAAAATACACTGAAAAAATTAAAAAAATGAAAATTTGAAAAAACCTAAGCGAACTTAGACATGTTCATATGACTCGACCATGATGCCTAGAATGTTTATACATTGACACATAAACTCTAATAACCTCAATAGGCCTAAATTCCAAGCCGACCACCCCAACTTTGGAGGTATGGAGTGAAAAACTCAGAAATTATCAGTCGTTTATTCAACAACCAATAATAACCAAGGGAAAAAACACCTTGGGCTGATCAGATTGAAAAATAAAGTCTAAGAGACCGAGTCTTTTACAGACACTATCATGCTAGAACATTTATTACAAATCCCCATGGGGTATGAACATGTGGCATAGTACAACAAAGCTCCCCAGAAGCAAGACTGAAGGTTCTCTGAAGTCCAAACAAGTTATCCTTGTCCGGTTCACCAGGATCACTTGATAAAAAACCACTAAGCACAACTTAGATGGTAACACCATGCAGAATGAAAAAAATCAATTGTACACTTTCTCCTGAGAATTGATCAACTCCAGATCTCCATCTCCCTCTTATCCTATATTTTTGTATGAAAAAATCACTTGGTTTAAATTCAAGGCATTGAAGGAAGGGGACCTTATGAAGTGGGATTGTCTGCCCAATTTCTGGATACCTTTATGGACAATAGCTTCACTGAGCTGAACTTGTTGTGTGAAATTTACTTGCATGAAATGGATTTCCCTCAGGACCATCATTCAAACCCTTCTCCTTACTTAGGAGATGTACAAGTGAGCGATTTTGCTTCTTTTGTCAGCAATCATGCACAGTGGGAGTGTTCCTTCTAGAAAATTTCTTAGAATGAGGCTAACTCTAATATCTGGATTCAGAGTGAACCTCAATATCCTTGCCTTCTTCTTTCTCTCCAAGAACAATGGCTTACATCTCCCATCAAGACTCCGTAGCTGGTTGAAATTCAATAATAGGTCATATCCACTTGTGTTAGCCATATTTGCAGACAACAACATTCAGCTTTGGAAGGAAGTAAGCATAGATGGTAGGCTTCTCCTTCACCATTGAAGAAAAGGGACCTTTATTTATTTAAAAAATTTAAACAGGCGCTCCCTAGGGTCGAGCGATATGTTGAATGTATGAAGAAGTGTGTAGTTAACTGGTTGGGACTTAAATTCAAGTTTTCACTTATTTGGTGGCTAGCAAGGGTGTATAGGGATGATTTTTCATTGACAAAGGAATAGGAGAAGTAGTGTTGGAAATATTGGGTTGCCCATAATGGATATCTAAATGGGAAGGAACCAGCTGAACTCTCCTACAATTTTTCCTCTCTCCATGAATGATGTACAGTTCAAACATCATGAGGTACTAATACATCATGATTTCATAAAGATAGTTCAAGCTATGAGAAGTACACGTGTAGCAGCCCAAGTGGTTTGAAGAGAAGATAAGCTTTGAATTCCAGCTGTCACTTTCCAATCACAATTGCACATGTTGGAAGAAAAAATAGGTTTTCATTCAACATATTTATGCAACACGCTCAACTACAATAGACTCATGTGCGACAACGCGCAGTTTCTTAAGGTTTAACTGCCACAAATAGGGTATTCCTTAAATTAGTTATGTGTATTCACTAATGGCTCATGCAACGATATTCCCTATATTCTATGCTCTCATTCAATTCCACTCACATCTGTACAGATCATTGGAATAGGGTAGACTAAATATCATAGATCTTCATGGCTGCCTGATATCAATGGGTGAAGGTTATCATTGATCATGTATAAATATTGGGAAACATCCTGAACCAAGGGTTGTGTTGGGTGTTATCTAGACTAGATTAATACCAAAATATCTGGATGTGTTCTACTATCTTAAATACACCTAATATTTAATTATCGACCGGTGTTGGTAGGCTTAGAGTTTCTACAAAATATATGTGAAGGTAGAGGGGTTCCTAGGCCGTTGTACATCCCCTAACTTAATAAAGATAATTTTAAATAAAAAGAGAGTAGAAAACTTAATAAATATAATTTTAAATAAAAAGCAAGTAAACAACTTAATAAAGATAATTTTAAGTTCTTTTCTACAAGTCTTTTCAATAATCACAAAGTGAAAGGAATAGGTTTTATTACTATGATAAATTTACAAGATACTAGTATACTAGCAATTGACACACCTAACCCTACAAATCCATATACAAAGAAATAAATCAAACGTAATTTCAAAACATTACAACAGTATTAAAGAAGAAAATCAGAAAAAAGAACAAAATCACAATGCATAATTCAAAGCATGAGTTGGAAAGAGAAAATTAAAAATAAAAATTAGTAAATACTTTAAAACAATCTAATCTATGGCTCAAATAAAAACTTAATTATTACCTAATGACTACAATCAGAGCATAATAAAAAAATACAAAGAAACAGAACTAAAAATAGGTTTAACAATAAACTAAGAACACTAAAGGTCAGACGGAAGGCTGGACAACAATCTGAAAGGAAGGTCTGAATGACAGTCCATAAATACAGTCTGAATGAGCAACTGTATATAGAAAATAATAAAAATAGACCTAAATGATTTAATTATCATTTGATTTTGTGCATATGAAAACAAGATGCATAAAGACAGAATTTAAAACTGATTAATCAGTGAAATAACCAAAGACAAATACATGAAAATAATAAAATCATTGCATATTAATAAACAAACTGGAATTTAAATTGCATAGACTTATAACAGGAATAAATAGAACTTAAGATATCTAAGCTGATGTAAACAACCTATTCTATGTGCTTACTTAAATTCTATCTAGATTGATAAAGACCACCTATTCTACATGCTTGTAAATAAGACTAAACAATAAGCTAAGAATGAAAGAATTTAAAAGCAAACCTGAAAGAAAACTATACATGACCTGCCATTTATAAACAAAAACTACCTTAACAACATAGTATGAATTTCATTAACTACAACAAATACATGCTACAGGAAATAGGGAAATACATGATTGCAGAAACTGAACTACCTAAACAAATTGGAAATAAAACTACTTAATGTAAGGATGAGATAACAAAAACTCGTACGAAAATAGAAACCATAGATTGTCAAGGGGTCCTCTTAGTAATCATGAATAATGCCTAGCGAATGCTTGCACACACAGTCACGAAAAACAAAGCGTAGATTTCTTACTAAACAAAAGGAACATAGTTACAATATCCTTCCCTCTAAAGAAAACTAACTATCTATCTAATGGATTGATCAATCCCCTAACTATGCGAAGGTAGAGGGGTTCAAGAGGTTGAGCAAGTCGACCCTTTAGTGGTTGAATGCTCTTCTAAATTTAGTCAATCATAAAAGGAAATAATAGTTTACAGGCCAGGACACATGCATATCCCTTCTTTGGTGTAAGTCTGGTTTTCTCCATTGTGAACATGGCATGCAAGCTTCTCTTTAGCATGAAAAGGGTGTCGTGGTGGTGTAACTACTCCTCTTTCCACGTGACTGGTGGAGTGGTTGCAAGTAAAGGAAATTGCAAGATGGCGCACTATCCAGAACACAGTTTTATTACCCAGGCATGTCGATAACAATTTATTTGTGAGCTATTTTATATTTACAATGCGCAGGCTGATAGGCGATTGGGATGGGAGGCTGAACAACTAGCTGCATTGTGAGATGGATACACTAAGCGTTAATATTGGGAAACATGGAAAACCACTAGTGAATTTTGCACAACGGGCTGGATGACGAGGTAATAAGCAACAACATCGTGACAACAACGATCCTCTAGAATTTTTCCTTCTTTTGAATGCATGAGAGTGAAAACAAATTGGAGAAATTAATGCACATGCGATCATTATAAATTGTTGATTATGCTATTAGCTGGGTAAATGGTCAATAGAATGGTTTGCAGATTGCTTCACTGTTTAATGCTTGAAATCGTTTATGGACAGCACACACCCTAATCAACAAGCTGGACGACGAGCTGGACGAAAATTGCATAGATCGGGTTGAATGGAAAGCTGAATGTGTTTTATTTATAAATATGCCTATACTACATAACCTGCAAACAAATATGTAAATCAAATAATATATTAAATATGCTTTAAATAATATAGATTCGAGTTAATTAAATCATAAAAAATGATATTAATGACCAAAGTTGAATAAAAATTAAATTTGTTCTTACCTTGTGCTGAATAATGACCTACATGACATAAAATACACGAAATATAATAAAATATGCATTTAAATGTGTTATTTTAATGCCAAAAATGATAAAAAAAAATGAGGCTCAACATTCCCCCAAACCGGAGAAATGCCAGGTCCCACTGAGCAAAGAAAAAGTCAAGAGATCATCCTCACAAAGCGAAATTTAAAATATTAGCCAGCAATAGGCTTATGGATGAATGAATGAGTTCATAAAGTTTATAATTAGTTCAACCATGTCCAAAGTAAAACTTTGGACAAGTTGAACATATGACACAAAAGGTATAAAATTAATCATTTGATAGTTTATACGCATGATTGGGTAAAAGGATAGGGTTACTAACAGTGAAATGATAACTAAAAAACTTTTAAGGTCAAATCATTCTCATGGAGGTAAAAACTATTTGCAAAAACAAAATTTGGTTAGCAAATTTTAGTCATAAGTGTTATAATATAACCAAGTTGAGATCATCATGTGATATTTCATTTGGATTATCCTTCAATCTTAATATAGTACTCCATATTGATCTTCTGTAAAAATATATTTCATGCTATAACCAAGTTCCATTGCTAATTTAGCCTGAAAAACAATTATAGTTTTTGTCAGAGAAAATAGATCTGTCATAAATAATAAAAAATAGAAACAACAGTCTAATTTTCCTAATTATCCTTCCCCCAAACCAAAGGTATGGTATGTCCTCAAGCCATGAGAAAGAAGATTCAATTGTTCCAAAAAAAGGAGTCATATCATGTTGTTTTATTATTTCATAAAAAGAAGAACTAACTAGTAAATGGAAATGATTTAGATATGTATATTCATGAAAAATAACAGTGCTGAGAAAGACCACTTAAATGCTGATAAAAAAAACCTGAAAGCATACAGAGGAAAAACTAATCATCTATGCCTTATTTAAAAGATATCTTGTCATCATAAGATATTTCAAGTTTACCATAGAGTGTGTGAGATTTTATAGCTATGGGTCCCATTTTCAAGATAATGACATCCTAGGTATGTGCTAAATTAGATGGCTAGGTCCAATTCCAACTTGCAACGATTCTCAAATGACATTGAAAACAATCGGCCTTAAAATAAAATTTGAAAATTTTTCTTCATATTTATCATCATTCTCCAAATCATGTGCATAGTAGTGCATTAACCAGATTTCTTTTACCCAACATTACCCCACTGCCAGCAAACCTGTTCAGTTCCCCGGCGGGTTTATCTTGGTACCATGAAAGCATAGTCCCATTTCCAGCAAGCATGTTTAGTACCTCGACAGGTTTACTTCCATTTATTGAGCTTCCTTGCTGTAAGTTTTACTTAGCATTGACCCGCTGCCGGTGGGCTTGTTCAGTACCCAAGTAGGTTTTCCTTGTATAATGATATTAAGTATATGGAAGCTGATTGGTACTAGAGCGTGCTAAGCCCTTCTAAAACACATAATTCAATTTTGTAAAAAAACTTATAAGTAATTCTCATAACGTCCTTAATCATAAATCATGTCAAAAGAGAATAACTTAAAGTTGTTCTTTGACCTTATAACCCTTCTTCTTTGTGAAAGATAAATAATGTTCCCCATACGAAAAAATTCCACCTACTATCGAGTTATCACACAAAGATACTCAAGAGACAAGTTTTGATAATACATATAGAATGAACTAGTAATCCAGAGGTATAAGATAAGATTCGAATAATGAGAGTATGTATTATCACGCAACTGTTTAAATGAGAAAGCTAGAAATATACATGTCTGAATCAAAATACCCAAAAACTATCTAAATCATAAAAGGAATGGTTAAGAATGATGTACACAGAATTGTTTTTAATTATCACTATGAGCTGCAAAGGTTTAAGATAGCTTATGATCGTAAATTGTCTTCTAGATAATACTCCATGAGCTGCTCATAGATAAAATTCTTATAACCAGGCTACAAAACCATTTATTAGATGATTCATATTTATTCATAAAAGAAAAAGAGTCTCCTGCAAACAATTTATTAGAAATGACTCTTATTTATTTGATAAAACAAAAACATATTTACAAAATATCCTATTCTACTAAAAGAAAGGAAGAAAACAATTCAAGTATATGAATTCTTCCAATGTAACTATGTTCGAAGCAAAATGAGAAATATACCTTTATCCACATATAAGAAAAATATTATAACAATTACCGGGATATGAAGAATCAATGGAGCTGTTTGATTTAGCAGTAATAAACAATGAAGAAGAGGATGGTACTGTGGCTTAGTTCCCTCTTGGAACCATATTTTGATGTGACTTATGTATTCTATGTTTTCTTCTTCATTTGTTATGTCACGAGATCTTTCATTGAACTCTAGAATGCGTACATAATCTGAGTTTAATGACATGGAATATTCAGGTTCTAATGTCCCTTCCTTATCGAATGAGAGGCATTCCAGGTTTCTTATCTTCTTGTGAAAAAGGAAAAATAAAAAATTTGCTTTCTTCCATAGTCTTTACAATCCCTTGATCTATAACCTCTCCAAATCTCGTATGAATTTCTTGCAATAATGTTGGTCTGGTAGGTAAGGTAGATAAATGTTGTAGATCAACATTGTAAGCATATTGTACTGCTTTATTGTTGTTAGTAGGTGGATTGGACTGAATCAGAATATGCGTAAGGCATAGAAGAGGTATATGAGAAGGTAATTGTGGCAAGGGTAATTGATTAGCTTGCATAATTGATCCTACCTAAAAAAGTTGTTGAAAATATAGTAGAACATAAAGTGTTGCATCATAAGAGAAAGTATCCCTATGATCATTAGATGGGACATAAAATATTTGTGAACAAGGTTGACAGGGGTTAAGATAAGGCTGAAAAGAGGGTGTATTCCTACTAATCTTGAATTTTACTCTTGAATACCTTCTACATAATTCAAAAACATTATCGTATGATAAATAAGATACATCACCTGTTCCTATTAGGTTTAAAATTTCTAAATATTCACTTTTTATGCCTTTGAGTAAATTTTTTTTAAAGTATTTTCCCTTGATTGTCTTAGTTTTGATTTCTGAAGATTGTATTGAAAGCGTTCGACATAGTTTTCCAAAGTTTCTTCTTCCGCTTGTGTTATTTCGAATATGTCCTCATTAACCCTGTAATACTCTTTATATCTTTTCAAGAACATATGTTTCATGTCTTGCCAAGTTTGAATGCAATTCCCACCTAAGCTCATGAACCATTGGAGGGATGCTCCTTTCAAAGTAAGAGAGAAAAAATTAGATTTTGAACATTATATGCTCTACAAATCATTTCCAATTTAAATAAAAATTCATTGGGTTCTTCATTCTGTAGTCTGTGAAAATTTGGAAAAATGGATGGGGGAATGTACTATATTTGTGCCATTCCTCCTGGATCTCTAATAGGGAATTCAAAGGTAACAAATTATTCATCCTTATTTCCTACTATATTTTCCCACGACATAAATAACTATTCATATGTTATATTGGGGTTCCTCTTTCAAATGTTCCTGTCAGTTTGTTAGCAGGATGGGTGGTACTTACAACACCACTAAGTGATTTTAATTGTAAAATAAGTCCTACACTTGAACTTGAGTAAATTATAAGAAATTAAATTAACTAAAGGCATACATACATTAAATTGAACTTATGAAAAAGTAAACTATCTATGTCTGTGAAAAGAAAAGCATGCTTAAGGGAAATGAATCAAACTTTGCGTAAAGTAGACATAGTTGTGCGAAAAAAGAACAACAAGGCTTTGGGGAGACCCACTAAAGTGGATGCGTGAGGATGTAATGCTATGGAAGTTACATAGTGAGGTTGTCTTCGTGTCTTACCATTTCCCCTTCTTCTTGCTGTGTAATGTAAAGGCAACCTATCTATCCTTATCTATCTAGATTCTGTTTATGAGAAACTAAACTAAAGGAGAACCTCGACTACTGCTACTGCTGGGTTTCGGGGAGCTTGTTAAACTGATTCAAACTCCTAAATTAGTAATATGGTCGAACTAAAACAAAACATCAAACTAGGATAATATCAGACTATGTTATTTTAACATACAAATGAGAATATAACAAAACTTATTAAATAAATTCAAGGGATAACTATTCACAGAAAGTACATATTTGAAAATACAATCATAACAACTAGATAATTTATGAATAAATAATTTTTGACTGAAAATTTTATTATCAACAAATACTTGAACAGCTAGGGTTCAAGAAAGACTTAACTAATAATTGAATGGGAAACTAAATAAAGAAAAGCAAGTAGAAAACTTAATAAAAATAATTTTAAATAAAAAGCAAGTAGAAAACTTAATAAAGATAATTTAAATTCTTTTCTACAAGTCTTTTCAATAATCACAAAGTGAAAGGAATAGGTTTTATTACTATGATAAATTGACAAGATACTAGTATACTAGCAATTGACACACCTAAACCTACGAATCCATATACAAAGAAATAAATAAAACATAATTTCAAAACATTACAACAATATTAAAGAAGAAAATCGGAAAAAAGAACAAAATCATAATGCATAATTCAAAGCATGAGTTGGAAAGAGAAAATTAAAAATAAAACTTAGTAAATATTTTAAAACAATTTAATCTACGAGTCAAATAAAAATATAATTATTACCTAATGACTACAATTAGAGCATAATAAAAAATCCAAAGAAATAGAACTAAAAACAGGTTTAAAAATAAACTAAGAACACTAAAGGGTGGATGGAAAGATGGACAACACTTTGAAAGGAAGGTCCGAATGACAGTCCAAACATACAGTCCGAATGAGAGGCTGTATACAGAAAATAATAAAAAAAGACCTAAATGATTTAATTATCAGCTGATTTTGTGCATATGAAAACAAGATGCATAAAGAAAAAATTTAAACCTAATTAATCAGTGAAATAAACAAAGACAAATACATGAAAATAAGAAAATCATTGCATATTAATAAACAAACTGGAATTTAAATTGCATAAACTTATAACAGGAATAAACAGAACTTAATCTATCTAAACTAATGAAAACAACCTATTCTATGTGCTTACTTAAATTGTATCTAGATTGATAAAGACCACCTACTCTACATGCTTGTAAATAATATTGAATAATAAGCTAAGAATGAAAGGATTTAAAAGCAAACCTGAAAGCAAACTATACATGACCGGCCATTTATAAACAAAAACTACATTAATAGCATAGTATGAATTTCATTAACTATAACAAATACATGCTACAGAAAACATGGAAATAAATGATTGCATAAACTGAACTACCTAAACAAATTGGAAATAAAACTACTTATGTGTAAGGATGAGATAACAAAAACTCGTACGAAAATAGAAACCACAGATTGTCAAGGGGCCCTCTCAGCAATATTGGATAATGCCTGGCGAATGCTTGCACATGCAGTCATGAACAACATAGCACAGATTTCTTATTAAACGGAAGGAACATAGTTACAATATCATTCCCTCTAAAGAAAACTAACTATCTATCTAATGGATTGATCAATCCCCTATCTCTTTGTATAGAGGTGTTTATATACATACTTTTTTCAAGAGTTTGAGCAAGTTGACCCTTTAGTGGTCGACTGCTCTTCTAAATTTAGTAAATCATAAAAGGAAATAACATTTTACAGGCCAGAACACATGCATATCCCTTCTTTGGTGTAAGTGTGGTTTTCTCCACTATGAACGTGGCATGCAGGATTCCCTTCAGCATGAACAGGGCATTGTGGTGGTGTAACTACTCCTCTTTTTGCGTGACTGGTGGAGTGGTGGCGAGCGAAGGAAATTGCAAGCTGGTGCGCTATCCAGAACACATCTTTATTACCTAGGCATGCTGATAACAATTTATTTGTAGGTTGTTTTATGTTTTACATTGCACAGGATGATAGGCGATCTAGACAAGAGGCTGAACAACTAGCTGCATTGTGAGCTGGATACACTGAGCATTAATATTGGGAAAAATGGAAAAATACCATTGAATTTTGAAAAATGCGATGGATGATGAGGTAATAAGAAACATCATCGTGACAGTGACAATCCTCTAGAATGTTCCCTCCATTGAATGCATGACCAGTGAAAACAGAATGGAGAAATTAATGCGCTCATGATCCTTCTATATTGTTGATTATGCTATCACCTGGGCACATGGTCAATAGAATGGTTTGCAGATTTCTTCAACATTTAATACCTGAATCGGTTATGGACATCGCATAGCCTAATTAACGAGCTAGACAACGACCTTTGTGATGAGCTGGACAATGAGATGGATGACAATTGCACAAATCGAGATGAATGGCAAGTTGAATGGATTTTATTTATAAATCCACCTAATCATACTACATAACCTGCAAACAAATATGTAAATCAAATAATATATTAAATATGCTTTAAATAATATAGATCCGAGTTAATAAAATCATAAAAAGATGATATTAATGACCAAAGTTGAATAAACATTAAATTTGTTCTTATGTTGTGCTGAATAAGGACCTACATGACATAAAATACATGAAAGATAATAAAATATGCATTTAAATGTGTTATTTTAATGCCAAAAATGATAACAAAATGAGGCTCAACAGGTTGGTTGATATTGGATATACTATGAAGGCTGTGACAAAGAACTATTCTTTGTAATTTTCCATTTTAATATAAGGAGCACGATTCTCCTGATCTCTTCATTTTAACCTGTGTTAGTTTCAGCGTCTTTGTTTGAAGGCTAGGCCCACCTTCCACAGAGATTGTAGAGTTAATTAGATGTTTTGATTGTTTGTTGCATGGTGTGGAAGCTTCACTAATTGCATTTTTTATCGTAGCTTCAACATGAATGATTTTATCATTGTACGTCCTTTGGACAGTAATGTTTTCATCTCCTTTAAGCTGTAACTGCATGGTGTGAAAGTTGACTCTATAGGTTAGTTCCATTATGCATGTGTTTTTAGTAGCTGTTACAGTCAAGCTCAACTCATTTCCCTTCAATTACTTGTCTTTTTAGGTGTGCTAATTTAGTCAGATTCTTGTTTGAAGTTGTTTAATTCGAGTTGTTGTTCTTTTGAATTCTTAGATTAGTTAAATTAAACTAGTGATGATGGATTTACAGATTGTTTGATAATGTTAGGATTTAAATTTCTGTAAAAGTAATTCTAGTTTCCTATTCCTAGATTAATCAATTGCTGGAGTCACATTGTAGGAAGTAATTGCATTTCTGCATTTCTAGAGAGGTAACTTAGATTAGCTTAGCAATGAAAACAGTTTGACTAAGAAGTTAAGTAGGATAGTTCATATTTCATTCAATTGATCAGCTACTTAGTGTTTATGCATAGATAGTGTGAATTATATTTGAAATAAAAGGACATCCGTGGGTTGACAATTTATATTGAGAATTATGTATGTTAGTTGTATTACCTTGCATATAACTGACCTAAATTTTGCCTTACCCTCACCAACAGTACTAGCATCCACAACTACAACTTCAGAACAATGTTGCACCTATGAACATGCCAATAAGACCATAGTTTCTTGCTCAACCCAATCCTAACCCAAATAATAATAAAGCAGTCCACCAGTTTGAGACTACCAACATGCCTGCTTACTCCATCACCCTAGTTCGTTGCCATGATATGCGCTTATGATCAAGGAGCATTGTCAAGCCCTTTGTCATTGAATATGTTCCATATTCAGTGACTAAAGCGAGATTGAATCAATAATACCCATCTAATAAAAAAAATCCCCATCATTGAGGATGTCGAAAGTCCTACTGAGTCTCCAGCTGAAACAGAGAGAGGGACATTCATTGAAACACATCCTACACAACTAGTTAGAGAACTGCCATACCCTGAACGACTGACACTACAGAAAATAGTGGAACAACCTCAGTTTAACCTTCTAGGAGAGTTGAAAAAATTATATGTCAAAATTACACTGCTACAAGCCCTCCATGATGTTCATATCTACGCCAAGACAGTTTGGGATCTTTGTGTAAGAAAACCAGAAAGAAAACCCAGGGATCCTCCCACTGTCCATGTTCTAGGACAACTTTCTAAACTGATAATGGGGAATATCCTCTTAGCCAAATATCATGATCCTGGGATCCCCACTATCATAGTATAGATTGGGGACACTTAGATATCAGACATTTTGGTGGATTTAGGCACAGCCATGAATGTTATGACCACAAAAACTATACAAAAAATTGGGCTCACCAACCTTTAACCAAACCCTACCATTTATAAATTACTGACATGTCCACCATCAAACTCGATGGAATCTTGGATGATCTTGTCGTCTCAATAAATTTGTGGGAATACCCCACAGACCTCTTGGTGTTACAACCAAATTCACAACTATGGGGACACTTGCTGCTCCTGTTAAGACCTTGGTTAGCCACAGAAAATGCTTACATCAACTATCAGTCAGGGTCTATGAACATTTCATATGGGACCAAGACACAAAGTCTTACCTTATACCCTCCAGCATGACCTATCTTAGAAGCTAAAACCCCACTATGGATGGAGCTAGAGGAGGAAGATGGTGTTCAACCGCTGTTAAAGATAGGGAAATCCTTAACCTTCAAAGATGAAACAAAGGATGATGCTATCAATAGTTTCATCACTGAGCCTACATTTATCAATACACATATTTACTAGATCCTAAATCATACCCTAGCTGAAGACAAACAAGAAAATATTATAGAGGATACTTTAGTCAGTGACACTAGTATAATTCTAGTTCTCAAGAACTCAAATAGTATTTCAGTTAAGATAGAGCAAGGTAAAACAATGAATATCAATTTGAACCTCACTCCTAATGAAGTGAAACATCTGGTCACACTCCTGAAATAGCACAAGGGAGCATTCGTTATCAGAAATTCTCAATAAATGTGGACATTGTTTGTTCCTCTACACTATAAGTCACAAGCACAGAACAAAAATACACAGTAGCAAATCATTTCCTTAAATAATCGAATTAAATGACATGAAACACAATATACCTCAACCTTAGAACTCTTTGTATTTTATCGAAATCCCTTTCAATGGTTCAATACCTACAAAATAGATCAAAAGACAAACAAACAAGTCGAGAGCATCATGATAAATTGATTATTTATATCAGTGATCAAGGAGTCTGATAATGTCTATTTAAGATCAATGCATCAAATATAGGAAAGGGGAATGTCTTTGTATTAGTTATGAAAGATATATAAATACAACCAAAAATCCTTGATGTTGATGGATTTGATCTCTACAAGAAAATCTACAACCCTCTATAACTATGAAGATCTCTCCACACACAAGCTAGCTCTACTTTGCCTCTATTTCAAACTTCAATCCATCAACATAAGGGAACTTTTGTTGGCCTCCCCAACTCATATCATGAAGGATTCATTTATAGGCCCAAAACCATGAGATTGACTTGGGGGAATGGATAGAATGTGATCCCTCTAGCTGAGGGAAGCGAATGCCGGCTCTCCCAAGCATGTAGGAATTGACTCCACAGGGGCTTCTGCATGGAAGCTTCCAAAAACTTCTTTTTTTCCCATGTTTTGACCATCGGCACTCTTGGTAGAAAGTACAGGTGCATCGACCTAGAGTTTACCAAAGAAAAAGGGAAAAGAGGCTCTTTATGCCACTGTTAGAAGCACCATCGGTGCTTTGTGTAAAAAGAGGAAAGGTGTTGACCCTTTAAGATATGGAAAAAATGTTGATGTATTTGTAACCTGATGTTTATTCCAGGATGTATCTATTATGTAATTGAGTCATTATGTCATGCCTCGATGTTTCGATCGGGAGGATCTATAATTTAAACAAGTCATGTCAAGTCATTGCGGGTAACCCTCCTATTGTCTAAGGGTTAAAGTCCCCGCAGTTCCTCGGCATTAGGGTTATTAGAATCTCCTAGAGAGGTCGGCCCTAGTAGGGTTTTAGTCATACCAAGGTTAGTATAAGTAAAGAGCTAAACTCTCTATTTAGCACACATCACATACACACTCAAGTGTAGCACATAGTTGCAGAAGGAGAAGACACTGGGGCTAGATAAGAAGAAGGTTACTGTTGTCGGGAGATCACTTGATGTTTTGGGAATTTCTATTTTGGTGTTGATTCTATCTCTGAGGAAGTTGCGGGGTTTTCTCCATTTATGGTTTCGCCAAGGAAAAACACTGTGTTCATTGTCTCTTGTGTTTGATTGTTGTGCTTGTTATTCTCTTAGTTAAAGATCCTAATAATGCTAGCTTAATGTTGAAAAACTAACATGGTATCAGAGATAACTTGAGAAGAGGACACTGTGCAGCTATGAGAACTAGGGATTTCGTAGTTTGTGGATATTCCTCCATATATTTTCAGAAAAAGTAAGGTGGAATAACTCTCCTCCTTAGGGAGCATCTTTCTATCGAAGCAAAATCCAATTATGAGGTTTTTCAGTTTTGGACCCGACACTACTGCCAGAAATTAGGGCTTTTCACAGAAGAGGAATTTTTTAGTGAACCTAGGCCTTGATTGATCTCCTCCCCAAAATCAAATTTAGGGATAAATTTAAAGGCATTTGGGTGCATAGAACTTCGGAAAAGAAAAACCCTAATTTGCTCCTGATCCAGCACTGCAGGATTTTAGCTCCAAATCCAGATCCAACATCTTGACCTAGTAAGATCTAAATATTTTGTATTTCCATTTGAGGTTCTCAGTTAAGATGTCTCATCATACCAAGCTTGAGGAAAATATTGAGGGAGCTGATAACTTCTGAGCCTAGAAGTATAGAATCTCCGTGGTCCTGGAAGAAAATGAGTTGGACTCCTATATCCATGAGGAGGTTCCAGTTTTAGAGGGAGATGAGGCTAAGTCCTTACATAAGAAGAAGTTGGTTATGGCAAAGAGTATCATTGTTGATTCTATCAAGGATCACCTTATCCCATAGGTGTCCTCTCTCAGGACACCTAAAGCTTTGTTTGATGTCCTAACCAAATTGATTGAAGGGAAGAACATAAACCGGAACATGAATCTAAGGAATCAACTAAAGAATGTGAAGATCCAGAATGTAGAGACCATCCAGTCTTACTTCACAAGGGTTTCTCAGATCAAGGAACAATTGGAAGCAATAGATGAAGAAGTGGAGAATGCAGAAATTGTGATGACCACCTTGAATGGTCTCCCTAGGACATGGGACTCTTTCATTCAAGGGATCTATGCTAGAAATAAGTTAGTCAAGTTCAGCAGACTGTGGGAAGAATGTTCTCAAGAAGAAGCTCAGATAGCAGCTTGAGAAGAGAAGATGGGAGGTGAAGATCAAGCTCTCACAGTACAATACAAGAAATCTATATCCAGCCATTACAAAAGTAAGTACTATCATCATAGGAATAACTCTAGAAATCCTAGAGATAGGTCTAAGTACATTTGCTATACATGTGATGAAAAAGGACACTTTGCTAGAGATTGTCCTAAGAAGAAAAGGAGCTCTCAGAAGAAGAAGGGAAAAAAAAGAAGACATCATTCTCATGCTGTAGAGGATGATGAACCTTCATCAAAGAGAACTAGATATGAAAGTGAAGATTCTTCAAGCAAGGATGAATATGTTTTGATCTCCGCTCTCATGGGAAACATTACTCATGGAAGTGATGATTGGATTATAGACAGTGGGGCTTCCAAACATATGACTGGATTCAAGGAATCCTTTGCGAAACTTTCAAAACATGAATCACCTCACAAGGTGAAGCTAGGAGATGACTACCAATATCCAATAAAAGGTAGTGGGGAATCTTCCTATAAGCTAGACTCTAGAAAGTCTATAACAATGAAGGAATTTTTGTTTGTTCCAGGACTCAAGAAGAACCTTCTCTCCATATCAGCATTGGATGCAAAAGGAATGAGGGTTGCATTCATAGATGGTCAAGTCATCATGTGGCCAAAATGAAAGACTATTGATGATGCAATAGTGATTGGTGAACAAAAAGGAGGTTTGTACAAATTGAAAGGCCTTCTAGAACAATCCTTGGTCCATGAAACAGTAGAGCCAAGCTAACTTTGGCATAGAAGGCTTGCACATTTGTATTACAGAGCACTACCTCTTGCAAGAAAATCTATTGAAGGTCTTCCAAAAATACAGGCAAAACATGATGGGGTCTACAAAGGATGTGCAAAAGGAAAGAACACAAAGAAGACATTTCCAAGTAGCGAAAGCAAAGAAAAAGGAATATTGGAAATCATCCACTCCGATGTATGCGGTCCTATGTCATCAACCTCACTAAGCGGGTATGCATATTGTGTTTCTTTTATTGATGACTTTTCTAGGAAGACATGGGTTTACTTCATGAAGAACAAATACAAAATATTTATCAAGTTCAAGGAATTCAAAGCCTTGATTGAGAATCACACTGAAAATAAGATTAAGACCTTTCGATCAGATAATGGTGGAGAATTCACTTCCAATGAATTCAAAGAGCTATGTAAAGAATTAGGGATTAAGAGGGATTTGTCCACTCCTTATAATCCACAAGAAAATGGGATTTCAGAATGGAAGAATAGAACTATCATGGAAGCTGCAAGAGCTATGCTTCATGATCAAGATCTTCCTCTGCATATTTGGGATGAAGATGCCAGAACAACAGTGTATGTACAGAACTGTACTCCACATAGATTACTTGAGAACAAGAATCTTGAACAAGTCTTCTCCAGCAAGAAACCAAAATTCATCCATCTCAGAATATTTTGTTGTCCTGTATACATACAAATTCCAAAACAGAAGAGAACAAAATTAGATCCTTCAAGAAAGAAGGGTATATTTGTGGGATACTCTGAAAGCTCGAAGGATTATAGAATATATTTCCCAATATATAAGAAGATTGAAATCAGTAGGGATGTGACATTTGATGAAGACACAACTTATAACAAATCCAAAAAGAAACCTGCTGAAGAATCTAAAGAAGCAGAAGCACCCAGAATTCATGATACAACCATGAACGATGAAACTCAAGAAGAAGATCAAGAATTTCAAGAACCACAAAGAACTGTAGATCCACCTCTAGAGAAGAATTTCATAAGAGGAAACCTGCTTGGGTACGTGAAATTATCCAAGGTGCAGAAATATATGGGGCTCCAGAAGAGAATCATAGATAAAGAAAGAGGACTAGATCCTGCTCCAGGTATATAGCTTTACTATGTGATTTCATTGATAAAGAACCTTCTAGTTATGAAGATGCGGCAGAACGAAAAGAATGGAAGGATGCTATGGTCAAAGGGTACCAATCGATCATTAAGAATGATGTTTGGGATGTTTTCCCAAGACCAAAAGGGAAGTCAGTTGTAACTTCCAAATATATCTACAAGATCAAGCATGCTACATATGGTAGAATTGAAAAGTATAAGGCAAGATTTGTGGCTCTAGGTTTCTCTCAGAAAGAAGGAATAGATAGTACATGGGGTTAGATTTGGTGTAGAAAGTGGTGGTGCAAAGAAAAATATAATGATGAAACTTCTATACCGTAATGACCGTGGCCAGAGCGAGTTTCTCCACATGTGAATATCAAGTTTTAGAGTCTAGGAGACTTTTACTAGCATAGTAGATCACATGTTCTTGATCGTGTTCATATGTTTGGAAAAGGACCATGCATATGGTAGAAAAGGAAGCATCCACATAAAAGGAATAATCTTTAGTATAATTGGGTGGTTGCAACACTGGTGTGTGGGTAAGTGCATGCTTGAGATTGTCAAATGCGCATTGTGTGAAATCATCCAAGACAAAAGGTGGATCCTTTTTAAGCAACCTCATGAAACCATGTGTCCTTTCTTTGTAATTGCAGATGAAACGACATAAAATTTTTTCCTTCCCTTGCAAAATCTAGAGTTTAGTTATGTTTTTGGGGGGTAGGGAAAGAATAGCTTCAATCTTTAAAGGATCAATACCGATTCCATCATTAGAAACAATGAATTCGAGGAGTCGGCTAGTTTCTACACAAAAAACTAATTTATGGGGATTTAGACAAATATTGAAATGATGGCACCTGAGAAAAATAGATCTCAAATGATCAACATGGATATCCTGCTACTTGGAATGGGTATGCAGGTCATCAAGATAAGGTTCCACAACATGTTTAATGTCATGAAAAGCATACGACATGGCACGTTGGATTGTCGCCTTAACATTTTTCAAACCAAAAGGAAATTTGCAGTAGGTGAAGGTTCCCCATGGGAAAATAAATGTTGTCTTATGTTGGTCGGATGGGATAATCTCAATATGATTGTAGCCATAAAATCCATCCATGAAGGAAAAAATCATGCTTCTGGCATAGTTGTCAATTAATCGATGTAGGGAGTAGGGAAATTGTCTTTTGGACAAGCCCTATTAAGATATCTAAAGTCTATACAGACCCTAACAGTGCCCTGCTTTTTGTTCACAGGGACTATGTTGGACACCCATCTAGTTAAAGGTACGGGGTAAATGAAACCATCCTTTAGAAGTTTTTCAACTTCTTCCTTAATGGCTGCTGCTTTTCGTGGATGAACATGTCGTAGTTTCTGGTGGACAAAATTGGGATCAGGATAGGTTTTGATCTCATGAACAATGCTGGAGGGATAAATACCTAGAATTTTCTTGTATGTCCAAGTGAAAACATCTCAAAATTATTTAAACAAGGATGTATATGATTGAACGTCGAAAGGTGAAGAGTTCTATCCTATATAAATGTTCTCTAAAATGCCTGGTTTGACTGATATGTCTATGGGCATGGTTTTTTTAATATTACATAGATTTCCTTTAGACTCGACACCCTGAGTGAGGATGGGAGACTGAGGATCTGTAGTTATATCAGATGAAACATCTAGGGAAAATTTTTCTTCTACCATATAGCAAGGGGGGAGGAAAGAAGATCGATGATGATGGGATTTCCAGGGAATCTTATCTATTGACATGACTTCCATAATGGATTCATATGTGGGAAGTGTATGTGAAAGATAATCTAGAGATGGGAGCGGTTTGTTAAGCCAATAAGGCAGGTGATAAGAGTCTGAGGCCAGCAACAAATGGTTGACCATTAATGGAAGAATCATTGGTGTATTCGATAGCATTATAAACTTCTTCAAAAGGAGTGAGAGATTTTGATTCATCAACAATCAATTTTCCTTTGTCTCTAAAAGTGCTAGAAATCATATTGATAGATGTAGTTTGTGAATCAGGAGGAGGATTAGATAATGGAAAGACTCCCATGAGCAATGAGTCTTTGATAAGGCCTACTCATATGTCCTGATACTATGGGGTATTCAGAAGTGGAACGTTATTTGCATCATTGGTGATAGCAGTTGGTGTGATGAAATCTTACTGGTCTATAGCTACAATCCTTCCTTGGAATGGGAACTAGACAATCTGAAAAATGGCTGATGCTACAGCTTGCATGCATAAAACTAGTTACGAACTAGGAGTAGGTTATAGTCCAAAGGACCGTCAACTACTTTAATGTGAATGGAGACTGAATTTGCCCCTAGTTCAACATGGATGGTAGGTAGTAATCCATAAGGTTGAAAGTTGTAGCCATCAAAATCCTTAAGGGTAGTAGGTGAATGGTTGATTTCAGAAGAATCGATGGCTCTCCAACAAGATAAAGACATGATTGATGTAGAGGATCCTTCCTCTAAAATAGTATGATGAATTGTTTTTCTAGTAATTTTAGTGGATATCTGAAAATCCAATTGGTGTCAAAGATAAGTTTTAAAATCATCCAGTTCGAAAGTGATGACGTTACTGTTTTTAGGATCCATAGCTCCAAGTGCAGTAACCAAATTTTTCCATTAGGTGGGATAGGTCTAGAGTAAGTCTAATGCTGACATAGAGCAAGGTGCTTGAGCGAAATATTCTACTATGTTATAATATTGGGTCGTATGTGTGTTAGGGTTGATAATGGACTTACAAAGAGTACCATTGGGTGTGCTAAAAATTGCTTCTGTAGTGGGTTTTTCAATGTGAAGACCGTTACTAGGAGGAGGTGTGGAAGTTGAAGGTTTTTCAGGTGTAACTTCATCATATTTATTTTCGGGAGGAGGGTCATAGTTACGTGATATTGTGTTTAAGTTAACTGTTTCGCTAAACATCATTCTAACTTCATCAGTAGATGAAGATGCCCATTGAAGGATTGATGATCAATTAATTGTTGTTGGTTGGGGAAAGGGTATTTAAGAACTATAAGGGTGGGTGAAGTTTTCAAAAATTTACTAACGTCCTCATGACGAGGTCATTCCTTAGTGAAATGATCCCCCCACATATTAAACAAGGGTATTTCACCTTTATTTTATTTTTTGAATCAGCATCTGAATTTTGTGGTTTATTACCCTCCTGTTGGTTATCAGGTTTTTTTAATTTATTTTTTCCTTTCTTCTTTCCACTGGAAGATTCGATGGATTGAACTGCATTTAGTTCAGCAAAAGAAACAAGAGAGGGTGCAGTTTTGGAAGGTGGAATTCTTGGTGAGGTGGTTTGATTTTGCTTCTTAGAATATTTTATCGTCGTTTGTGTCTGGACTGAACCAAGTATGCCATCAGCGAGTGGTTCACTTGCAAGTCTTGATGGATCAGCTATGGGCTAAGGAGCATGCGAAATCAAATCATATAGAGTTCATGATTGGGAATAAACCAAATCAAGGTACTAATCATGGCTAATATCCTGCTCCTTGATAATAGTGCCTCCCATGGTGACACCTCTAGCAATAGGTGGAAGAAAATACTTTGTAAACCAATCATCCAGTAACTGATCAGGAACGGGAGCCTTCATTAACCTACGTATTCTTCTCCATTAATGGATATGATGAGAGATGTGGGTTGATGGGGTCTGTCGAAGTGAGGTTAGTAGGTTTGTACCTATTTCATACTGGATGGGTAACTGAAAGTGAATTAAGAAATCCACAGCTAGAGTATTAAAATCCCAAAAAGAGTGTCATGGTATCTCTATATGCCATTTGGTAGCAATTCCTGTGAGATATATTTGGAATATTTGAAGACGGATCGAACCATCCATCAAAGAATTGGATGAACACCATAGATGAAATTTCATCACATGGTTCTTTGGATCTTCACAAGGTTTACCGTCAAATTTAGGTATATCTGAAGGTAATTTGACTTGAATAGAAGGTCAAGAGGGGTCATGATGAATCAAATCATTTATCAATATGGAAAAATATGTAAAATATAATGTTGCCGAAAATTGCAATTGTTGATTGGGTTACAGGTATTGGTAGTACTGATATGGAATTTGTTAACCAGTAGGACCATATGAATATTGATAAATACATGTGGATGATGACCCTGAGTCTTGTTGATTAGGTTGTTGGTTATTGGAAGGTCCCCTAGATGAAGGGTTACCCAAAGGAGGTGGTCCTCCAAGAGGTGGTCCTACAGATCCAATAGACCCTCCAGATCCATCGGGTCCTCCAGGTCCACCAGGTGGTTGTCCACTGGATCCACCAGATCCTCCAGGTCCACCAGGTGGTGTTCCACTAGATCCACCAGATCTACCATGTCCACCAGGTGGTGGTCCATCGAATAAACTAGGTGGTGGTCTGTTGGATCCACCGGATCTTACAGATCCTCCAGGTCCTCCAGATCATCTAGGAGGCCCTCCGAGTGAGGGTCCTCTAGCTGGAGGCCCATATCCTCCAGAAGTAGGGACATAAGATCCTCCGTAATATGGAACATTGGATCAATTCGATTGTCCCCATGGTACAAAGGAATTTCTATGGTAGGGAACTCTGAGATAAGCTCCCCCGAGGGGAATAGGTTGGTAAGTTGATTGAATCAGGGGGGTGGTTATTCTTGGGATATGTATATCCCTAAGAAAGTGGAGTATTGATAGGCTGGACCAATGAGGACCCTCCTTGATCGAAAGGAAGAAAAACCATAATGGAACTAGGAGGAGGCTGGCTTGTTGTTAGTGGTCTAATAGGTAAGTTTTACCCCATGCTAGAAATATTCCCTTCAGTAGGAAATGAAGTTTGAACTAGGGGTTTCCCCCCAGGTGCAAAATATTTTGGAGTGTTTGGAATAGATGGGGAATCCTTACTAGTAGAGGGTGTCTGAATCGGATTATGACCAGGAGATGGGGTGCAAATCGGGTTCTACGTAACCAGATTTTGAATTGGTAATTCCAGAACTTGATCTACATGAGGTGATGAAAGGGCATGATATTTAGGTGGGGTGGTTCTTGAAGGGTTGGGATGAGGAGAAGTCCTATATTTCTAAGATCTTTGGCCTGTGCACGCTTCCTGTGCGTACGCTCAAAATATTCTCAGGAAAGTTCTTTGTTTGATGGAGTATTTTGAAATCTCATTATCAAAGGAGCAAGCATATCAAGATTTGATTCAGTGGTAGCGCTTTCATATCAAGAAATAGTCTATCCTAAGGATGTTCTCCAGAAAGGAGCATTTGGGAAATATTCTGCCATGTAGTTTCATGAGGAGGATGATTTCCAATCCAGTCAGATGTGCCAGGTCAACCCTCAATTAGAAAGTGAAAGGATTTGTTACCTTCAGGAGTCAGTTGGACCAAAGAGTTGTTACAAACTAAAAACTCTTCTCTAGGTTCAGTAGCTCGAGTGGTTTCCATATGAACTTCATCTGGACCTAGTCGTTCCATGGTTACCCCTTCTTATCCTTCCATGGCTAGAGGAGAGTTAGGAGGTAAACCTTGCAACCTATGAGATTGACTCCTCGCAAGTTGCTCAGCCATGGTGATGGATGAAAGTATTCTAATCTAGGACAAAAAAGGAGGAAAACTAACACAAACAAGCCTACACAAAGCTAAAGGTCTCAAGCATTCTTAAGTGATAGGATGAGATCATAATAGTCAGTCTCTCACCAGGATTTTCAAGAAGGTGCAAATCATGATATACCTCAAGGGCATGTTCATAGTAATCTCCTCGAATGATGTTTTCAGTGTATTTCTCCAAACAAGATGACCAAAGGGTTTTTCTTTATTAGATAAGGACTCCTAGTGGGGTCTCCTGATATATGCAATGTACGTGGGAGCTCAAATTGATAGTAGTGTTTCCTAATGCACAAGTGTTCACAAGGGTCCTTCTGATATACAATCGAGTACGTCAAGTACCTTTCTATATACCTCAAGGGTACATGAAAGGCCATTCGATATATCGACGGTACATTGAAGAACCATGCGAGTTCCATGTTATAGTGCAAGAAAATTTAACGATAGCTGCTACGTTTTACGACTCCTGAACATGTCACTAACCTATCGCTCAACTTTGTATACAATTTTAACCTAAAGCTACCATTACTTTTATCTGAATGATTAGGTGAATTTTTTTGAGGTGTTGTCTCCAATAATGCAAATTAAATCTATATGCAAAACCACTTCTTTGACTTCTATGAGACCTAATTAGGGTAAAGAAGAGACCTTTTCTTTTCTTTCAAAATCACACCAAAAAATTCCACTTTCAGCAATCAGAACAAGATCTTAATCAAGAGATGGAAAAGAAAATTCTTTCAAACACAAATCTATTTCAAACAAACACTCAAAAAGTCTCTGAAATGTAGGAAAGAAAAACTGAGCGTCTAATTTGCATGCAAAATTATTTTTTTGCTACAATGTGAAAAAGACCTATCTTCTAAATCACTCATGCAAATGAAAATGAAATTTTCTTAAGAATAACCAAGAGGAAAATAACATGATTCTTTTTGTATTTTTCTGGAAAATATGAGGCACACAAAGCAGTTTTTTAAAGGAAAACTAACTCTAGAAGGAGGCTATAGGTTTTATTTTCAAAGCAAAACGTCATAGACACTTTCTCAAAAAATCCAAAACTGAACTATTTTCCACTTTCCTTTATGAAAAAAAAGAAGATAACGGCTTTGGAACTGAGGTCAAAAGAGAGAATTAGATTCACAAAAACCAGTAACCCAGATAATAAGCAAACAAGCAGAATAGAGGAAAATTTTCAGAGAAACAAGCAGTCCAAACAAGTTTGAAAAATAGCTTTTTCTAGCAAAATTTACAAACATATTTTTGAAGGCCTACCTCAGTGCATTGAAGAGGTTTTCACCAGAGTGTCGTAAGCTGAACCAACGCTTTCTACCTTCTACACAATGGCACCATCATCACTCTGTCAAGGCACTATCGATGCACTTTGGAAAAATACAAAATGTGCTCTAAGGAGATCGACGCTCTGTTAGCCAAAGAAAGGTGCACCATTTGAACAGTAGAATGAAAGGCCAAAGGTCTATAGAAGAAACCAAAATAATACTAAGTTGGACTGAAAAGGGGTGAAAACTACTCAAAAAAGGAGAATAATCAGAAAAATAAGATGAATGGATTACCTTGTTAACTAAAATGACTAAAAGGAGAGAGAATAACCTTCATAGATGGAATGGTTATGGAAGTTTGTATATCTAATTGGATCTACACTAGATCTGACTAGATCTTCCCCAGATCTGATTGGATTACTATCCCTGGTATGGTCACCAATTTTTTTATCAGGAATTCTCATTCAGTGTGGACATTGTTTGTTCCTATGCATTGTAAGTCACAAGTATACAACAAAAAGACACAAGAACAAATCTTTTCCTGAAATAATCGAATTAGATGACATGAAACACAATATACCTCAACCTTATATCTCTTTGTCTTTTCTCTTAAAGCCCTTGCAATGGTTCAATACCTACAAAACATATCAAAATACAAACAAACAAGATGAGAGAATCATAATAAATTGATTATTTATATCATTGATCAAGGAGTCTGATAATATCTAATTAAGATCAATGCATCAAATATAGGAAAAGGGAATGTCTTTGTATTAATTATGAAAGAGATAGAAGAAAAACCAAAAATCCTTGATGTCAATGGCTTAAATCTCTATAAGAACATCTACAATCCTCTATGACTATGAAGATCTCTCCACAAAAAAGATAGCTCTACTTTCCCTCTATTTCAGACTTCAATCCAACAACATAAGGGTACTTTTCTTGGCCTCCCCCACTGACATCATGAAGGCTTCATTTATAGGCCAAAAACCATGAAATTGACTTGGGGGAATGGATAGAATGTGATCCCTATACATGAAGGAAGCAAATGCCACCTCTCCCAAGCATGTAGGAACTGACTCCATGGGGGTTTCTGCATGGAAGCTTCCAGAAACTTATTTTTTCCCATTTTTGACCATTAGTGCTTTTGGTAGAAAGGACAGGTGCACCAAGCTAGGGTTTTACCAAAGAAAAAGGGAAACAATGGTCTTTAATCCACTATTAAAAGCATCGTCGATGCTCTTTGTAAAAGTAGGAAAGGCACCGACCCTTTAAGATATGGAAAAAAGACATCCAAGTTATTTTAGGTTAGGTTTCTCAGAAGGAAAATGATCAATTAGGCATTTCCCAAAAGGCCTATGGGAAGTGTGGAATTTCCAGGTGCAACGGAATTTGCTTGGGAGTACACAAATATGAAGGGTATCCCTTCTAATCTATGCACCCACCACATCTACATTAAAAGTGACTCTCGACCTGTGTGCCAACCACAACGAAATATGAACCCCAACCTTAGGGATATAGTGAAAGAGCAAATTCAAAATATTTTGGAAGCAGGTTTTATTTACCCGATCTTAGACAGCGAGTGGGTTTCTCCACTTGTAATAGTACCAAAGAAGAATGAGAAATGGAGAGTCTACGTGGATTATAGGGAGTTAAACAAAGCAACACAAAAATACCATTTCCCTTTTCCCTTCATACATTAAGTACTTGATACCTTATCTAGGAAGAAAATTTTTTCCTTCCTGGATGGGTTTAGTGGGTACAACCAGATCCAGATTGCTCCCGAAGACCAAGATAAGACCACTTTCACCTATCCATGCGGTACTTTTGCATGCAGGTACTTCCCTTCGGTTTGTGAAATCTACTGGTCACCTTTCAGAGAGGTGTGATTGGCATATTTTCGGAGATGGTAAATGAAGGTATGGAGATTTTCATGGATGACTTTACCCCTTATGGCAGTGACTTTGAGGAGGCACTAAAAAACTTATAAAAGGTTTTAAAATGTTGTGAGAAAACCCATCTACCTTTTAGAATTGAAAAGTTCCACATGATGATGAGTGAGGTTGTAGTTCTAGGGAACTTTATCTCGTTGATGGTATCCAGGTAGATCCATCCAAAATCAGGGTAATTGAAAACATTCCCACTCATGGAACACAGAAAGAGGTATCTAGCTTCTTAGGGCATGTTGGTTATTACAGAAGATTCATAGAAAAATTTTCTAAACTAGCTTCTCGTTTATTTACCTTGTTGATGAATGATGTATAGTTCATTTGGAATGATGCATGCCAAACAACTTTCACTAAAATTAAGAAGAGGATATCTACAGCTCCTATCTTAAGGGGAACCAATTGGGCTCTGCCTTTTCATATTTCTTTTGATGCCTTTGACATTTCCATTGGAGCAGTGCTAGGACAACAGGATGTTCAAGCCCCATATGCAATTTACTATATCAGTAAAAATTTGGCCCTTGATGAACTCAATTTCACTATTACAGAAAATGAATTTTTAGCCATTGTATATTCCATCAATAAATTCAGACACTACATCACTTGATATCCCACATTTGTGCACATCGACAATTTATCCATCAAGTATCTAATGAACAAACCTGTTACAACTACTAGGATAACTAGATGGCTGCTACTATTATAGGAGTTCGACATTACAATTATTGACAGACCTGGAAAAGAGAATGTTGTTGCTGATTTTTTATCTTGTTTTACTAACAGTGATGATTACATGCTAGTTGAAGATTCTTTTCTAGATGAACATTTGTTTACAGTATCATCTCATTCCCCCTGATACCCACATGTTGCTAACTAGTTGGCTACAAGAAAGCTTCCAGCACATCTATGAAAGAGAGAGAAAAGGAAGATCATCCAACAAAGTGCCAGGTACTACTTGATAGATGGTCATATTTTATACACATGCCCTGATCTTGAAATCAGGAGCTATGTAAGAGAAGACAAATTTTTCAGTATCTTGAAGGCTTGTCATGAAGATCCCTCTGGGGGACACTTTGCTAACAAATGAACAGGTCATAAGGTACTACAAATGGGCTATTACTGGCCAACAGTTTTTAGGGATGCATAAAAGTATGTATAGGCTTGTGATAGCTATCAAAGGATGGGACAACCTAAAAGATTGGACGAGATTCCCCTTCAACCATAGTTGGTGGTTGAACCCTTCTATAGATGGGCCTTGGATTTAGTTGGGCCCATCAACCCTCCCTCTAAGAAGAAATTTTACATTTTAGTTTGCATTGATTATATGAAAAAATGGGTGGAGGATATGGCTTTGGTGAAATACAATGACGAGGATGTAATAAATTTCCTGTATGGATAAATATTCACTCATTTTGGAGTACCCAAGGAAATAATCATAGATGGAGGACTGCAGTCTATGTCACATAATAGGGAATCTCTATTACAGAAGTATCATATTCAACACATAATAACTTAACCTTATCATCCACAAGCCAATGGATAGGTGGAAAGTACCAACAAAGTGTTTGAAGCTATTCTCACAAAAATAGTCAAAATCCATCACAAAGACTGGGCTGACAGAATTCCAAAGGCACTTTGGGCATATTGCACTACTTGGTGCAATACTACGGGATTCTCTACCTATGACTTGGTGTATGGAAAGAATGATGTCTTTCTTATTGAATTTGAAAACAGGACCTTAAAGACAGATATGGAGGCAAATTTATATTTAACAGAAGCTCAGAGGAATAGATTGAACCAGTTAAATGAAATTGACAAAAAACGCACAGCTGTTATACATAAAACATAATTAGTTCAACAACAACAATCTAAGTGGCATGATCGGTTCATAAGAAGAAAGTCTTTTGTGAAGGAGACTGGGCATTGTTATATGATTCTAGGTTCAAGAGGGACTTCAAAGGTAAGCTTCGAACAAGATGGTTGATTCCATAGTAGATAGATAGGGTATTTGACAATGGCACAATCCTCCTGGTCACTATTGATGAAGATCATATGCCATTATTTTCTAATGGTCACATGCTGGGACTGTATCACAAGCCAATTTCAAGGGGCACATTTATCTTGCACATCGCAGTTGATGTAGGATACCAGTTAAAACAAGGGCAAGAATATTTCTCTATCCTTATCAATATTTAAGAGGACACTATGACTTCAACACAAGAACTTGTACATAAATAAATTGATGTTTTGTTTTTTTTTAATTTTTATTACTATTTTCTTTTAAGCTTAATTTGGTTTTCTTTGAAGAATCTGTGTAGAAACCTACTTAATGAGCAGTTGTCATGACTGGGCCTAATGACTACAAGTGCCCTAATTCATGTTCTTATTTCAAAAGAGATCCTTAAAAAAAATTTAATGATGAACAGTTCAGTCACAACTGCAACTACGTTCAAATCTGCCATTTCCCTGTTTCTCGCAGCTACGACTATGTAAATTTTTTGGCCATTTTCCCATTTCTCGTAGCTGTAAATCCGTTAAAATATTCCATTTTCGCATTTTTGGCAGTTGCGACTCCATTAAAACCTACCCATTTTCCCTATTTTTTGTGGCTGCGACTTCACCAAATTCCACAGATTTCCTTATTTTACGTAGTTGTGACTCCGCCAAATTTCACAGATTTCCCTATTTTAAGCAATTGTGACTCCGCCAAATTCCACAGATTTCCCTATTTTCCACAGTTACGACTCCACCAAATTTCATAGATTTTCTATTTTTTGGAGCTGTGACTATGCCAAATTCTGCAGATTTCCATATTTTTTGCAACTACGACTCCACCAAATTCCGTAGAGTTCCCTATTTTCTACAGCTGCGACTCCACCAAATCCCGCAGAATTTTCCTATCTTTCGTAGCTATGACTCTACATATTTTTTTTGAGTTGTCTTATCTCCGTAGTTGAGACTCCGCTAAATTTTTCCTATATTTCTATTCTTGCAGCTGCACTAGTGCTAACTTTTCACTGATTTCCCTATCTTTGTAGCTGCGACTCCTCTAGATGTGTCGACAAAATAGTCGCGACTCCTCTAGATTTGGCAACAAATGTTGTCGTTCGTGACTTTGCCAGGTTCTGACTCACCTCACAACTTCATTTATATTTCCATCATAGATGAAAAAATAGTTATTAATTCACTGGGGATGAGATTATAGAAGCACACGCGTAATAATTTTTTGAATTGAGGGCTGCTGAACTATTATGGGAAGTCACAGTTGACCTTGTGTTGCGAAGGTACGGATTCTGATCATTTACATGATTAGGAACTAATTGGATTTGATAGAATTAATCATGCTTTTCTTTTTCGTATCCATCATTACACTCATACTCATTTAACTGTTAATCCGAACGACCTACTTGGTCCTTAAGCTTATCATACGATCGTCATCTTCTTCCTAATTTGGGGCCAAATATTACCAATTATTCCCTGGGTACGACTGTTTTAACTTTCCTGATTTATCCAACGCCAACCTCAGTTGTTCGTGCATGTTCCTATGCTCAAACTTCCTTTTTGGGGCCTGTAATTTTCTAAGTTCACACCATAATTCAGAAGGAAAGACAATATGGGTATCACAAAACGGCATGAACCTACAGACAAGGAGGCCCTACGTAAAAATGCAGAGGTTTTTTCCATTTTCGAAGCAGTTGACTGGACTGAGTTCTTTCAGCACTTAAATGGTTGTCATCAAGAAAAAACTCTATAGTTGGCTCTAAATTTGATAGAAACCTATTCAGAAGTCAGAGGTCTATGCATAGACATTAATTAGGAGATTCTGGCTGAGGTTACTGGTCTTCCTCGTGAGGGAAGAACCTGGTTTGGAAGAAGAACCCACAATGTGGCTGTAATGTGGGAGCTTCTGGTAGTCGATGAATAGGTCCTCCAAGTGAAGCAAGGGATAAATCTACAATCACTGCCTCACCCTTTCAATAAGGTTTAATTATTCCTAAAGAAGTACATCACATGTGAAGTTTGGTATCAGACTATGTATTTCTCTGATTTTCCTCTACTGCCTCATTTACACCACAAGGCTTTACTGAATATCCCATTTTTTTTATTTAAATACCTACATCATATGGTAGGGTTTGTAAGATCATCTTGATGCCCTTAATCTTCTCTCACACATCATGCCCTAATTAAACTGCTTATCGTAAGGGCCTTAGCACAACAGAACCAAACTTGGGAACGGTTCAATGTCTAGCCTCAGATAATTCAGGCACCTGCACTTTTGGGTGGTGTCCTAATAGAAGAGGAAGAAGAGAAACCTGCACAATTGGGGGGAGTGGAATTAGAGGAGGAGGACTGGAGTCCCTCTAATTCGGCTGGGGGGAAGATGAGAAAGTGTCAAAACAAAACCCAATTAATCAAGTGAAAGAACAGGGATAGGTTGCAACAACATCAAACCCTATGGAAAGAATAGAGAATGTGGAAGCTCTAGTAGGAGAAGCTAAAACTAGAGCAGCATTGGATGTTGCGACAGTGGAAGCTATGGTTGTGGGAGCTACTATGACAGAAGGAGATGCAAAGATCCTCACCAATGAATCTTCTCCTAAATGGCGAGGAACCTTAATCGAGGAATAATTTGAGATGGAATAGACAAGGGATTTTGCTGAAGAGGGAGATGTCCCTTCTACATCAATTGCAGAATTAGAAACCCTTGTACTATAGAGGAAGAAAAGAAGATTAAGAGAAGAAGTACTGGAATCATCACCAGTGAAGAGAAGGAGAACCAAATCTGTCACAATAGTAGAAGCACCATGGGAAATATGGGAAAACATTGAATCAAACATTGAATTCTCGATCTTGAGGCCCAGGACAAATGCTGCCCCACAAGAACCTATTGCAGAAGAACCTCAAATTGAGGGAATTTTATATGAAAATGGTCTCCTAAAGGAATATGTGCAAGCGCTCCAAAAGGAATTAGAAAGTTGGAAGGAAGCATGTAGAAACATGTGGAAAGAAGGATGCACACATTAGTAGAAGCTGCAAATTAGTTGGAAGGATCACCTCCTGCTGAGTAAGGTGAAGAAGTGGAAAAAGTGGTTTGCTCGAAGAGTGCAAATTTTTTTAATCAATCAGGATACAAAGTAACAGTTTGTGCATTTGTGACACAAAAACCTACACAGGTAGTTGAAAAAGAGAAGGAAACACCTGCGGTGGAATTGAGGGGTGAAGATGAACCAAGAAGTGGAAACGATCCCTCACATAGAAGCAAGGGAGGATGAGAAATTATAGTCTTAGCCACTGGAGAAGTTGGAAGAAGTGGGAAGATAGGGTGTTGTTACACAAGATCCAACACCCTTAGAAATTTTTGTTGAGGCTGCTACTCAAATGGAAGCAGGTGAGCCGGAGGTTGATACAATCCCTAATCTAAACTTCGAAGTTTTTATTGTGACCATGAATTGGTATTAGAAACAAATCAGTACCTTGGGATTTGCATACCTCAATGGAACATTTCCTAGATTTCAACAATAAAATTTCACCATTGGCCTTTGATCAAAATATGCAATGGAGTGATTAATGTCATTCCATCCATTTGCATTGAGAGGAATGTACCCAGGATACCTTGGGAATCATTAACATTGATAGCGATATCCCTCCCACTTGTTAACGGTTTTTATTATTGACATGTAATCAAGTGGTTTCTACATTTTTTGACTTCAAAACATTTATTTGCATGGATAGAGTCATACTTTGTTGAAGACGAGACAAAGACACTAGTTGTCTATTTCAGCATTCATTTCTTTCTGTAGAAATAATAGATCAATTCTATGTGCAATGATGCTAAGAAGAAGCACACGAAATAGATCTTGCTACTAAGAATTCTCACAAGCATACATAGGAAAATAAGAGAAAAGAAAAGAGACTGAATCAAATGAATGAAGAGATGAATATTGGTGTGTATCCTTCCATTGAATAATTATGAATAATAGAGTACATAAATAGTACATCCCTCATGGGAAATTCGAATTGTATGGAAACAACTGATAAAGCTCAAAAATGATGACTTACCGAAATATAGCAAACCCCCATAGGTGGATAACGCACTTGCTAAATCTATCAAGGACCTCACAAGTTGGAAAAATCATGAGTGATTTGTCAAGGAGATGGAAATAACATGCTAATCCTAGAAAATGGAGAAAAACTAATGGAGGATGGGTTGGAAACAAAAGCTCCCAGTTTCCTAGTTGACTAGCTTTTATCTTATCCATAGAAAAGTAGGAAAAAACAGAAAAAGCAGAAAAAGCAGAAAAAAGCAGAATCTGCTATAAGGTCCTATATACTAATTCTAGATGAACCCAGAATCAGAAATAAATCATTCCTAGGATATTGATGGCATGCATTGACTTTAAGGTGCAAGTGGATGCCAACTAATTAAGCTAGTGGGTGAATAATTAATCAAATAATGATTAATTATTTTATCCTAAGTTGTGAGTGGGTTTAATATATTCCAACACCCCACTATAAGTCTGACTTTATGATGGTATGGAAAAAAATATGGATGCATATAGGGCCCAACAACAAGGCTATGGTCACCCTTTTACAATTATTATGTCCAGAAAAGTGAGGAAAGAGGCAAAACCACATGGGGAAAATCCTCCCTCAAGATAGGACAAGGCACAAAATTTGAAATATGTCTTCAACATATCTTCATCTTCACTTTAATGAGCTGAATGAACGGCTTCTGGATGAAGGACTTGCTGAAGAAATCATGAACTCCATGATCATGCGCTGGAGTGTAGAACCTGCAAGAAGGAAGAGGAGATACTCCTTGTATCTCATCAACTGATGATGTAGGAGGATTATCTAAATGCTTCTTTCTGCTATCAAACTATGATCTGCAAGCATAATTTGAAATGGAAGAGAGATCTGTGCATACTCCTTCCCAAAGAGTACAAAAAATAAGGCAATTTATTTCACACCCAATTCCCTGAATAGCTGCAAAATTGTGATGTGAATCACATGTCAATCTTCCAATATGATGTAGCACCTGTATAGATCTGATATGATGCTGATAGAACTCTGTTATATCATAAATATTAACATATGGAACAACAAGGACAAAGTCTTCAATGGCTCCATGAGGATATAGGGCTAGACTAGGAAAATTATGAGCAACTGGGGAAAACTGATAGGTGTAAAAATCTGAATGATGGATGGGCAGAATGAGATGTTCACAATATTCAAGAAGGCTCTGAGTATTGATGCCAAGAACAAAGAAGGGTATTCTTAAGCACATGAGATCAAGTATGGTAAGTGTTATGACACAAATAAGGCTTGATGTGGCTAAGCAAACATCCTGGAAGTCACTGGGTTGCACACCATCAATGAGAGAGGCATGCAAGAGGTGTAAAGAATCTGGCACATAGATCTCAGAATCTAAGATAGGAGATTTAGAGAACAATCAATGGGTTATATGATCATAATCAATATCAGCAGCAGCTCCATATGTTACTTCCTTTTCATCAATTGTATCACAAGAAGAAAAATCACCTTCAAGAGACACAGAAAAAGATGGCTCTTCAATATTTGCTTCTTCATTGAAGGAGGAAGCATTCGAATGAAAGAGGCTAGCATCAACATGAACTGTATGAGAAACTTCTTCATCATGATCAACTTAATCAGAGAATGTAGAGGCCAAGATATCTTGAGAAAGAGAACAAGAGGAGATGCTAGGTTCGCTCCATGCTTCATCTTCGATTTCCTGCAAACCAAAAGCTTTGTCCAAAATTTTCCAAAGCTCATATGGATATTCAGTAGAATCTATGAGATGATATATATTTGGATACATTCCCAAACACATAATTCCATAAGCTCTATCACAATTATTTAGCCAATCAATCTTCTCTTCATAAGACTCAGGTTCACTCAATGCACCAATGGAGACATCAAAGAGACATTGCCTCTTCAAGTATGCACTCATCTTTGGATTCCAATCAGCATAGTTGAAAGGAGATAGTAGAGGAAATTTTGAATCCATATTGAAGTTGTTGATATGCTCTAAGAGATACTCTCTGCAACCTACAAAACAAACTAGGAGAAAATCTTGTAAGCTAGATAAGCTCTTCTTCAAAGAGGGATAGGAGACTGGAAGCACTCCTCAACTTTGTAGAACTTGATCAACCTTGTAGCTCTGACACCATGTAGAAATAATAGATCAATAATATGTGCAATGATGCTAAGAAGAAGCATAGGAAATAGATCTTGCTACTAAGAATTATCATAAGCATACACAGGAAAATAAGAGAGAAGAAAAGAGACTGAATCACATGAATGAAGAGATGAATATTGGTGTGTATCCTTCCATTGAATAATTATGAATAATAGAGTACATAAATATTACATCCCTCATGGGAAAGTCTAATTGTATGGAAACAACTCATAAAGCTCAAAAAGGCTGACTTACCAAAATATAGCAAACCCCCATAGGTGGATAAAGCACTTGCTAAATCTATCAAGGACCTCACGAGTTGGAAAAAGCATGAGTGAGTTGTCAAGGAGATGGAAATAACATGCTAATCCTAGAAAATGGAGAAAAACTAAGGGAGGATGGTTTGGAAACAAAAGCTCCCAGTTTCCTTGTTGACTAGCTTTTATCTTATCCATAGAAAAGCAGGAAAAAGCAGAAAAAGTAGAAAAAAGAAGAAAAAAGCAGAATCTACTATAAGGTCTTGTATACTAATTCTAGATGAACCCAGAATCAGAAATAAATGATTCCTAGGATATGGATGGCATGCATTGAATTTAAGGTGCAAGTGGATGCCAACTAATTAAGCTAGTGGGTGAATAATTAATCAAATAATGATTAATTATTTTATCCTAAGTTGTGAGTGCGTTTAATATATTCTAACACTTTCCCCATGTTGCGATGGAGTATTTGTATGAGGCATAACATGGATCCACATTTGTACGTTCACGGCTCTGCTTAGATTTGCATCTATATGACACAGATCTACATTATGTCTGGTAGTTATGTAAAAATTTGAGTCTTCTTCGCATGGATTTATGTTGTATTTTAGTAGCCATGAATACTTATATCTCACTTGAATCTACATCGTATTGGTCAGAATCCATGCTGTGAGTCATTTGGATATGTGTCAAAGTGTAAATGTACTGCAGAATCACCTTGGTTTTTGATGGGTTCTGACCTTTGGACCTTTTCCTCGAAGTGATAACTTTTTCCTACAAAGCATTTTTTCTATCCTTTCCCTCTATCCTCATGCTTTGGGGGGCAATCAGTTACACCTAATTATCGTCACCAATATTTCATGAGATAATTATCTGACTATTTTCCTAATATTCCTCAAAGACTGAAGTTGAAAAATGAGTTGGAAAGAGTAACTCCTTACTCTAAGCCACCACCACACTTTCCCTATGTGAAACCAATGGTACTCATCTAAACAATGCCCTTTTTCCATTTGAAAAGAGCAGTGCCACCTCCTATTTCCCATTTGCAAGGGGAGGTCCTCCCCTAACACCACTTATCTTCTTTATAAAATTGAGGTGCTCAACTTATGAAGGAAAAAAAGAGAGGTCTTGAGAGGATTCTTGAGATTTCCTTTGTGGAGCCTCCTCCCTATGATTCAAGATAGCTGGAACTTGAGATCCCCTATCCTAGGGATGATCCCTCCACCTCTCCCATGGAATCCTCAACCTACTCTATCCTTTGAATCCTTTCTACAGTAACTCACCCCTCATGGGAAAGGGGAGGAATAATGTGTGATAGCATCTAAATTATGGCTAAATTCTCTCAGAATATTGAGTGATTAGGAGGAAAGTTGAAATATTTGAGGCAATACCCCATTGAGAATATTTCTCAGCACCAAGGCATCGGTTGCTTACTCTCCTTCTTTATTTTTTAATGAACTTATAGCTTATTTCCCATAAAAATTGTATATCTTGTTCTTATGCTTTGTTTATTATTTAAATCTTTGGTCTTTTACATAGGATTACAAATTATCTTGTCACTATTACTTGGTTTTTTTATGTTGTGTCTACTATAGGATCTCTACATAGCTCAATAACATCAAGGTTCATACCTTCATATCCTATAAAAGTTAAGGAGAGCAGTCAATTCAAGTAGTTTAGTTAATCCTAGGGAAAGATTCCTTATTATGTAGGTGTTTTGTTATATTTTTTATTCATTCAAGATAGGGAAATAGAATTTTTTAGCATTGGCTAATTATTTCCAACAACAAGATGAGAGTGTGGAAATTAAGCCCAGTCTTAGTACAACTGAAATCACAAGAAATTGCTAGAAGACATGAAAAGATCCACTCAAAATAGGAGACTAAAATTGGTGCATAACACTAAATTGAATTACATAGTTGTACATAAACAAACCTTATAAAATAATATCTTGTCCAAATATATAATTACATTAAATATTTGAATGCCTAAGGAGGCAAGTGGAATCCTCACAATAGTAGGCGTACTAAAAGTAAAAAATACCCCTAGTTGCATAAAACACTTTCCAAATAAGTATAGGAAGGTCATGAATTAGCTTAATGATTTATTTCAGCTAATAAGTGATGGAAATTCAATATAATCATGCTTTCAATAGATAAAAATAAGGAGGATGAGTTGTAAAAAAACAAGGCAGTTTCAATGTGACTAGTTTTCATGTTTTTACCTGACAACTGCTGAAAATCAGTCCAAGTATGGATAAGCTAGGAAAGTGCACTTAATAAACCTGAAGTATGTATAGTTGGAATAATATTATCCATAATATGTGAAGGGCACTCCTAGATTCAATTTTGGAAATTTTTTACCAAGTGGTGCAAGTGGATGCCAACTAGCTAGTCTAGCACCTAGGAAATTAACCATAAATATTAATAAATGTATCCTAAGTTTGGGAATGGGTGTGATATTTTTTACCTAAAACAAGGTCTAGGATCCTTAGAGAAACTCACAAATCGAATTACTTGCAAAAACCAACAAAAAAACTTTAAAGAGGAACAATTTTACATACACAGTGTGAACATAAAATGGATATTGTTTGACTGTATAACATGGGAATATGTTAATAAAATGTATATATTTCATATGGCTCAATTTGAGAGGATTTGGAATCCAAATATGAGTGTACATGTGAAATTGGTCAAATTGGCCTCAATCCCGCCTAGGTGGGCTAAACTCACTCCAACTCAGCCCAAATGATCACAAGTGAAGGTGTGGACATGGCTAAAGTGTGATGGAGAAATCATCACTCCTTGGCATGTGTGGGTGTGAAAAATAAGGTGAGAGGGAGGCTTAAGGTGGGCATTAAATGCTCCAATAGTCCAAAATTTGGGCTAAAATCACCCCTAGCGCTCTTAGTCAACCACAATTCCCCAATTCAAGGAATGAGTGCACACCTGTCATTAATGAGGGCATATATGTGGATTTTGACTGGGTTGGAGCACTCATGTAGGTGTGAAAGCAACAAATTAACTGGTTTTTATGTTGGATTAACTTCCCTAATTCCAAAACTATAGCATATCAATGCATAAATGCAATAATAATTAGCTAAGTCTTTAGACTAAGGTACTAAGTGTTGGATTAATATTCTAACAATGGGTTTTTTTTATTATTCTAGCACCCCCATTTAAGACTAAATTATGTGAAATATCATAAATATATCAGATATATAGGGATAAGAAACAAGTCCTAGTCACCCTTTACATACTTCTTGTTGATAAAATTAAGGAAAGAGTCAAAACCACAAAGGGAAAATCGTCGCTCAAAACATGGACATGAACAAAATTTTGTGAAATATTTCCTTCAATCAGTCCTCACCAAGTGATACGATATCCTAAGAAGTTAGATTATATTGTTGAAAGTGTTCTCAGATAATTCCTTGCTGAAAATGTCTCCAACTTGCTCAGATGATGCATAATAGCATAGAGCAATGACCTCATCATGCACAAGTCCTCTTATGTAGTGTATATGGATATCTATGTGTTTGGTTCCTTGCCTCTATATAGTGTCTATTGAGATTCTAATAGCACTTTTATTGACACAAAATATGACTGTGGAAGTGCTAGACTCAATACCAAACTCTCTAATTATTCCTTGCAACCATACACATTGAGTAGCTGCATTTATAGCTCCTCTATATTCTGCCTCTATAGAATAAAGTGAAATGGCAGTTTTATTTTTACTTGAACAAATTATTTTTCCATCTACAAGAATAAACACTTATCCAAAAGTTGATTTTCTATTAGTGTTATCCCCATCCCAATCAGATTCAGTAAAACCAAATAACTCTAGGTCAGATCTTGCAACATAGTGAATCCCACATGTCTTGGTTCCTTGCACAAAGTGCAGACTCTCTTTTCTTACCTAGAATATATATCATGTCATTTCTCCATATTTGTACATTCCACACTCACAACATAATAAATATCATTTCAAGTATGAGTCAAATAGGGAAGACAAGAAACTAACCATCTGTACATAATATTGTTCACCAAAGAAGTTGATTTTGGTTCTTCAAGCTTAGATCCTGAGAGGAAAGGAGTCTTTATTGGATTGCAATATTTCATGTTGACCTCTATTATCAAGTCTAAAGAGTATTTGGAATGATGTACTTTGATTTCAAAGTCTGAATGAGAAATCTCAAACCCCAAGAATTGGTTCAACAGTCCCAAATCAGTCATGGAGACCGAATGGTTCAAAGCATCCTTCAAGGAGGAAATTTCTTTCATGGAACTTCCTGTCCTCAAAATTTCATCCACATAAAAGAAAATAATAATGATTGAACCATGAATCATCTTCAAATAGACATTTTTATTAGACTTACATCTACAAAAGTTATGTGGTAGAAAACATATATCAATCGTAAGTTACCAAGCTTTGGGGGATTTTTTTAGCCCATATAATGATTTCTTCAACCTGCATGCAAGACATGGATTAGTAAAAAATAATTATGGATTATTCATATATATATCTTCTTTCATATCTATATGTACAAATTCACTCTTCACATCTATGTGATGTATATCTGATTTCTATGTGATGTATATCTGATTTCTTGTATCATCATAGTCAATTCCTTGGAATTGGGAGAATCCATTGGGAACTAAAATTTCCTTTAAATTCATAGGATAACTATTAGCAGCAAAATTTGTCTTGGATACCCATTTTCACATCACTAGCTTTCTACCTGGTCGGAGATTGATTAGTTCCCATGTCTCATTCTTCTGGAGTGAATGGTATTATTCTTTCATGGTTGTTTTCCATATTGAATATTATAAAGCTTATTCATATGTTTTTGGATCAGATTCAATCATCAAATAACACTTCTTATCAAATCTCGGGTCTTTTACAGAAACAGAACTCTCGAATTGAGATCTAGTTCTTCTAGCATCACTAGGATTCCCAACTAGTTCCCCAACTAATTGAATATTATTTGATTCCCACTTTATTCTTTTAGGAGTGTTAGGATATGTAATTAAATATTAATTATTAGACATATGATAATCAGAAAAATTATTAGAGTCTTGACTTACAATCAAAGGTGGTAATGGTGAATAGGATTTTACAATTTCTGTTGCTGGCATAGGTTCTTCTTCAAACATAACACTCATTTCAATGAAGTACTTTTTAGTTCTCACATTGATCCACTTATACCCTGTAAAATATTATGAATAAGCAACAAATAGGTATTCTTTACTTTGGGGTTCCAAATACTCTCTTTTTAGGTGGAATTCTAGCCCAAGCTTTAGAGACAAAAATCCTGAAGTGTGACACGTCAATCTTGTGTCCTGTTGCCGCCTTTTCACACACCTGGATCACGTGGCAGAAATCTTCAAGCCACTCGGTGTGTCCTTGGGGGCAAGTCTCGAGTCAAGGCTGTCACCTTGTTCTTGACTCCTCCGTTTAGGCTCAACTCCTAACGAAGCCAAGGGGGGTAGACCCTATTAAGTTACTAAGGATGATTTCTTAGTATAATGATGTTGTACTGAATCAGTTCTTTTAGGAGTTTGAAAACTTTAACTATAAACAATCAAGATGACAAGATACAAAGATACACACGAAAGCACAAGATTGATACACAATATAAATATGAAGCA
>LPNX010392963.1:218961-333486 GCA_001517045.1 Pseudotsuga menziesii | reverse complement strand
GCGACTGAAGATCCGACGGTGCGTAGCTGAAGGGATATCGCATCAACGGCTGGGAGCAATTCCGCTGATTAAAGTTGCTCGACGGATAAAGCGAAGGATCCCAGCGGAATTGGATGGGAGCCACATGATCCAACGGCCTGCCTGTAAAGGGAGATCAGATCAACGGCTGTAGATGTTTCCGGGACCCAGAGTTGCACGGTAGATAAAGTCAGACGGCTCAGCGGAATGTGGGACGTGGCGTTTGATCCAACGGTGAGGGGTGAAAGTACGTCACATCGACGGTCACGAGCGACCCCGGAATGGAGACTTACATGGTGCTTAGCGCCAAGATGCCCGGCGGAAAAGCGCACATGGTGCACGATCCGAAGGCCAGGAATTTGCACAGAGGAGATCAACGGTCGGAAATGAACCCAGAGGAGAAATATGCATGGATGTTAGATATAAGTAGCGGTTGTGGAAATAAATGCTTCCCACGTGTCTAATTGGGGGTGTCCTATAAAGGCAAAATTGACCTCTCCAGCGATTATTTTATTGTTTGGGACCCGACGATCAGGACCTGTCGATTTGGGCGCATCCAGTTGTCAGCACCAGGCGCATTCCGAACACACGCCTCCACAGTGAGCCAGGTAGGACCTTAATCCTGTAATTCCTTCGCTCAATTATCGTTATAAATTAAGAAATGGACCAACAGGGCGAAGCCTCTATGTCTGGTCGGGTCCCGGATGAAAGAGAAGAATTCTTGGTAGATAGACACAGGGGTGTCTGTGAGCCTTTCTTGTCTACAGGAAGTGTGTCTGGTAGCAAAGAGAGGCTGTGGTCTTGTTTCTTGCAAGGGAATGACGTTCTGAATGTATGCAAGTCCTTTTTGTACTTTTTTTCCCTGGAGCAAACCCTCCACCTCCCTGAATTTGCCGAATGGTGTGCAGTAAATTATTCTCCCTCTCAGAGAGTCATTGTGAGTTGGTCCGCGTTGAAGATACTGTGTAAAATTGATGCTTCAGCCATTAGGGGAAATCTTAGTTTGCCCGAAAGTTACCCTGTGAACCGTTAATCTGTAAATGAGTCTGTCCTTGCCGATTTTTTTAAAAGTTGCAACGATGACGCTCGCTCTCGATTCCTGTCAAGTATCCTAAGGGAAGGTCAATCCCTTGAAGGCCTTACCTTGCCCTACCCCTTGCACGTTTTTAGAACTGAAGTGCAGTGGGTAATGTCTTTGGTTTGTCATGTGTTAGGTCTTGATGACGACTGTCGTATAGGTGATGTTATCCTTGGTTTCCTGCTAAAAGTAAATTCTTTAAGTCCCGAGTCCCAGTCAGTTCCTGTGCTTAATTTAGACGGATATCTGGCCGAATCGATCCACCTCCAGTTGACTGAATTTCCCAAGGTCCAGTTTTTTAGGTTTCAGACACACCTGCTTAACATGTTAGTATGTTCTAATGTTACAGAATTGAAGTTCGTAAGTACTCTATCCTCTTCTGATTTGCCAAAGCAAATCAACCTGATCGAATTTGCCAATTCGATCATGTCCGAAATATACAGGATGTTGTTTGATCAAGAGTTTCCCCGGGTCCTTGATGAAATGAAATGTTTGATGCAGTCTTCACCCGAGGGGCGGGTGGGAGACTGGTTTCTGTACAGAGATTATACGGTTTTGAGAGTGTATGGCTTTACAGGTCAGCCTTATAGGTTGCCTTCCTTTCTGACCCCAAGAATTTTTGCTCTAGAGTTTATGAGGCAAAGGTTGTTATCAGAGGAGGAGCACTTCGGTGCTTTCAGAAAATATTTGAATATTAAATTTCCATTTAAATTCGGCCCTTTCATTTTTAAAGGCAAAGGTGCCCTGGCATGTATAGAGAGATTGATGGAGAATATGGAGTTCGTAAAGGATGTAAATATGAACTATGACCCCCACCAGGTGATATCATTGAGAAAGCAAGTGAACAAAAACAAACCGTTTGAGCATCAAGCTGTTGAGGGGTTAGCCGAAATGGCTAATTTGCTATAGTTCACTGACGAGTCCAAAACTGAGACAGAGACACATCCCGCATCTCGTTCAGAGATCCAAATCACAGAGGGTGTCAGTGTTGCGGTCAAGAGGATTTTGGTAGAGGCCGAGAATATGGAAGTGGACGAAGAGACGTCCCGTAAGAAGGCGAAGCTGCTCGAGGGAGGTGATATGGTGAACGAAGAGATGCCCAGTGTTTCCAAAAAGGTTTCCTTGGTCCCCATCAAGACCGTACAGGTCAGTCAGTTTTATTTTAAAGGTTCAGAAGGTGACGTTAACAGCCCAGAATCCGGTCCCTTGTTTAAATCAAAAGAAGTGCTCAAGACAAGCTACCTAGAAAAGAGGAAGCAATCCCTGGAGGAAACACGAAATCTGCTCCCTAAGGTAAGGAACCTGTACAGTTCTAAAACATCCCTAGTTGCTACTAGGGATGCTGAGAAAAATACTTTCAAAATGGCCATTGTGAATGATAAGAAAATGTCTGAGATAGAAATCCGTCTGGACAAAATCAGTACTCCAGACAAGATTCAGTTGCATAAGCAAACCAGCGACATTCTATATTCAGACCTGTTGCAGGCCATGATGAGGATAAGTAAGTTGCAAGTGTTGGTAGACAAGTTGGAAGTTCAACTGAAGCACGAAAAGGTCGAGAACAAAGCCAATGCCGTTCAAATCAGAAAAATGCAAACGGACATCGCTAGCTCTGACAGTACCCAGGCTGTCAAGAAGTTGTTAGAAGAGAAAGACAATGCTCTACATGTCCTCAAGAAGAAACTAAAGATCCCCGGTTCTGAACACGTCCAATCGGCCGAATTGATGGCCTTGCAAGAAGAAAAGGAGAAAATCCATCAGGAAATGATGGAAGACAAAGGGAAGGCCGTCGAGCTACAGGAGGAAAAATGCAGTTGGGAGGGCGAAAGGGAAGAACTATTGTTTCAAATATCCGTGTTGGAAAAGGACCAAAATGATGAGAAGGAAATCATGGAGGAGCTGATGAGTCAAACCCCCACTGATGAAGGTCTCTCCATTGTGAAAATAAACAAACCACTGGATAACTTCTCTGCTGATGATCTGTTGGTGTCCATGTCCCAGGTAAGTTTAAAAGACGAGGAAATCCGAGAGTTGACCATCCGAGAGATGATGGAGTGCGACACCCCAAGTACGGAGCAGTGGAAAGCCGTCGAGAGGTTTGGGAAAACAAAGCTTATCGTTCCCTCCTAAGAACAGGTGTCACGGTACCGAAGAGCTGACGGGGTAAAGACATGGATCTGATGGTGCAAAGACATGGAGCTGATGGTTCACAGGCGTGGAAGCTGTTAGGCCCAAGTTTGTTATTCAGTTGATTCATACTTTGTGATCGGTTAGGAATGGAATTGTAACAACTTCCTAGTGGTGTAGGATTTCGGTTACAAACTCTAATTTACGCCGGTCATTCTGTTATTGATCTGCTGGAGGCAGACTTATTGTTTGATCTATAAATTCGTATCTCTTTTATGAGATGGGGGTTGGAACCCATCAGATGAAGTAACTTGTGGAGAACATATCTGTCTTATTTTTAATACTAGAATGAATGCATGAGAGTTCTTTTTTCAGAGATTCATGTATCATTGACATTGCAGTCCGTGCTTTCTTTCTCTGTGTGATTTGTAATTTTTCCTGTGTAACGCTCCATTCTGTTTTTTCTGTCATATCTGGAACATAGTGTTTGATGTTTAGAATTCATATGCTTATGCTCTATTCATCGTTTCAGGTATTATATGATCTTTTCTACTAAAGTTGATATGGAATTCATCTTAGACGCTCTGTATTGATGGGCTGTTCCCTCATTTCTTCTATTTTCACCCTGACAAATGAAATGACTGCAATTATGTGATTATCTTGCCTCTGAAAAATCCTGTGTATGCATTTTGGGAATCTTTTTACATGTATATGACTCCGTTGCTCAATGGATATGTGATTGTTTCAACCAAATAAATAAACCTTTAAATATTGTTACCGTTTGGTCTTGCAATTTGTAAAGTTCATGCTGAGAGATCCCTCTCTGGGAGAGAATACCAATATCTTCCTAAAGTGGTTTTGTTGTTACCTCGGGGTGTACCTTTTACAACCTGGGTACATTCTGAGTGCTAACATACATTACAGAAAATCATAGTATATTTTTAAATAAATCTTTAAATCTAAACCCAAAAAATTCTACAAGAAGTACCTTTGAATCTTGAAAATGCTTTCCAAGACTGTGTGTTGAGAGTCCAAACTCCACTCTCCACTCTCCAACTCCAAGGGCTTCTAGGCTCCATCTCCAGCCTTCCAAGTTCCACTTCCAACTTTCAAATCATTTAATTGAGCATTGAGCACTGAAATTTGTACTATGTAGATGCTAATTACAATAGTAAAAAAATCAAAAAATAATAGAAAAATCATTGTTAAATGGCATTTTTTGCTTTCAAAAAAATCAAGAAAACCTACAAAATAGAAAAACATGGATGATGGAAATAATACAAACTTAATATTTTTCTTTTTAGTGAAAATATGGTTGGAATTTGGAAAGTATAATTTTATATAATAATAAGATAAAAGTATTGAGATTACTAATTTACTATAAGTAATTTATAATGAAGTTTTAGTAATTTTATTGCCCTTCAAAAATAGTAGTAATACAATGATGTTTTGAAAATTTTATTGCCCTTCAAAAATATGTTTAAATGATAAATTTACCCTTCAGAAAAAATGGTCTACTAAAATTTTTAACCGTATTTGACGGTCAAAATGCCCCATGATGGTCATTTTTCTTGTCAAATTCCAGCACTGGGTCCAACCTTCTCCCTTTCCCTGTATCTCTCCCATGTATTTTGATGTTGCTCCTTTATTCCCGATATAAATGCATTTGAAAGTCATCACAATTAGGTATCATCTTACAAAAATTGCACGTCAATGAATCAAAAGGTATTCCTGTTTCAGAAACCCTCATGAAATGAATATGTCTGTATGTACCATTAATACGGCATTCAGTACATGATAACATAGTGCTCTCCTAGTATGTTTCTCTATGGCCCACATTTTTCCACCACTGTCATCCATTAGAACCTTTGTGTCGAATCTCTCTTGTCTCCTCTCAAGATAGGGATCCCAATACCCCCAACATAATAATATCGAGGGAGGCATTTGTCCTAGAATAAGATGAAAAAACACATTGGTTAATGATCTACTAACTGCTACTAACAAGTGATAACAAATAAAGTAATGTGCATATTCAAATTCAAATTAAATTAAAACTTAGGTAATTAACACACCTGAAGTAAAAGCCCATGAACTTTTAGAAGCCCCATGTAATGGTGATGGTAGTGATGGGATCAAGAACTTAGTCAAACTTTGTTGGGACTTTACATTGGTAGGCTTCTTCGGTCTCCCAACTGTTCCACTCCTCAACACAACTTTATCATGTGAAGCCTCATCCGTAGTAGTAGTAGTGTGCTTCTTTGATTTCATGTGTTGATTTAGAGAACTGACAATATTACCATTTGTCGGCACCAAAGAAAACCATCTATTACATCGTGTACATTCCACTCTTACTTTTTTCTTGTCCTCATAGTTTGCAAGTGTTGCTTCCACCACCTTGAACAAAGTAGGCTCTTGCATTTGGTTGAAAACATGTAGAATTTTGATTGCTTGATCAATCTCAAATTGATCTCTAGCCATTGTTGTCATCTCTTCTCTGTTACATGAAGGAATTTCATTAATTCCCAACATTGAAATGTGGCATTGATGGGACCCTATTTTCATATTATTGTTTTTGAAGTTACAAATTGTTCTTGTCGCCAAGGATACTTCCCCCGTTCCATAATCAATGCCACAAATTTCACAACGGATATTTATGTTAGGTTTTCCATTTTCTGAATATACCTTGAGTGTTAGCTTCTCCTTGACAAACTCTTCCATTAAACTATTGAATTTATGTTCCCAAGATGCCAATACATTAGGATCAACCAATACAACTTGTTCCACTGACTCGGTCACATGATACACTCTTGGTTTTTTAGGCATAGGTTCCTCCACATTCCCTTCCATGTTTTCATAGATTGGCATTCCTTCCATTACATCTGATTGCAATGTTTCAGCAACCAGCGTGCCTACTTTCCTCTTATTGCTGACATTTTTTGTTGTAGGTTTCCTTTTATCTCTTGCTTTGTATTTAAAGGAATTCCAATTGGGCCAATAAAATCAAAAGGATATTCAATGATTTCATCGTCCACAATTTCACAACACATATCAGCATATGTACAACCTTTTCAACACTGGACTATGGCAATGGAACAATTCTCTTCACCAATATAAATTGTGAAGTCCACAACATCACTTGTATCCATCTGCATTTCCATCCATGTGTACCATTTAGTTGGTTAATAAACACCTAAAATTATAACATTTTTTTCACAAGTTTGGATATAATATGGCTACGAAATGAGGTGATTGCATCCATAAATAAATGAAAAAAATATGTATTCAAATTTACACATGCATATTAGTTCATTAATAAAACAAAGAGCTAGGAATCAAGGTACAAGATTTCAATTCAAATCTCTAAAAAGGATGAAGAAATCTTACTATCGAGCTGAAACACCTTGAAACAAAATTTATTGTAGTGGATTTTTCAAATATCCCTCCCCAAACAGATGAGTCAGCTTCAACGTACCTACAGAAGATCAAAAGGTGATCAAAACAAGAGATGAAAAAATATAGAAACTCTGTGAATGGCATAAAATATTTCCCTAGAGACAAATCTGTTAATGGCATAAAATATTTCAATGTTTGCTTACAATTTCATAGGAAAATATAGATGTGCAAGAATTTGTAGTGGAGGTTGCTATAAATTCTAATGATGTGATGATTTGGTACCACCTAAGTGGGTATCCCATCGCAAATACATTAGATATGTTGATGATAATATCACCAAGATGACCTTGAGGTATATGGGATTTAAATGAACATCAGGATACCAACACCAATCCTACTATCATAACTACATTTTAACACCTTGTTCCATGACTTGATCATGGAGTTTTTATCACCTATGCTATTTATCTAACTTCATGTGCAACTGGTTGTAGTTGTGTCAAGCACTAGGGAAATTTATCCAATACTTTCTTGAAGCAATCAATAAGATCCACCTCCAAATTCATATAAGAGATTTTGAATAAGTACTCGCTCTTAAGTTAAATTCTAGTTTGTTCACTATTTTTCATATTGAAATGTTTATGTTTGAGAGTGCCAAACTATACCAAGACTTTCTTTGTGCCCTAGTCATTAAACAAAAATTGACAAGAAACCTAGATTTACACCATACCATAACCCTAACCCTAATACTAGCTATATCCCTAACATTTTTAATTCCACATGAAACCCTCATCATTTCTAATGATGAAACACCCCTAACCCCAACCCTGGCCTTAATTTGTCCCATCTTCCATGATGTGCCAATATCACCTTAATTTGTCCCATCTTCTATTATATGCAAGTGGTTCTGCTGTACAACCCGTAAGACAGAACTCAAACACAATGGAAAGCCATAAATTACTATCTCATGCAAGAGAACCATCCATGTTCTAGAATGTATTAAGCCACTTTCTTGTTATTTCATTAATAGTATTTCTAGTGTCTATGGGTGCTCTCAACATGACTCTTCCCAGAAGAATCTAAAAAGGAATCTCTAAGGGAGATGGGCACATCAAAAGGTCATTAGTTGGCATCCCCATTCCTCGAAGAGAGTGTTGAACCTACTCGTAAAGGCCTAGGAAAACTAAAACAGATTTTATCCCAGGCTAAGCACTAAGTTTCTAAAATTGGGATAAACTTCAGATGGTCGAAGGAAAAATCATGGAAACTTTTGAGAGGGGTAAGAAAATTTAAAAAATCTATATTGATCCTAAGGCATTTTTCCAAATCTCAATGGAATAAGTGGGTCATCTTGACTTGTTACATCTTAGGATTTACTGCTGCACTAGTTTTTTTTATTTTAATCTGTACCATTCCGCCAAACTTTTACTACTCTACAATTATCTCCAAGTTCAAGTTATGCCAACTTATGGAGCCACCCTCACTACTTATGTGGATTTTCCTAATTCTCCTTTTCCTTAGAAGTTAGCACTAGGAAACATGGAAATAGAGTCCATGAGATTATGAGGTAACTTTATACAATTCTGAAGCAAAAATCCACATGCATTCCTTGCACGAAATCCACAAGAAAATCATTAATGTCATTCCTCTCAAACTTTGTTGATAACACAAGTGCATAGTTTCCCGAGGAGTTCTAGGACTGGTCAAGCATGTAGTTGAGCATGCATCCCTTTACTTCATTCCTAATTCCTGCCCAGATACCCATTGCACAAAATAATTCCTTCCTAGCAGGAAACTGTTGCACAAAAGTGAAAAACTGGAAACCTTCCATTGAATAATAGAGTACTTGGGGTGAAGCTTTATCCCATTTCCTTTTATAGATAGAAATTATCTTTCATCAACAAATTTAAAAATAAAAAATTATTCAATGATGTTTTCATACTCATGGCCATGGAAGCATGGAACGTTACTTATTTCTACAAAACTGGAAGATTGTTGGGATGCAATAGTTTATCATGTACATACCCTAGAAATGTACGCACATACCCTAGAACTTCCCAAACTTGATAATAGGCAATTTTTTGATGTAAAGGAGGAAAAAAAAATTTCAATTATAACCAGCATACCGAAGTTTGACCATAAAGATGCTTAAAATGTGCCCAAAATAGTTGATGATGTTTTTGGTTGGCCAGAGATGAGGTATCATTGCTATTTGAAGGCTTAAAAGGATCCTGAATACATAGTATTTGGATTCCATTGTTCATCCCACTCCTAAAACTGAGCATAAACGTTGCATCTATGAGATACTAATAAACCGACAAGACTCTTTGTATCACTAAGAAATCGCCCTGATCTAAGAGTATTAGTGAATTGGTGTAAGTTGTTTATTACTCTAATTTGTGGCTTTCTATAACAACAAATTACCTTGATTACAAAAACAAAAATTCACCATGATTGTGTGGATAACCAAGAACTGCAGCAATTTAGTACTAATTGTACCTATTTTTCCTCACATAGAGCCTTTTTTGAATCATGATTCTCCCCTTGTAACCTTTGGTGGTAACCCTTCAAGTTGAATTGCATCAAATAACACCTATATATGTATTTGTCTTCCACATACCTTTGTATATATTGGAAGCCCCTTATCTGGACCTAAAACCAACCTTACATAATTTTATTGGTTGTGTTATTGTTATAGTACGTAGAACAACATTTTGGGAGATCACTCTCGCATATGAAGGAATCAGGTAATACAACTAAGGGTGTGGTCTATCCTCGTTAGTTAGTGCCATGAAATATTTGACCAAGTACTATTGTAGGAAACCCTCTAATATGATCAGATAGTTTTATCACTTGATGCTCTATCTTGAGGACCTTACAAACCTTAACTTCTTCAACATAGGCATTGAAATTTACACCCAATTTTCAATTTCGAGAATTTGAAAATTTCATTAATGTAGTAATGCACACCTTGGATTAGAAAAAAAATATAGGGATTACTAACACCATTGTGGGAGACCTAGTTCAAAATAATCCAATTCCATGGTTGATGGACCTTCAAATTATCACATAATAATCAAAGTAGCTTAATAATATTGGTGTCCTCCCAGTAAATATCTTCGAAAAGCATCCAGATAAACTAGTGGTTGAAATAATAGACATTTTATCAACGTTTTGGCAATAGTAACAAGCTGTACTCTTACCTTGATTTTGAGGACAATCAATGTTCTTTGTAAACTTAGCATATAATTAAAGCTCCTTTTGATTGAAAGATAACTTCTCATTATGTGAATTTTGATGGCATGCCATCATTACCAAGGTGACTCTACCTAAAAACTTGGATGTTCCATTTTGTGTTTAAAGAGCAGAATTCTAAAGCAAATGTAGAACATAGAAAAATAACAAAAGTAGTGTGTTGCTAAATTCCATCAAGGGTTATAACAAGAGTAAAAGTAACAATATCATGCATTATAAAAATGGATCAACTCATTATTCATGTACAGGGGGTAATCCAAAAACGCATTGCTTAAGAAATGATAGAGATGAAGCAAATTAAGTCATTCAGGACCCAAAATCCTAAGCTTAAGTTGTACACAAACGTCAAGACTCAAGAGACTTCTTTATTATTTTTTAAGCTTGGAACTTGGAATCCCTTATCATAGTAAGTGCAAAATATATGATCTAACCCTAAGGTGTACATGAGTATTAACAAACATATTTTAGAGAGATTCTCATGAGGATGAGACCTTGGAAATTCTTTGGATATGGCATTCAATGGAGTTTGGCATACAAGTTATGAATTAAAGGGTAAGTTGAGGTCTTGTGAGAAATTACATAACAAAATCATTTTCCATCTAACCACAAAATTTTCATCAAAAGAAAATTTGCAACGATATATATCTGGTGTTTTATATTTGAATGGGTAAATGAGTAAATAAATTATAAAGTAAGCATCAAGATGTAAATACAACACCTAAATCTCAGTCATGATAGCTCAAGTGGTTGAGGCTATGTGTTGCAAGTCATGGGTCACAGGGTCATGGCCTTGGGATGACTATATGTGAATGTTTAGGACCTCACTCGATGTCCCCACCAGGTTAAGTTGCCAAAACTGAAAGGAATATTGTAAAACTATATAGGGTGGAAGTCAAAGCATGATTTATTTCCTAAATCAATATGCCTAGTTTATGTTCCAAATCAAGATGAGATTATTAGAAATTCAAAAGTGGACGAATTTTGTATGATGCAGGGAAAGCATTGTAGAAAATAAATTTAAACATATACATTTTCATTGTCTTCATTGACATACAAAACATTATAAAGAGTAACTAAAATTAATTTTCACTCACTTATTGGAAATCTACGGAATGTTTTAAAGTGTTTCAATTACTCTTTTATTTAACTTTTTTGTTTAATCATAAGAAATAGTTTCTCTTTCTAGTTTAACTATAATGTAATACAACCAAGAAATTACATTTACTTTCTCACTTTGTTCATGTAGAGTCTATTTGGATCAATTTAATCTTCCACCAAAACCACTATATCCAATGTTGCCAACAGGGACAGAGTTATTGGATATATTCCTAAAACTATTACTTTTACCAGAGATCAAATTCCCTGCTCCACCTATAGTTGTCCCTATATTTCAAGTCATGTTAGATATACTGTTATTTTCATAACCCAACCCATTTCACATCATGACATACCACTTCATATTGCACCATAACCAATTGCCAAGCACCCATATCCAATTAAACCATTCCACATGTTTCCAACATTTCCATTTAAGCCTTTCCCATTCAAACCTTGTTGTGATGTTCCTCCATTATTTATCATTTAATGCAATAACTATTGTATTACTTGTTGTGGATAAGGTTAATTTCCTTGAGATGACTGAATTTTTAGTTGCATCAAGTTTTCACCCATGGAGTTTTGATTAATAGAATTGGACAAACCAATTGGTGAGGTATTTTGTAGGGTTACTGGCATTGAAGATAAGGCAACACCCTGAAACGGAATAGAATGAGATGGAATTTGTAAAAAATTGCATGGTGGCATTTATGTTGGTCCACCAATGGAACAAGATGTTAGGTATGGATATGTTATATTTTAGTACCAACAAACATATTGATTATCTAAGAAGACAGTATGATATATGATTTTGTGTTATCAATGCAAAAATATGACAAGATTGGAGGAGGAACCTATAGAGATCAGTTATGAAAATTAACAAAAATAATGAAGGTTCAAATCAAAGCATGGGCACAGGATGGAAATCAGACAAAATAAAAATGCCAGAACTTGAAATGAATTGAGATGTAGAGGAATATAGGATAGCTATGGTTGGTCAGACCAACATCCCAATAACATATGCCAGTGAATGGCAGGGAATACATGGTGATAGAACCAACAAGCATTAACAACTTCAAAAAACATTCAAAATACATTTGGTGGCACAAGACAAGGCTAACCGATCATACCCACAGTTCCATGAGAGAAAATGTTTAAAATCCATAGACAAGATCTCACAACTGGGGCACAACACATGATGATGAGTATTGATTGTCCTAGAAACACATTAGAATCTCTAAATTTAATGTATGCTAATTTATGGTTGTCTTCACAATACCTGGTGAGCATGGAAGGATTTAGTTAGTTTTTTCAGCTCTTTAGACCAGACAATATTTTTGTAATGTTGAGAGTTGTATCCACGACAAGGTAATTTTTAGGGGTGAAATTTAGCCAATAAGCTATTTTTGGGGCTTTTTTCAAAAAATAAATTCGTTATTTGGTCATTTTTAGTGTCTAATATCACCTACATTTACATTAAATATGTTTTTTTATCATAATATTCGCCAAAAATTACACATTTCAGTGTTAATTTTATGTTTCATATTTAATATTCGCCTACCTATCTATAAACATGTTTTTTTCAATCCAAAACAATTACCTAGAATAATATACTTAAGTATAATATTAGAATCCTTCAAAAATACCCTTCCACGGTTTGGGTACTTCATGGATAGTTTTCAAGTTTCAAGCACCTATGTATGTGACTTAACTCTTCAATATTCATGTGAGCACAACTCAAGTAAATGAATTTCTTCCAAGCCGTTAAATACCATTATGAACAAAATAATACATATATGTTTACATCCATGGATGGTTGTAGATGTAAAATTGCTACACAGGTATGGAAATTTTGTGTCTCCAAGTGTGTACTAGCTATATTCTGCTAGCAAAGAAATATACTAATAAACCATGTTTCTTAAATATTCATACCAAGATATCAAGTTCAAACTACATCTTCCCACTAATGGTATATGCAAGCAAGAAATGATGCAAGTATTTTCACTTTACCACCATAACCATGAAATTCAAATATTTTCATACGCATGTACAATGATGGTTGTAGGAGAGTGATCCAATGCAAAGGATTGAGGACAATTTGTGGATTGTGTTGGTGCCTAATGCATGCCATAGATAACAAGAGTGGTTGTAGGAGGAAACCACATTTTGGATTAAGGGTGTGTTAGCACTCCAGGAAACTCCTATAGGTTGTAGCTCGAGGATGCCTGGTAAATTAAATGTTTTTATGGTTTTTCTAAATGGATCAAGTCAAATGACCTCAAGGACCTCACACGCTCAAGACATGCATAAAACTCAATCAAAAGATAAGGCTTCTAACTACCAATGTTCAAAGGTTTGATAATAGGGTGAAAAGATGGAGAACTTACTATGCTGGAAGATTTATATAAAAAGCAATTACATAGAAATGGCTAATCACAACAAGGAAAAGTACTTGTAATTCAACTCGTCGACATGAAGATAAGGTGAAAGATATCATATATTAAATAACATGAATAAACCTGAATCAGGCATTCAAGCACAAGCACAGAACAGAAAAGATATGGAAGTTGAACATATAATAGCAAAAGAGCTTATATTAGTTGATGAATAACATGAGAAGCTTGATAATAATAAGGGTCTAAAGGTCCCCAAAGTTGAACCTTTGCTTCAACATAATTCTTAGGATTTATATCCTTTACAAAAATATTCAGATCCTGAAAAGTTGGATCTGATTTACTAAAAATAAATAAAATAAATGTTTTTTGCAAAATTAGGTCTAAAACCCTAATTTAAGTACTATTCTATCTAACGCTAGCACTTTTTCACTCATTGAACTCTTTGATAACTGCAATGATTACAGAAGTAGAGTTGTAACCTGTCATCTGATAGATAAGACATGGTTGGTAAAAAAAGGTAGGGTTTGTGACCCTTTTCTCCTTGATTGTATCCTCAAAACTAGAATATACCTCCTCCAATGGTGCTTTTCAGCAAATTTCAGCTTTATATTTCATCCCTGAGATAGCTGTATTCGGAAAAACTGGTTCTATGTGCCAAAATATCTTTTTGCACCCCTTTTTGCTTTCAGTGGTTAAGGAAGCAGAATCCTGGGTCTGTTAGCTGCCGAAAACTCTGCTTTCGGTGGCTAATGAACAACAGCTGCGTTCATGTAAGCCAACGAAAGCTCTATTTTCTACAAAAAAAATCATTAGCTTTTAATCAGCCTTTTACACTTCACTCCTGATTTTCTGGTACTCCTTCACCCTGCAAGGGGTTTGGCAAAACAACAACATCATGAGCTGCCTCAGGATCTTGCAAGCTTGTTGTTGCCTTTGCTAGGGTTTCTAGTGCAAGATGAGCTTGAGGGCTAGGGTTTGAGTTTTTCTTCTGCAAACTCATCAGCCTGATCATTTTGTAAAGTCTGGTGTTGCCCTCGTTAGCCTCAGATTCCTTCTTTTCAGTAGGACATACATCCCTCTCATTTCTAGCAGAGAATTGTGTAACTTAGTATTATTCTTGGTTAATATTGCATTATTTATTTTTACCTCTCTGTCTAAGATCTCCATTTCATTTATTTTCCCTAACAGGTTGTTGATCCTCTGAGACCTAGGTTTCCTTCAAGAAGTCTCTACTATTGGTTCATATTGACCTTCCCTTGGTGTTGGTGAGGGAAAATCCTCTTGTTCTGCTGCAACCTGTTCTGTAAGGTCAACTTCCTGTTCATGTTCTTCTTCTAAGTCTGAGTAGGGCAGGTTAAGTATATTTTCACTTTGTGCTAGGGCTTCCTTTTCACTGAATTCCAGGTTTCTTTTTGCTTGATTGGCCTTAGAAGCTGGAGAAGGTTGATCTACTATCACTGATGAAATGGCCCTCATTTTCCTCTTGCCACTCCTGGGAGTGGTGGTCTTCTTTGAAGGGGAATTTCCTTCATCTTCTGGTTGTAAACCTGTTTCAAACTCATTCCAGAATAAGAAATATGCCCATGCTATGTTTCTCCTCTGCAGCAATTCTTGGACAATGAGTGGTATCAGGCCATGGTGAGATAACCTTCCAGCGATTTTGGTGGGCTGGGCCTTGACCTGGTGTGCCATCTTGGTTAGGATCTTGTGGAGGTAGAAGGGTAGGTTTAAAGGGCTTCTACCTATAAAAGGATTCATTAATTTAAAGTGGTATATCATCACCATGTTATACCTTCCTTCACAGGTTATGTAAACCAAGATTGCTTCCAATAATTGTTGCCACCTCTCCTCTAGCCAGGTGGATGGAACGCTTTTCTTCCATACTACATCTCTATGTTCAGGTTTTAAATATGATATGAACTCCACATTTTTAGTAATGGTGGTCTTGAACCATTTCTCCCCATTTCTTGGGGGTTTTTCCACTTCTGCAATTAGGGTTTCATCAACTAGGACCTCTTCCTTTCCTATCAGTGCCTTAGAGCCATCAAAAGAAAGGGCAAATGCTTCTGCCACTTGCTGGTGTGAACCCTGGATTTTTTCACAGAACCTATAACAGCCTGCATCTTTGAAGAATTGGCAGACTTCTGTATGTGACTCAAGATAGTTGATGTCCCCTACTTCCCGTCTGAGAGCAGGTCCTCCTCCCTTTTTCATCTCTGGGCTGTTCTTCTTTGTACCTACAAAAAACCAAAATTCGAACTCTGTGAAGGAATTTAGCGCGTTGGTTTCAGAGATGGCCTTGAGCAGTAAGAATGCATGCAGAGAATGTGGAGTGTACTGAAGATATGGTGCTGATTTTGAGGGGTTAGCCACTCGATTGGTACTTGAGTAAGCTGATGGTGGATTCTGGTGATAACCACAAGATGGCCAGCCTAGTAATCATTTCCAACTAGGACTTGATGCTTCGTGGAGGTTTTATTGCGGTCATGGGATAGATGGAGGGCAGGCTAGGGTTTTGATTTCCATCAGTCATTTCAGATCAATAACGACCTTTTAGCCACCAATTTATGATTTACTGCAATCCCACGGTCTTTTTGGTGATTTAAAGTGCTAGACTATGGCATGCCTCATGATGACGAGTTTGATTTTGATGGACAGATAACTGTTTTCCTTTTTTGTCCTTTTCGGTGGTTAAGAGAATCTATGGTTTAATTCGCAAGCTGCCAAAATCCAGGCTTTTCGGTGGCTAATGAACCGTAGGTACATTCACCTAAGTCGTCGAAAGTCTCCTTTCCAAAATTTATTGAAAATGACGTGAATGAGCCTTTTGGTGGTTAATGTCTTCCTAGACCACCTCATTTAGCTACCGAAAGGTGGGATTTTTGGTGGATAATGAACTATTGGAAAGTTCGCCTAAGCCACCGAAAGTTCCCTTTCCAAAATTTTATTAAAAATGTGATCAACAAGATTTCGGTGGTTAATGTGGTCCTAAGCCAAAACTGTTAGCTGCCGAAATTCAGGATTTTTGGTGGCTAATGAACTGTTGGAAAGTTCGCCTAAGCCACCGAAAGCTAAAAACTTTCAAATTTCTTGAAAAACAGAACACCAGATATTCCAACTTTGTTAATCACCCAAACATCTTTCATACTATGCCCTGAAATCTTCATCACTATGCAAAAATTAATTGTCTGAGTGGACCTATTGAAAATTAATTTATTTAGGAGATAACATCTGGCTCCTACTCAAGGATGGGAACCTTCCTGTGAGGTCCCAAGAACCCCAGACGAAAATGCCTTTCCTGAAAAAGAATAAAAATTAAACCTATCTTCTACTATTCCATTGGGCATGGAGTTTATTTTCTAAAAACAAAAGCAATCAACTAAATAATATTTTACAATAACAAGGCCTTAAAGCCTCAGATAAAATAGAGTTTCAGGAATTGCCATTTATTGGGCCATCAAACACCTCCTCTCCTTCTAGATTTTGTAATTTGAAAGTATTGTTCTGCTGACTTGAGCTATCACAAATGGGCCTATTCATAGAGAGTCAAACTTTCCATGTTTTCCCTTGTCTTTCCTTACAATATCCCATTTGAGAACCCAATCTCCAACCTGAAAGTTGTCCACCTTTTCCCTTTTATCAAAAATAACCTTGATCTTCTTTTGATGAACTTCTGACTTTTCCATCACTTGTTCCCTGACTTGCTGCAACTCCACCAAATCAAGCATCCTCCTCACCATGTCATTTGGTTCATCTTGTTCCTCCTGAAAGAATTTTGCAACTGGTAGGATCAGTTGAATGGGAAAAATGGCCTCAATACCATAAACCAACTTGAAAGGAGAATTCCCTATGGCTCTCTTGTCAGTCACACTATCAGCCCATAGAGCAAACTTTAGCTTAGAATTCCAACTTTTTTTATTATTCTCCAGTAGTTTTCTGATGATCCTGACCAGGATTTTGTTGGATGACTCAGCGAGGCCATTGCCTTGGGGGTAATAGGAAGTGGAATGCACCAACTAAATGCCCATTGACTCACACATGTTAACCAATGCCCCGGATTTGAAATCTGGTGCATTATCAGTCACTAGCCTTATTGGGCAGCCAAACCTGATAAAGATGTTCTCATACAAAAACCTCATGATGACTTGGTGAGTGGAATTCCTTGTAGGGACTGCCTCTATCCACTTGGTGAAATAGTCTGTAGCTGCTAGGATCCATTTGTGCTGACCACTTGATGAAGGATTAATTTCCCCTATGAAATCAAGACCCCACTGCTGGAAAGGACCATTCACTACAATAGGTCTAAGGAGAAAGGATCTGAGTTGTTGCTTCCCTAAGAATATTTGACACTTGTCACAGGCTCTCTAAAAAGGTACACACATCAGAGAAAAGAACATGCCAATAGTACCCAGCCCTCAGAATCTTGTGCGTTGTGGTCTTCCAGTAATGATGGCCTCCACATGTACTTGAATGAAACTGATGCATGACCTGAACTGACTCTTCTTTATCTAAGCATCTCGAAAAAACCCCAGACAGATCTTTCCAATACAGCAGTTTATCGATTACACAAAATTTAACAGACTTACGTTTAAGAGCCCGTGCTTGATTTAGAGTGAGTCCAGGGGGGACTTCTAACTTTTGCAGGAAATGAATAATACCTGAGTACCACTCACATGAGGACAAGTTCTCATCTACTTGTGTACTATCATTCTGCTCCTGAACTGCCTCTGTTGCTGCTTCTGTTTTTGTTCATGCTATTGTTTCTATTCCTGCTGTTGTTTCTGCTACTATCTTTGTCTGCAGGTTAGCTGAAGTTATACAAATAAAATCCATTCCCAAAATATCAAAATTTTCTTTAGCCATGAGTTTAGCTAGACCTTGTCCTTTCACTAGCTTGGTGGGTTTTACTTCTATGTCAAACTCAATAAGCTTGGCAATCCATTTAGCTCTCTTTCCATCAATGTCAAGCTAAGTTAATACATCCTTTACAGCAGCTGAAGGGACATAGGCAAGGACCTTGGCATGTAGAATGTAAACCCTGAAGGATTTCAATGACTTGATGAGAGCATAAGCCTGCTTTTCAATGGGATCATATTTTAGTTCAGCATCCCTCAATGTCTTGCTGAAAAAGGAAATAGGGTGATCAAGGCATTCATCATCTTTTTGTAACAGCACAGCTGCCACTGTGTCATAGGGTGCAAAGGAGAAAATGCAGAAACCCTTGGTAGTCTGGACTAATAAGAGTGGGAGCTTCCATGATAGCCTTCTTGATGTCTTCAAAAGAGCTTCTTGCTTGCTCTGTCCATTTGATTTCAGCCTCCTTTCTTAACCTAGAGTTTAGGTGTTTTACCAGCTCAGAAAAGTTTGGGATAAACCTCCTGACAAAATTTATCTTACCCAGAAATGATTGAATATCCCTTTTTGAACTAGGTATGGACAACTTCTGGATTGCTTCAACTCGAATAGGATCAATCTTCACACCTTCAGCTGAGACTATGTGACCTAGGATTTTTCCCTCACTGAGTGCAAATTGAGACTTCTTCGAGTTCAGTGATATCCCAAATTTTCTACATTTCAAAAATACCCTCCTCAAGTGTTGCAAATGTTCTTCATGGCCGTGGGAGTAAACCGTGAGGTCATCAAGGTATATGAGAACAAATTTGTCTTTCAATCCTACAAAAGCTAGATCCATGGCTCTCTGAAAAGTGGCCCCAGCATTCATCATCCCAAATGGCATTTTGGCATACATGAAGGTGCCCCAGGGAGTGGTAAACGTAGTTTTTTCTTGGTCATCAGGGTGCACAACAACTTGGTTGTATCCAGAGAAACCATCCAGGAATGACATGACACTAACCCCTGAGACTCTTTGCAACAGATGTTCCATCTTGGGTAGTGGATAGTTATCTTTCTTGGAGCATTTATTCAGGTTTATGAAATCCACACATAACCTAATCTCCACGTTCTTCTTCCTTACCACCACTAAATTTGCAATCCATTTGGAATACCTGATGGGAATTATGATTTTCTCTTTAAGGAGCTTTTGGATCTCTTTTTCAATTATAGGCAGTAGGAGAGGACTGATGGATCTGAGCTTCTGTTTGAAAGGGACAATGTCCTTCTCCAGGGGAATCCTGTGTTGGATGATACTAGTGTCATAGGTTTTCCATTCACTGTATTCCTAGGCAAAGATATCAGCAAACTCTTTCATCAGACTACAAAACTTTGACCTCTGATCAGCAGTCAACTCAGTGGACATATTTATGGGTTTTGGATGACTTTGGCTAGCTATGTTTTTCTCTTGGACAACAGGATCTTTCTCCTTTTTGGCAGGTTTAAAAGGGACATCATTATGATCAAATAGCTCTTCCAGGGGTACCAGACCTCGAGGAATATAATTGCTAGGTAATTGAACAATGTTCTGATCACCTACTTTATCTTTTAACTTGAGATTCTGGGTTTCTTCCATATTTAGGTTTTCTTGATCAATATGCATATCAGATAATTCATCCACTACCTGGAGGAATTTACTAAGCTCATCATCATTCTCAAAAACCTTCCAAAATTTTACATTATCAGGTAGGGATGGCCTGTACTTGACTTGTATATCATAGCTCAGCTTAGGAGGTAAAGGGGAAACAAACAGACTTGCAGAGATAGTAAGGGAATCAACCAGATGATTCATAGCCCTAGGTATATATGAGAGTTCAAAAAACATGAAGGAGTCCCTGAGCTTCCATACCTCATCTCTGTATGCCTTCAATCTGACATTCTTTGCTTGAAAAGTATTGTTCACCTACTGTATGATAAGATCTACATCTCCAAATATCTTTATGCACATGATTCCCATTTCTTTAGCAGCCTTTACTCCTATCAGCAATGCCTCATATTCTACTATGTTGTTAGTAGTATTGAAATCCAGCTTATAAGACAAATGTATAGTCTCCTTTGAAGGAGAAATCAGGACTATTCCTACACCGGCTGAGGCTTGAGTACTGGCCCCAATAAAAAACATTCTCCAGGTAGAGGTGGTTACCTCCTTGGGTGGCTGATAGGTGGGCTTTGTGAGCTGTATGGATGTTGGCTGGGAATCATCTGTCTGTAGGATGCATGCTCCAAAGTCTGTGTCTGCTGCATATATGGGATGGTTTATAGAGTTCTTGGCATTTCTGATGATGTAGGTGAATTGGTTCTCTCTATAGAGTCTCTTGGTCTCCCCTCCAAACATTTGAATTGTAGCATATGTAAGGTCCATCTGAAGGGTACCACCCAGCCTTTTACTCCATGAGCGACACAAAATGAGGCCAAACTTAGGTGGGATATCAGCCACCACTATGTCCATCACTATAATTTTTGAAGGCAGCTGGGAGAGGTTTATGACAAGGTCTTTGATGAGGCCCAGGCATTTGACCTTACTGGAGTCAAATGAGAACAGATCATGGTAGGGTTTTGTAATGGTGAGGACAACATCATCCATCACTCCTTTTGGCATTAGGTTATGGGAAGCTCCTGAGTCCAACAAACAGTTATGAAGGATTTTATCATGGATATTCAGATATATGTAGAAAGGTGGGCAAGACTCATCCAGCTCTTCAATCATAGGGCCTAGGATTATTGTGGGCTTATCATCTTGCAAGTTCACAAAGTCAGCATCTAGGGGAGTCCTTAGCTGAAGGGATTTCAGTATGGATGCCTTGAAGGTCTCATTCTTCATCAGTTCTATCAAGGAAAAAGGGATTTTTAACTTCTAAATTTTGTATTCAACATTGAAAGCATAGGACAATTTGTCAGAAGTCCTTACCTCTTGTGGTGTGGCTTTGAGCTGAATAAGATCATGAGCTGATGGTTGTAATGGATTTTGCTGTTGTTTTGGAGGAACACTCATCTTCTTTGCAGGGATAGAAATCTTCCTAGCCTGAGGAGCAGGCTTCTTTGTAGGGGCGGGAGTCTTCTTCATAGGAGCAACAATTCTAGATCTCAAATTATAACCTTCTTGATCATCTTCCTGATATAGAGATTCTTCCATGATCTGTTCATTCATGAGGGGTTCTTCATAGCCTGCTTGTGTCAAGAAGGAGAGATCTACTTCATCCTCCATACAGCTGATATTGTCTTCTGCCTCTCCTTCTTCTTGAGTGAACTTTGGTTCTTCTTCTAGCACAGCATTCTGAAAAGGAGCTCTGATTCTTGGGTCTGCAGCTTGATTTCTATCCCTTTGAAGGATCTGAGCTGGTTGGTTGTTTCTTCTACAAGGGACAAAATTAGGGATTTTGTTAACAAAATCATTTGGCCCTTTATCCCTCACGGGTATTTTCCCTCGGTATTTCAGTCTAGAGATTTCAGCTATGAGACTGTCCAACATTTTGGCCATTTTCTCCATCTTGTTCTCTGATGAAGAAGCCCCTAGAGGATCTGAGGGTTGCTTCTTCGTGTCAATTTTTCCTTTAACCTTCTGAGATGCAACGATATTGGATTCAACTTCAAGGGTAGCATCTTGCATGACTAATAGAGAAGTCGATCTTCTTTCTCTGAGAAGAAGACAGAATTCTGAATCAAAGGCATTAGAATATGTGATTTTGGCTGAAGTGTCAGTTGGCTTGATCTCAGCAGGGATCTTGCTGAACATCTTGTTAAATCTTTTGGCGAAGTTAGAAATAGACTCACCATTCTCCCTCTTTGGATTGCTAAATTCAATGATATAGGAAAGGCGGTATCTTCTCTCTCCCCAATGCTTCAAAAATATGTCATCTAGGGCTTAATTGCCTGCTATTGATCCAGTAGGAAACTCTTTGAACCATTTCCTAGCCTGACCAACTAGACTTTTCACAAAAACGCTAGTCCACACATCTTCTTGTTCAATGTTTATATTCTCAGCATAACTGTAGAAGACCTCTAAGTGTTCTTCAGCTGTGAAATCTCCCTCCCCAGTAAACTTAGGCATGTATTTGAGATAATCTCCAGTAGGCATAGCAGCGATGGGGTTAGGCAGAATTAGAGGGGCATATCTGGCCACAAGGATCCTTTCCAGTTTGGTCAAAGGTACATTCATATTGAAAGTGGGTAAGGAAAGGGAAGAAAAAGACACCGCTGGTGTGAGTGGTAGCTGAGAGAGTATTTGGGGTGGATTTATCTCAGTGGAGCCGCCAAGGATTGGATCTACGCAAGCAGCAGTGCTTGAAGATTCCTCAACCCTAAAATTTTATGATTCAATTATAAATTCCTGAGAATTATATGTTTCAGTGGAAGGAGATTGAAATGGAGGTATATTTGATATAACAGTAGAAATACCTCTTGAAATACCTGATGTGGCTTCCCTTGCAGCTCTAGAGGTCTATTTGAATGAAGCCCTAGCTCTTCTTAGAATCTCTTCTGGATCTGAAACAGGTATTACTGGTGGCCCTTGAGGGTTTTCTCTGGTACTTGGTCTTCTTAAAGCCACCTTATTCCAATGGAGTCGCCAGATAGATGATTACAACTAGAATAGTGTCCAGACTTTATCTACCATCAAAGTAGGATCTATGTCATCTCCCAGTGAAGCTGAGCTTCAATCTCCTCTCCCCGAAAACAACGCCAATTTGTTAGCACTCCAGTAAACTCCTCTAGGTTGTAGCTCGAGGATTCCTGGTAACTTAAATGTTTTTATCATTTTTTCTAAACGGATCAAGTTAGATGACCTAAAGGACCTCACACGCTCAAGACATGCATAAAACTCAATCAAAAGATAAGGCTTCTAGCTACCAATGTTCAGAGGTTTGATAATAGGGTGAAAAGATGGAGAACTTACTATGCTGGCATATTTATATATAAAGCAATTACATATACATGCCTAATCACAACAAGGAAAAGTACTTGTAATTCAACTCATCAACATAGAGATGGGGTGACAGCTATCAGATATTAAATAACATGAATAAACCTGAATCAGACATTCAAGCACAAGCATAGAACATAAAAGATATGGAAGCTAAACATATAATAGCAAAAGATCTTATATTAGTTGATGAATAACATGAGAAGCTTGATAATATTAAAGGTCTAAAGGTCCTTGAAGTCGAACCTTTGCTTCAACATAAGTCTTAGGCTTTATAGCCTTTACAAAAATATTCAGATCCTGAAAAGTTGGATTTGATTTACTAAAAATAGGTAAAATACATGTTTTTTGCAAAATTAGGTCAAAAACCCTAATTTAAGTACTACTCTGTCTAACGCTAACACTTGTTCACTCATTGAAATCTTTGATAACTGCAGTGATTACTGAACTAGAGCTGTAACCTGTCATCTAATAGATAAGCCACTATTGGTAAAAAACAGGTAGGGTTTGTGACCCTTTTCTCCTTGATTGTATCCTCAAAACTGGAACAGACCTCCTCCAATGGTGCTTTTCAGCAAATTTCAGCGTTATATTTCATCCCTGAGATAGTTTTATTCACCAAAACTAGTTCTATGTGCCAAAATATCTTTCTGCACCCCTTTTTTCTTTCAGTGGTTAAGGAAGCAGAATCCTGGGTCTGTTAGCTGCCGAAAGCTCTGCTTTCGGTGGCTAATGAACAGCTGTTGCGTTCGCCCAAGCCACCGAAAGCTTTGTTTTCTGCAAAAAAAATTATTAGCCTTTAATCATCCTTTTACACTTCACTCCTAATTTTATGGTACTCCTTCACCTTGCATGGAGTTTGGAAAAACAACAACATCATAAGCTACCTCGGGATCTTGCAAGCTTGTTGCTGCCTCTGCTAGGGTTTCTATTTTAATGCAAGATGAGCTTGAGGGCTAGGGTTTGAGTTTTTCTTCTGCAACCTCATCGGCCTTATCATTCTATAAAGTCTGGTGTTGTCCCTCATTAGCCTCAAATTCCTTCTTTTCAGTAGGACATACATCCCTCTCATTTCTAGTAGAGAATTGTGTAACTTAGCATTATTCTTGGTGAATATTGCATTATTTATTTTTACCTCTCTGTCTAAGATCTCCATTTCATGTATTTTCCCTAACAACTGGTTGATCCTCTAAGACCTAGGTTCTATTGAGGAAGTCTCTGCTATTGGTTCATCCTGACCTTCCCTTGGTGTTGGTGAGGGAAAATCCTCTTGTTCTGCTGCAACATGTTCTGTAAGGTCAACTTCCTGCTCCTTTTCTTCTTCTGAGTCTGAGTAGGGTAGGTTAAGTATATTTTCTCTTTGTGTTGGGGCTTCCTTCTCCTTTTCACTGAATTCCAGGTTTATTTTTTCTTGATTGGCCTTAGAAGTTGGAGAAGGCTGATCTACTGTCACCGGTGAAATGGCCCTCCTTTTCCTCTTGCCACTCCTGGGAGTGGTGCTCTTCTTTGAAGGGGACTTTCCTTCATCTTCTGGTTGTAAACCTGTTTCAAACTCATTCCAGAATAAGAAATATTCCCATGCTATTTTTCTCCTCTACAACAATTCTCAGACACTGAGTCGTATCAGGCCATGGTGAGATAACCTTCCAGCGATTTTGGTGGGCTGGGCCTTGACCTGGTGTTCTGTCTTGGTTAGGCTCTTATGGAGGCAGAAGGGTAGGTTTAAAGGGCTTCTGCCTTTAAAATGATTCATTAATTTAAAGTGGTATATCATCACCCTGTTATACCTTCCTTCACAGGTTATGTAAACCAAGATTGATTTCAATAATTGTTGCCACCTCTCCTCTAGCCAGGTGGATGGAACGCTTTTCTTCCATACTACATCTCTATGTTCAGGTTTTAAATATGATATGAACTCCAAATTTTTATTAATGGTGGTCTTGAACCATTTCTCCCCAGTTCTTGGGGGTACTGCCACTTCTGCAATTAGGGTTTCATCAACTATGAACTCTTCATTTCCTATCAGCGCCTTAGAGCCATCAAAAGAAAGGGCAAATGCTTCTGCCACTTGCTCGTGTGAACCCTGGATTTTTTCACAAAACCTGTAACAACCTGCAACTTTGAAGAATTGGCAGACTTCTGGATGTGAATCAAGATAGCTGATGTCCCCTAGTTCGTGTCTGAGAGCACATCCTCCTCCCTTTTTCATCTCTGGGCTGTGCTTCTTTGTACCTGCCAAAAACCAAAATTCAAACTCTGTGAAGGAATTTAGAGCACTGGTTTCAGGGATGGAATTGAGCAGTAAGAATGCATGCAGAGAATGTGCAGTGTACTGAAGCTATGGTGCTAATTTTTAGGGGTTCACCACTTGATTGGTACTTGAGTAAGCTGATGGTGGATTTTGGTGATAACCACAAGATTGCCAGCCTATTAATCATTTCCAACTGGGACTTGATGCTTCGTGGAGGTTTTACTACGGTTTTTGGAAAGATGGAGGGCAGGCTAGGGTTTTGATTTCCATCAGTCATTTCAGATCAATAACTACCTTTTAGCCACCAATTTATGATTTACTGCAGTCCCCGGGTATTTTCGGTGGTTTAAAGTGCTAGATTATGACAAGCCTCATGCTTACGAGTTTGATTTTGATGGACAGATAACATTTTCCTTTTTTGGCCTTTTCAATGGTTAAGAGAATCTAGGGTTTAATTCATAAGCTGCCAAAAGCCAGGCTTTTCGTTGGCTAATGAACCATTGGTACATTCTCCTAAGCCACCGAAAGTCTCGTTTCCAAAATTTATTAAAAACGGCATGAATGAGCCTTTTAGTGGTTAATGTCTTCCTGGACCACCTCATTTAGCTGCCGAAAGGTGGGATTTTCGGTGGCTAATGAACTATTGGAAAGTTCTCCTAAGCCACCAAAAGTTCCCTTTCCAAAATTTTATTAAAAACGTGATCAACAGGCTTTCGGTGGTTAACATGGTCCTGAGCCGAAACTGTTAGCTACCGAAAGTCGGGCTTTTCGGTGGCTAATTAACTGTTGGAAATTTCACCTAAGACAATGAAAGCTAAAAACTTTCAAATTTCTTGAAAATAAGAACACCATATATTCCAACTTTGTTAATCACCCAAACATATTTCATACTATGCCCTGAAATCTTCATCACTATGCAAAAATTAGTTAACTGAGTGGACCTATTGAAAATTAATTTATTTAGGAGATAAAATCTGGCTCCTACTCAGGGATGGGAACCTTCCTATGAGGTCCCAAGAACCCCAGACCAAAATGGTTTTCCTGAAAAAGAATAAAAATTCAACCTATCTTCTACTATTCCATTGGGCATGGAGTTTATTTTGTAAAAACAAAAGCAATCAACTAAATAATATTTTACAATAACAAGGCCTTAAAGCCTCAGATAAAATAGATTTTCAGGAATCTCCCATTTACTGGGCCATCAAACACCTCCTCTCCTTCCAGATTTTGTAATTTGAAAGTATTGTTTTGCTCCACCTGAGCTATCACAAATGGGACTTTCCATAGAGAGTCAAACTTTCGATGTTTTCCCTTGTCTTGCCTTATAGTATCCCATTTGAGAACCCAATCTCCAACCTCAAAGTTGTCCACCTTTTCCCTTTTATCAAAAATAACCTTGATCTTATTTTGATGAGCTTCTGACTTCTCCATCACATGTTCCCTAACTTGCTGCAACTCCACAAAATCAAGCATCCTCCTCAGCATGTCATTTGGTTCATCCTATTCCTACTGAAAGAATTTTGCAAATGGAAGGATCAGCTGAATGGGAAAAATGGCCTCAGTACCGTAAACCAACTTGAAAGGAGAAGTCCCTATGGATCTCTTGTCAGACACTCTATCATCCCATAGAGAAAACTTTAGCTTAGAATCCCAGCTTTTCTGATTATTCTTCAGTAGTTTTCTGATGATCCTAACCAAGCTTTTGTTGGATGACTCAGTGAGGCCATTTCCTTGGGGGTAATAGGAAGTGGAATGCACCAACTGAATGCCCATTGACTCACACATGTTAACCAATGCCCTAGCTTTGAAAGCTAGTGCATTATCAGTCACTAGCCTTACTGGGCAGCCAAACCTGATAAAGATGTTCTCATACAAAAACCTCATGATGACTTGGTGAGTGGCATTCCTTGTAGGGACTACCTCTATCCACTTGGTGAGTGGCATTCCTTGTAGGGACTACCTCTATCCACTTGGTGAAATAGTCTGTAGCTATTAGGATCCATTTGTGCTGACCACTTGTTGAAGGATTAAATTCCCCTATGAAATCAAGACCCCACTATTGGAAAGGACCATTCACTACAATAGGTATAAGGGGCAAGGATCTGAGCTGTTGCTTCCCTATGAATATTTGGCACTTGTCATAGGCTCTCACAAAGGTACACACATCAGAGAAGAGAACAAGACAATAGTACCCAGCCTTCAGAATCGTGTGGGCTATGGTCTTCCAGTAATGATGGCCTCCACATGTGCTTGAATGAAATTGATGCATGATCTGAACTTACTCTTCTTTATCTAAGCATCTCAACAAAACACCAGACAGATCTTTCCAATACATCAGTTTATCGATTACACAAAACTTAACAGACATAAGTTTAAGAGCCCATGCTTGATTTAGAGTGAGTCCAGGGGGAACTTCTAACTTTTGTAGGAAATGAATAATACCTGAGTACCACTCACATGAGGACAAGTTCTCAACTACTTGTTGACTATCATTCTGCTCCTGAACTGCCTCTGCTGTTGTTTCTGCTGCTATCTCTATCTGTAGGTTAGCTGAAGTTACACAAATAAAATTCATTCCCAAAAGATCACAATTTTCTTTAGCCATGAGTTTTCCATCAATGTCAAGCTGAGTTAATACATCCTTTACAGCAGTTGAAGGGACATAGGCAAGGGCCTTCAAATGTAGAATGTAAGCCCTGAAGGCTTTCAATGACTTGATGAGAGCATAAGCCTACTTTTCAATGGGATCATAATTTAGTTCAGCATCCCTCAATGTCTTGCTGAAAAAGGAAATAGGGTGATCAAGGCATTCATAATCTTTTTGTAATAGCACAGCTGGCACTATGTCATAGGATGCAAAGGAGAAAATGCAGAAACCCTTGGTGTATTCTGGACTAATCAGAGTGGGAGCTTCCATGATAGCCTTTTTTATGTCTTCAAAAGAGCTTCTTGCTTGCTCTGTCCATTTGATTTCAGCCTCCTTTCTTAACATAGAGGCTAGGTGTTTTACCAGCTCAGAAAAGTTCGGGATAAGCCTCATGACAAAATTTATCTTACCCAGAAATGAATGACTATCCCTTTTTGACCCAGGTATGGCCAACTTTTGGATTGCTTCAACTCGAACAGGATCAATCTTCACACCTTCAGGTGAGACTATGTGACCTAGGAGTTTTCCCTCACTGAGTGCAAATTGAGACTTCTTCGGATTCAATGATATCAGAAATTTTCTACATTTCAGAAACACCCTCCTCAAGTGCTGCAAATGTTCTTCATGGCTGTGGGAGTAAACAGTGAGGTCATCAAGGTATATGAGAACAAATTTGTCTTTCAATCCTACAAAAGCTAGATCCATGGCTCTCTGAAAATTGTCCCCAGCATTCATCAGCCCAAATGGCATTTTGGCATACATGAAGGTGCCCCAGGGAGTGGTAAACGCAGTTTTTTCTTGGTCATCAGGGTGCACACCAACTTGGTTGTATCCAGAGAAACCATCCAGGAATGACCTGACAATAGCCCCTGAGACTCTTTGCAATAGATGTTCCATCTTGGGTAGTGGATAGTTATCTTTCTTGGAGCATTTGTTCAGGTTTATGAAATCTACACATAACCTAATCTCCCCGTTCTTCTTCCTTACCACCACTAAATTTGCAATCCATTTCTAATACCTGAGGGGAATTATGATTTTGGCTTTAAGGAGCTTTTATATCTCTTTTTCAATTACAAGCAGTAGGAGAGGACTGATGGATCTGAGCTTTTGTTTGAAAGGGATGGTGTCCTTCTCCAGGGGAATCCTGTGTTGGATGATACTGTCATAGGTTTTCAGGTCACTGTATTCCTAGGCAAAGATATCAGCAAACTCTTTCATTGGACTACAAAATTTTGACCTCTGATCAGCAGTGAACTCAGTGGATATATTTATGGGTTTTGGATGACTTTGGATACCTATGTTTTTCTCTTGGATAGTAGGATCTTTCTCCTTTTTGGCAGGTTTAAAAGGGACATCATTATGATCAAATAGCCCTTCCAGGGGCACCAGACCCCGAGGTATATAATTGCTAGGTAACTGAACAATGTTATGATCACCTACTTTATCTTTTAACTTGAGCTTTTGGGATTCTTCCATATTTAGGTTTTCTTGATCAATATGCATATCAGAGAATTCATCTACTACCTGGAGGAATTTACTAAGCTCATCATCATTCTCAAAACCCTTCCTAAATTTTACATCATTAAGTAGGGATGGCCTGTACTTTACTTGGATATCATAGCTCGGCTTAGAAGGTAAAGGGGGAACAAACAGACTTGCAGAGATAGCAAGGGAATCAGCCAGATGATTCATAGCCCTAGGTATATATGAGAGTTTAAAAAACATGAAGGAGTCCCTAAGTTTCCATACAACATCTTTGTATGCCTTCAATCTGAAATTTTGTTACCACCTAAGTTGTACTTAGTGGTTTTTATCAAGTGATCCCGGTGAACCGAACAAAGATTATTTGTTCGGACTTCAAAAGACCTTCAAAAGTGCTTCTGGGAAGTGCTTGTTGTACTATATCACATGTTCATACCCCGTGGGGGAGTTGTAATAAGATGTTCTAGCATGATAGTGTCTATAAAAGACTCGGTCTCTTAGACTTTATTTGTCAATCCTATCAGCCCAGGGTGTTTTTTCCCTTGGTTATTATTGGTTGTTGAATAAACAACTGATAATTTCTAAATTGTTCACTCAATACCTCCAAAGTTGGGGTGGTTGGCTTGGCATTTAGGCCTATTGAGGTTATTAGAGTCTATGTGTCAATGTATAAACATGCTAGGCATCATGGTCGAGTCATATGAACATGTCTAAGTCCCCTTAGGTTTTTAATTTTTTTTAATTTTTTAAGTTTTTAAATTTTAATTTTCCCACAAAAACTTAGGCTATTTTTAATAGTCTAATTGGAAATTTTGGTTTTGTAATAAAAGTGGGCCAAATAATTAGTTTCATTCATGGGGGTGCTCATTTTCAAGCTAAGAGCACCATGTAAACCTATAGACCCATTATTTCCAAGTTTTGAGTGATTTTCCATCACTCAGGTCAAAAAGCCCCAAAAAATCAATTATTGATTATTTTAATTGATAAATTAATGAATAATGGAGCAAATCCAAAATCCTATATCAATGGATTCTCAACCGATTTGATTGAAATCAGTCTCATCGGCACCAGATTAACCAGAGATTGCAATTCCTTGACTGAAGGAGCTAATCAGGGCATATCCAGAGTTGAACTTCAGCCTCCTTTATGGGGAATTACGCCCTCTCTCTCTCCTCCACACGTGTGGGCTCTTTTGGGAGCTCTGTGGTTGATGATTCAGTCAGCAGGTTGATGTGTCAGCTCAATCAGCCCCCCAATTGACAGTTAGACTCAGTAGAATCTCACTTCAGCTTCAGATCAGGAATTGATGGACTCTCCTTTAGCTACCGTTGTCTATCTCCTTGGGATTTGCGCCCCCTTTGGGTTGGAGTTTCAATTTTTTGTATAAATAAAGCATGGCTGCCTCCTTTCCGAGTTAGCTAGAGTTGGATTGAGGAGTTATTGTTGTTTTAACACTGTGTAATATCTTTTTCTATTGAAATAAAGTGAAGGTTTGGAGGCTAAAACGGTGTAATGCTCTTATATGTGTGGAATTAACATTTTCTTGCAGCTTTCTGTTACCGATGTTTTTCTCTCAATTTATGCATCTGTTGTGCCCCTACCCAACAGCCTTAAAAAACATATTTCATCAAACAAAATCTTATTTTGTTTTGATGAAATGTTTCAATTTCTTATGGTAAACCCAATGAACCGACATCTACTGAAATGTTGACATTCCGTGAGCTACTGAATCAGAGAAATTCCATGTTTTTACAACCTTTGTGAACTATGGTTAATGGACAAGAATTACTACATTAAAACCATGAATTTGGATGGATTTATCGTCATATCTTAAGAGATAAGCTTTAGTTTTTATGCCTTTCACCATAATCTTCATTCGAATATTAATCAATGGGTATGTATGTTTAGTTTATTGCAACATTGGACAAGGTCCTAGAACATCTAACGTTGAATATTCCATTTGCAGAGGTGTCTTATCCTAAGCTTGTACCCTAACCTTGGGATCATGCATAGTCCAAGCACAAATATTAAACCCCAACCTTATGTAATATGTTCATGTCTTAACTTATATCATTGCATGTAAAGGGGAGGGGGTTGATACGATGGTTTGTGTCGCGGGTTTCATGTCATATATTCGCCATATTCGAAGGTTAGTATCATTATACAGTAAGGTATATGCATTAACAACCAAAGTTTAATCCTTATAATCGTCTCGACCTTTGTCGTAACTGCCGAACTCGATCCACTTACCGCGAAGTTGATATGGTATCATTACGCTTGTACTTAACTCTGTCAATCATATTCAATACCCAGTACGTGCTTAGCATCGTGGATATCTGTTAGTTGAACACCTGTTTCATATACGATGAGTGGTTTCATATCAATAACACCGGATAAATAATGATAACATGAGTTATCTGGAGTTTTCGAACGTCATTTCCCATTACTCGATTGCCTCTCTGCGTGATAATGCCTCCGTTCATGCCGATTTTACAGGGGTGTAGTCTGCGTTTGCTCATGGCATATTTTGTTTATCACAGGTTAGGGTTTCATTGCTTGTTTTTTCTGCTCGGTTTCCATCATGAGTGCTCACTTTCCAGTTCACTGTCATGTGTCGAGCTGTGGTATCTGTTTTGTGTGCGGTTACATGCATTTATGCAGGCAGTCATGGCTCCTGTGGTCAGAGTCGATCCCTGTGAGACGAAACTCCTTGACTCAAACCCTGAGCTTTTAACCAAGGTCGAAGCTGTTGGATGGTTGCCATTCATCCGCAAGTTCACGGATTCGAACCCTGAAGTGATGAGGTTGTTTGCTTTGTCTCTGGCCTATTCTCGGGTGAAGATAGCTGATCTCCAGTTCAGGGTAGATGAACGTTCGGTTGCTCTTGCCACTGGTTTGCCGTTAACAATTGAATGGTGGTTCAAGTATAAGCATATGGAGGTGACTGAGTGGCGGCAAATGCTGAAGAATCCCTGTCAAGACTTGTCGTTCAGAACCGGTGTGTCCCAGAAATACTTTAAGAAAGAGTGGCGGTCAGTCTTGGATATTATACACAGGTATGTGACCTGTGAAGGTCGTCTCTCCTCGGCTTACGTATATCATATTCGGTTAATGGCGATGTTTCTTGGTTTCCCTCTTAATTTGCCTCATTATCTAGTTAAGATTATGACAAAATGTCCTCAGCCATTAAAAAGGGCCCGAAAAATATTAGTCACAGCCTGTTTCACCACGACCTGGTGAGGATGTTAATAGAGAGGGAATTGTCAAAGAAAAATCGGTCTTGGGATGATTTTATTGAGTCGAATGGCTTCTCGGCTTTCTGTCACTGTCAGTTTGACTGCCCTGAAGAATGCGTAAGGCATCAAGAGCCTAATCGAGTTTCGGTTTCACCTTTACGCGAGCCTGTGTCAAAAGAGCCTATGTCAAACCCTACTGGCCGTATAAGCCCCAGCGTTTGGAATGAGTCAATTCCTCCTCCTCTAAGTAGCCCCGGTACCCCTGTGTCTGCTAAGCGCATGAGGAAGTCTTCAAATCTATCACCAGTTACACCAAAACGTAATGTCGATACCCGCAAACAGATAGGCAACAAGCCGAAAGCCAAGGTTTTAGGTAGGTTTACAAGAAGCATGGCCAAGGGTAATGTTGTTAAGCCTCCCGTGATTGATAACGTTCATGTTGAAACGGTGGTGATAGATGATGAAGCAGGGAATACTGATTCGCTTGATGATGCTCGTGACATTGAATATGAGTCTATCCCGAACCCTGCAGATAATAATCCTCATGTGTCTGTTAAGGATCTTCAAGTCGATCCTGTGGTCGACTCTCCGGTTAAGGGGAAGTCTGTAGATGCAAATTTGTCAAGCTCCTATCCAATTGGTGGAACTGTTCATCCCCTTTTTGTCAGTTGTCTGTTAGATAAAATAAACAGGATGGAAATAGAACTGACAGAGATGGTGACACATGATAATGTTATCAGAGCTGAAAATTTAAGGTTGAAAGAGAAGGTTGATTCAGATGATAAGTGTCTGCTTCGTCTTAAGAAGCATAAGAATCGGTTGATTCGTAGAGTTCTGAAGCTCCAAAATGAGAGTCATAAGAACGAGGAGAAGGTCCGTGAATTGAATGCACAGGTCACTCTGATGCAATTCAAGGGTCAGTCACAGAATCCGTCAAGTGGTGTGAACATTCTGGTGTTTAATGCCCCTGTTAATCTATAATGTTTTGGGCGCACTTACTTTTGATTTCAGGTTTGAAGTTATGATCAAGTGATAGTCAAGTTATTTTGTTACAGGTATTTGTGTGTGTTGATTTTTGCATTATGTAGTTTATTTTGTTTCACTTTTTGTGTGTGTTTTAATTATATCTCTTTTATGTGTAGTATCGCAGGTAATATTGTAGATGCTCTTTCCCGGATTTTGATGATCGCTTACCTTCAGGATGATCCCTGGATAATCGGGAACAAATCGATTGGCAGTACTATTTCCCAGGTGTCAATATGTTATTAGTGCTTGTCTTTTTCAATTTTGCACTATCAGTTGAATCTCTCCAATTTCAAGACATTATTACGTATATTAAAAATGACATATTTCATTTGTCATTTTTAATGGGATTGGTTGAGATTTAGATTAGATAGTTTCCAGTTTTGTAGAACTGTCTCTATGTGAGATTTGAGATATTTAAAAGAGACATGTTTGTACTGGGAAGGGGGGTCGATAGTGGGGAAAAGGACAAGACAAGATCACTGTACTTATTTTCCTGTGACTTAAGGAAATTTTTTGTCAGCAACTACAGCACTTTTAACCAGTGATATCTATATATACATTTACAGTATTTATGCTATGCGAATGCGTTTATAATATCTTCTGATCTTGTCATCTTTTCTGCAGTATTTATATTTGCCATGATATCTTTAATGAACTGTGCAAATATATCATGTCTAATCTGTCGACTTATGTTGGTGTTGATCTGCTAATATATGTCATGAAGCAATTTGATATTTTCATCATAATATTTGTGATATATTTGTTCACTGTGTGATCTTGTTCAAGTTTTCCGAATTTTTTCTGAATACTGTCAGGATTATTAGCACAGTTGAATTATTGGCAATTTGATTCCATGTTAATGTTTTACGCTCCTGATCAGCATAGGATTTAGAGTAGATCAATAGTTTTCTTTTAATTACTTTATTGAAAATCCATTGAATCAGATTTTATATTTATACCATCGTTAAGTTATTTTCTGATGTTGTGATTAATGTACATGTGTTCATAATGTATTTTATGTAAGTTATATAACCTGTGAATATTCAATTAACTTTTTATTCTTGTATTAGGAATTTATTGGTCAAGTAGATTATTTTTCAGTGATCAATTTTGTAATATATTGATTGACCAGCAATTACATTAACTAGTTTTATTTGTATATCCATAGGGATAGTGTAGATCTAACTAACAAGCAGTAAGTTCTAGTTTCATCTTTTAGATTTAGTTTAGATTAGATTTTCAGGCTAACAGAGCCTATAAACCTGTTGGGAACAACCATCCCAAACAGCTTGGAGCCTGCTGTAAGGATCCTAGTCTGGGTTGTCTTCCCCCGTTACGTGCACAGTCATCTATGCCCATCAACAATGGCGCTAGAAGGAGGGCCAGCTTAAGCTAATGGCTGATGAAAACAATCCTCTTAACAAAATTAATCAACCCTCCACCCCTCATATACAGTCATCATCTCAACCACAATTAGATCAGACTCCGTTGACCGATACTGTTCGAAACCTCATCCATCAGTTCAATACTAGCGGTACCCATCCATCTGAAGGACTTGACCAGTTTGAACAAGCCATCAACGAATCTCGTAGAATTTTAACGAGAGCCTATTCAAATCTTACTGGAATTCAACCCACCGAAATCCCTCTTCCACAGATTAGACATCCGCGGACTCACCATACTGAGTCTACCTCGGAAGAGCAGGATCGACCTTTAGGTGTCTTCCCTGACTTTCAATTACAATGACCACTAGCAGGCACCGATCAACCCTCATCTTCATCAGGACCACCTGCTACAGGAGGATCTGGTCAACCACCATCACCACCACACTCACCTCCTCACGTCTTTCAAACACAACCTTCGCCACCTTCATCACCAAGGAACATGGCAGGTGAAAACCAAAACCCCAATGCCAATATGCCGTGGTTAGCTCAGGATACGGTCGCTATGCCAGGTGATCAACATCCTTTGCCAAAACATCTTGAGAAATTGTTGCCCAAGTTCAATAACGAGCAAAAGGATCCTGCAGAAGATCATGTTAAGAAATTCATGCTAGTTGTTCGGCTGTTGAATGTTGAACACAAAGATGTAGTATGTCGACTCTTCCCTTACACATTTGAGGGCAAAGCCTCGACTTGGTATTTCTCACTTATTGTTGGTTCTATTACCAGCTGGAATGAATTCGAATTGGACTTCATGAACAAGTTTGGAGACGATAAGACCCCGCCTATTTTGGTGTTAGAATTGTCCAGAATCGGTATGGAAAACAAGGAGAAGGTTAAAGACTTTAATCAGCGATTCTTGACCTTGCGAAACAGAATTCCTGCCACCTCAAGGCCAGCTGAAGATGTCACTATTGAATTTTATACTTCAGCCCTACCCGTGTCCATGGCCATGTTTGTCAGGAGGGCGGCCAAACCCACCCTCACTGAAACCTTTGAAGAAGCCATCAAGGTCGAAAAGGACATGTCTTCCATTAAAACAAACCCTGGGCTAGACACTGATTCTGTATCTTCTTCCCGTAAAAAGACCAAGAATCCTTCCAAAACCACGACTCCTGAGAAAAAAGGCCAAGATGCATTAGACTTAGACAGCCTCCAAAGAGTTATTAAAAAGCTGTCCAATGAAATCATTGATCTGAAAAAGGGCAGTTTCGAGGGTAATCCCAACAAAGAACCACCCAGACAGCTGTTTAGGAGACCATTCCAAAATACAGCTGCTAGACAAACTCCACCATCTGAGGCTAATAACGTTGAATAAATTAATAGCTTCTTAAAATTATTAGTCTCAGGCCTAGAAACATCGGCTGAAGGTGAAATACAATCTTCAGGACAGAATTCTGAAGATGCCCAAAACACAGATAATAACAACGAAGAAAAACCTCCTCAAGTTATCAGTCACTTCTGGGATACCACGGAATTGACTGATGATGAAGATGTGGCTGTTGTGAATGTCAATCAGCATCAGTATAATACTAGAAGAAAGAAAGATCAGCCCTCAGGTGAACCTTCTACAACTACTGCAGATGACAGTTCAACTGTCAAAACAAAAAACCCAACTCCCAACACTAAGTCTACACAATCGTTTGACCTAGAGTATGACTTGGTGGAAGATTTAAAGAAAATCAGAGCCAACATTTCGATCTATGAACTTCTCAAATTGCCTGTAATTCGAGATAAGATGATGCAAGGAGTCTCTCTAAGTAAAAATGGCAAAACTCCCTCTACTCAAAATAGTGCTACTAATACTAAAGATAACTCAGCTAAATCTTCAGTCAATGCATCGTCCATAGGTAAGAAATCAGACTCATCTACTCCTCCTTTTTTACTTACGTTCAAAATTTGCAACCACAAAGTACACAACTGTATGATAGTCTCGGGGGCTTCTAGAAATGTCATGCCATATTCGGTATGCAAAAAACTTAATGCAATCCCTGTGCCCTGTGATACAAGCATTGTACAGCTTGATCGATCAAATGTGAAAGTAATAGGGAAGTTGAACGAGGTAATGATAAGGTTAGCTTCAAACCCTCAGGTCCATTTTATCATTGATATAATTGTTGCAGATATCCCGGAAGCGTATGGTTTATTCCTTAGCAGGGATTGGTCTGAGAAATTGAAAGGACATTTTGCAACAGACTGGTCACACTTATGGATATCTCATAACGGTCGCCCAAATAAGATCAGAATTGATCGAGAACAGTACATGAAACACACTGTCACCGAAATCGATGACTCAAATGAACCAGTATTATTCGCTGATACCATGATGGGTAACTATATGGTTGACTCTTTCTTTGGAAACCTTGAAGATGAAACTTCATCAGTTCAGGACCCAGGACAGCAGTCTGAAATTTTCCATTTTACACAAGTCCCAGATGAAATTCCAGTTCTGAACACTGTGCATCTAGATCTGAATAATGGTCTCTGGTCTCTATACTTTGACGGATCTAAGTCAAAGGAAGGGGCTGGGGCCGGTTGTTTATTGATCGATCCCCATGGAAAAAGGTATTTCATTGCTTGCATGTTAGAATTTGATTGCACCAATAACATTGTTGAATATGAAGCCCTTATTCAAGGGCTGAAAAAAGCAATCGACCTAGGAGCTAAAGCTTTGGTGGTCTTAGGAGACTCTGAAATTATTATTCGGCAGGTACGTAATACTATACATTGCATTGCTAGGCATCTGAGGAATTACCAAACAGAGGTATGGAATTTGTTATTATCATTTGAAGCTTTCAACATAAGTTCTATTCCTCGTTATTTGAATCAAGAAGCAGATTTGTTGGCCAATGTTGCTTCAAGGTTAATCCCGTCTGAAGGGATTCTTGCTGATTCATTCTCTGTTGAATTGCTTTTCACGCCTTCCATACCTGATAACGTTGTCAATTGGAGAGTCTTCGATGATGACCAGCAGTTGATCAAGTTTCTGACCTTGAGGGACACTTTCAAAGATGCAGTTATCAATGAAATAACTCATGATGAAGATCTTTATAACTTTGCGGTAATTCATAAACCTCGTTCAATTGAGGAATCTCTCAATCAGGTCAGTACTCTCCCTAGATCTGTAATTAAACTGGAGAAATTCTACGATTTGAAAGATAAATTTAAAGGTGCTAGGAACTGTAAAACCAACAGCTCCACTATGCAGTCGGAAGTCATAAATTTAGGTTCTGAAAAAGGTCCTCAATGTGTAAATCTGGGCAGTACGTGTACCCCTCTAGAAAAAAAATCCTTCATAAAACTCTTTAATGAGTTCAAAGACATTTTTGCATGGACGTACGACGATCTTAAGACGTTCGATCCAAATATAATGCAACATGTCATCCCCATGAAACAAGAGGCTAAACCTTTCCAACAGAAATTGAGGAAAATGCACCCTAGCCTAGAACCGGCTGTTAAGAAGGAGATTAATAAACTCCTTGCTGCCAGAATAATTTTTCCAGTGCGGCATGCACATTGGGTGGCAAACCTTGTCCCCGTCAGAAATAAAAATGGCGATATCAAGTTATGCGTCGATTTCCGAAATCTCAACAGGGTTTCGGAAAAAGACAATTATCCAGTTCCCCCAATGGAAAAAATCTTACAACAGGTCTCCGGATCTGAAATGTTCTCACTGTTAGATGGCTTTTCAGGATACAACCAAGTGCTAGTATCCAAAACAGATCAGCCGAAAACAACCTTCAGAACCCCTTGGGGAACCTATGCCTACAGGAAAATGCCGTTTGGCTTGATTAATGCCGGAGCCACTTTTCAAACGGCAATGGATATTGCATTCAGAGGCCTGATCAACCAATTTGTTGTTATTTATCTTGATCATATAACTGTTTTCTCAAGAAACAAGGCTAAGCATCCAAAGCATCTTAAAAGGATCTTTGAGCAGTGCAGGAAATATGGGATCTCTCTCAATCCCAAGAAATCCATCTTCGCAGTTACGGAGGGTAAGTTATTGGGTTTTGCAGTTTCTAAACAAGGTATCAATATTGACCTTGAACGTACCCAGGCTATAGCACAGATTTCTATGCCTCATTCAAAGAAAACCATGCAGTCATTTCTTGGGAAGATAAATTTTGTTTCTAGATTTATTCCTGGGTTCACTGAAATTGTCAGACCTCTTCAGAAAATGATTAGGAAAGATGTTGAATTTAAATGGTCTGCTGAAGAGAAGCAATCTTTTCATGATATCTTAAAAGCGATTGCTGAAGCTCCTACCTTAACGAGCCCATATTTCTCTAAACCATTTATTTTGTACACTTTTGCTTCTGATTCTTCTTATGCTGTTGTTCTAACGCAAAAAAATCAGGAAAACCATGAGGCTCCCATAGCCTTTACAAGTTCTGGTTTGAACGATGCAGAGCTGAATTACCCAGAAGTGGACAAACAAGCATTTGATGTTTTCAAGTCAGTGAAACATTTCCGGCCTTATCTGTTGAAGTCTCATACCAAGGTTGTTGTGCCATATTCTGCAGTCAGAAACCTTCTGGTACAAAAGGACCTGGGTGAAAAGCGAGCCCATTGCGTCACAGCACTTCAAGAATACGACCTGGAAATAAATCCTTTAAAGATTGTCAGGGGACAGGGACTCTGTAAGTTGGCAGCTGGATCTCCAGACATTTCTGAACCTGATCTGCACTTCTTTGATGAACATTTTTTGTTCGAAAGGGAAGTTGGTCCGATCTCAGCCCCCTTTGATTCCTGGTACCATGATATTAAATTTTTTCTATTGCATGGAAATGCCCCTGAACATCTGGATTTACGTAGCAAGAGGGATTTGAGATTGAAATCTGCCCCTTATCAGCTGATTGATAACATTTTGTTTAGAAATAATTTCGAAGGAGTTCTCCTTCGTTGTTTAGAAAAAAATGAAGCTGATAATGTGGTGTCTCAATTACATGCAGGACCAGCCGGAGGACACTTTGGCGGAGAAACCACTGTGCACAAAGTACTCAAAGCTGGATACTACTGGCCCACATTGTTCAAGGATGCATTTTCCTTTGCCAGGAAGTGTCAGGAGTACCAGAGAGCAGGCGGAAGACTCAGAAAAGCAGCATTACCCCTCCAGCCAGTTATTATTGAAATCCCATTTCAACAATGGGGTCTGGACATTGTTGGTCCAATCACACCAGCTTCTTCACAGTAGCACAAATACATCCTGACAGCCACATATTACTTCACTAGATGGGTTGAAGCCATCCCCTTGAGAGTAGTCAACTCGGAACAGGTGATATCATTCCTTGATTCTTTTATTATCACCAGGTTTGGTGTTCCCGAATCTTTGATTTTTGACAATGCAACTTATTTTTCTTCTGTAAAATTAACTGAGTACGCATTGGAAAAGGGCATAAAGTTAAAATATTCAGCTAATTATTATCCTTAGGGTGACGGATTAGCCGAGTCTTCCAACAAAAATTTAATCAAGATTCTGAAACGCACGGTGATCAATCATCATAGGAATTGGCACAACACCTTATCGAATGCCTTGTGGGCTGACAGAGTGACTCCCAAAGCTGCCATAGGAAATTCTCCCTTTTTTCTGGTATATGGTAAAGAATCCATCTTGCCTCCTCATTTATTTTTACCTTCTTTACAGCTCTCTCAGTCAGTGCAAGAGACAACATGTTCTGCCATGGAACATCGAATTAATACCTTGCTTAAACTGGAGGAAGATAGAGAGTTGGCTAAAAAAAAGTTTGACAAACACCAACAGACCGTGAAACGCTGGTTTGATCATAAAAAATCATCCAGCAGGGATTTGGAAGTAGGTGACCTAGTTCTGAAATGGGACAAGGAGCACGAAGATAAAGGAAAACACACCAAGTTCCAATGCATGTGGTTCGGACCATTTATTATTATAGAAAAACTTTGTCCTAGCACTTTCAGGTTGCAGACACTGGAGGGTGACATCGAGAACCTTCCAGTGAATGGTCATCTGGTTAAGAAATATTTCTGTTAATCCCCCTCAAGGGATTATCCTGTACATACCTTGTGTGGTGTGCTTGGTTTGTGGAATTTATTAGTGAGTCTGTTTGATTTGTTTGCTTTGTTTAAATTTTCTCATATTCATTTGCTGTTTTATTTGCATACTTTTAAGTCTAATCAATTTGTCAAGCTTCAATCTGATGATTTCTTATCAAGTTTTGTGATTGATCTACAAATCATGCACGGATATCTTTCTATCCTGAAAATTGTCACACTGTTTTATTTCTTGAACAGTGAATGGTTTTTCATCTTTCTATATTTTACCAGAAATTCTTAAATCATGTTAATATTAATTAATAATATCAGTCTCTGCAAAGATTTGTCCAAAGGGATTAGGGCAGTACTTGGCGAGGTTATCCATTTAAGTCTTTTACGCCATCCCTTCTCGTAAAGAGAATCAGACTTGCGTCCCCATCTGCTAAGATAATCTCATTAGAGATTAAATATAACTACATTATGGCCATGGTTGGATGTGAATATTTTCAAGATATTCTGAAGGACGAAAGGTCTCATAACGAGTCGGTCTGTTCAGGATCATAGGTGTGCACTCAGTAACATTGGCGTTTCTGGTCACCAAGCCTGGACAATCGCCCTTGGACAGAAAACTTTAAGGGATAAAAGGTCTCATTATGAGCCGGTTTATTTATTGTGGTGCAGATTGGTGACTGACATGGTTACTATCTGGTTACCAAGCCAAAATCATGGCCTTTAGAAGTATATAAAAAAAATGATGGCAATTGTTCAGCCTAACCAGAATTGTATATCTATAACTAGCAGATGGGATACTGGCATTCTTTGGGCTTTGAAGCAACCATGTTGAAGCTATGGATGCTTACTGGCAGCAGGAACCTGCTTGTGGTATTGAGATTTTATTCTTCAAAACCAAACCATTTACTATTTTACTTCGTTTGGGCTTATTTTTGTGGGAGACTAAATGTTTATCAAATAAGTAATTAAAGGTGTTAATTTCTGGTAAATTTCTAGAGATGTGAAATTCCTGAATCTGTTCTAGATGTTAAAATACTGAATTCTGTATAATGGCATACATGAAGGATCTAATGTCTTCAATTTGCATGGTTTTCAGGTTAAGAAAACAGAGATAATTGTTCCGCCCAGTCAGTCGCCATCTGTTGTGCCCCTACCCAACAGCCTTAAAAAACATATTTCATCAAACAAAATCTTATTTTGTTTTGATGAAATGTTTGAATTTCTTATGGTAAACCCAATGAACTGACAGCTACTGAAATGGTGACATTCCATGAGCTACTGAATCAGAGAAATTCCATGTTTTTACAACCTTTGTGAACTATGGTTAATGGACAAGAATTACTACATTAAAACCATGACTTTGGATGGATTTATCGTCATATCTTAAGAGATAAGCTTTAGTTTTTATGCCTTTCACCATAATCTTCATTCAAATATTAATCAATGGGTATGTATGTTTGGTTTATTGCAACATTGGACAAGGTCCTAGAACATCTAACGTTGAATATTCCATTTGTAGAGGTGTCTTATCCTAAGCTTGTACCCTAACCTTCGGATCATGCATAGTCCAAGCACAAATATTAAACCCCAGCCTTATGTAATATGTTCATGTCTTAACTTATATCATTGCATGTAAAGGGGAGGGGGTTGATACGATGGTTTGTGTCGTGGGTTTCATGTCATATATTCGCCATCTTCGAAGGTTAGTATCATTATACAGTAAGGTATATGCATTAACAACCAAAGTTTAATCCTTATAATTGTCTCGACCTTTGTCGTAACCGCCGAACTCGATCCACTTACCGCGAATTTGATATGGTATCATTACGCTTGTACTTAACTCTGTCAATCATATTCAATCCCCATTACGTGCTCAGCATCGTGGCTATCTGTTAGTTGAACACCTGTTTCGTATACGATGAGTGGTTTCATATCAATAACGCCGGATAAATAATGATAACATGAGTTATCTGGAGTATTCGACTGTCATTTCCCATTACTCGATTGCCTCTCTGCGTGATAATGCCTCCGTTCATGCCGAGTTTACAGGGGTGTAGTCTGGGTTTGCTCATGGCATATTTTTTTTATCATAGGTTAGGGTTTCATTGCTTGTTTTTCCTGCTCGGTTTCCATCCTGAGTGCTCACTTTCCAGTTCACTGTCATGTGTCAAGCTGTGGTATCTGTTCTGTGTGCGGTTACGTGCATTTACGCAGGCAGTCATGGCTCCTGTGGTCAGAGTCGAGCCCTGTGAGACGAAACTCCTTGACTCAAACCCTGAGCTTTTAACCAAGGTCGAAGCTGTTGGATGGTTGCCATTCATCCACAAGTTCGTGGATTCGAACCCTGAAGTGACGAGGTTGTTTGCTTTGTCTCTGGCCTATTCTCGGGTGAAGATAGTTGATCTCCAGTTCAGGGTAGACGAACGTTCGGTTGCTCTTGCCACTGGTTTGCCGTTAACAGGTGAACGGTGGTTCAAGTATAAGCATATGGAAGTGACTGAGTGGCGGCAAATGCTGAAGAATCCCTGTCAAGACATGTCGTTCAGAACTAGTGTGTCTCGAAAATACTTTAAGAAAGAGTGGCGGCCAGTCTTGGATATTATACACAGGTATGTGACCTGTGAAGGTCGTCTCTCCTCGGCTTACGTATATCATCTCCGGCTAATGGCGGTGTTTCTTGGTTTCCCTCTTAATTTACCTCATTATCTAGTTAAGAGTATGACAAAAATGTCCTCAGCCATTAAAAAAGGGCCCGAAAAATATTAGTCACAGTCTGTTTCACCACGGCCTGGTGAGGATGTTAATAGAGAGGGAATTGTCACAGCAAAATCGGTCTTGGGATGAGTTTATTGAGTCGAATGGCTTCTCATCTTTCTGTCACTGTCAGTTTGACTGCCCTGAAGAATGCCTAAGGCATCAAGAGCCTAATCGAGTTTCGGTTTCACCTTTACACGAGCCTGTGTCAAAAGAGCCTATGTCAAACCCTACTGGCTGTATAAGCCCCATCGTTTGCAATGAGTCAATTCCTCCTCCTGTAAGTAGCGCCGGTACTCCTGTGTCTGCTAAGCGCATGAGGAAGTCTTCAAATCTATCACCGGTTACACCAAAACGTAATGTCGATACCCGCAAACAGATAGGAAACAAGCCGAAAACCCAAGGTTTTAGGTAGGTTTACGAGAAGCATGGCCAAGGGTAATGTTGTTAAGCCTCCCGTGATTGATAACGTTTATGTTGAAACGGTGGTGATAGATGACGAAGCAGGGAATACTGATTCGCTTGATGATGCTTGTGACATTGAATATGAATCTATCCCGAACCTTGCAGATAATAATCCTCATGTGTCTGTTAAGGATCTTTAGGTCGACTCTCCGGTTAAGGGGAAGTCTGTAGATGCAAATTTGTCAGGCTCCTATCCAATTGGTGAAACTGTTCATCCCCTTTTTGCCAGTTGTCTATTAGATAAAATAAACAAGATGGAAATAGAACTGACAGAGATGGTGACACGTGATAATGTTATCAGAGCTGAAAATTTAAGGTTGAAAGAGAAGGTTGATTCAGATGATAAGTGTCTGCTTTGTCTTAAGAAGAATAAGAATCGGTTGATTCGTAGAGTTCTGAAGCTCCAAAACGAGAGTCATAAGAACGAGGAGAAGGTCTGTGAATTGAATGCACAGGTCACTCTGATGCAATTCAAGGGTCAGTCACAGAATCCATCAAGTGGTGTGAACATTCAGGTGTTTAGTGCCCCTGCTAATCTATAATGTTTTGGGCGCACTTACTTTTGATTTCAGGTTTGAAGTTATGATCAAGTGATAGTGAAGTTATTTTGTTACAGGTATTTGTGTGTGTTGATTTTTGCATTATGTAGTTTATTTTGTTTCACTTTTTGTGTGTGTTTTAATTATATCTCTTTTATGTGTAGTATCGCAGGTAATATTGTAGATGCTCTTTCCCGGATTTTGATGATCGCTTACCTTCAGAATGATCCTTGGATAATCGGGAACAAATCGATTGGCAGTATTGTTTCCCAGGTGTCAATATGTTATTAGTGCTTTTGTCTTTTTCGATTTTGCACTATCAGTTGAATCTCTCCAATTTCAAGACATTATTACGTATATTAAAAATGACATATTTCATTTGTCATTTTTAATGGGATTGGTTGAGATTTAGATTAGATAGTTTCCAGTTTTGTAGAACTGTCTCTATGTGAGATTTGAGATATTTAAAAGAGACATGTTTGTACTGGGAAGGGGGGTCAATAGTGGGGAAAAGGACAAGACAAGATCACTGTACTTATTTTCCTGTGACTTAAGGCAATTTTTTGTCAGCAGCTACAGCACTTTTAACTGGTGATATCTATATATACATTTAAAGTATTTATGCTATGCGAATGCGTTTATAATATCTTCTTATCTTGTCATCTTTTCTGCAGTATTTATATTTGCCATGATATCTTTAATGAACTGTGCAAATATATCATGTCTAATCTGTCGACTTATGTTGGTGTTGATCTACTAATATATGTCATGAAGCAATTTGATATTTTCATCATAATATTTGTGATATATTTGTTCACTGTGTGATCTTGTTCAAGTTTTCCAAATTTTTTCTGAATACTGTCAGGATTATTAGCACAGTTGAATTATTGGCAATTTGATTCCATGTTAATGTTTTACGCTCCTGATCAGGATAGGATTTAGAGTAGATCAATAGTTTTCTTTTAATTACTTTATTGAAAATCCATTGAATCAGATTTTATATTTATACCATCGTTAAGTTATTTTCTGATGTTGTGATTAATGTACATGTGTTCATAATGTATTTTCTGTAAGTTATATAACCTGTGAATATTCAATTAACTTTTTATTCTTGTATTAGGAATTTATTGGTCAAGTAGATTATTTTTCAGTGATCAATTTAGTAATATATTGATTGACCAGCAATTACATTAACTAGTTTTATTTGTATATCCATAGGGATAGTGTAGATCTAACTAACAAGCAGTAATTTCTAGTTTCATCTTTTAGATTTAGTTTAGATTAGATTTTCAGGCTAAGAGATCCTATAAACCTGTCGGGAACAACCATCCCAAACAGCTTGGAGCCTGCTTTAAGGATCATGGTCTGGGTTGTCTTCCCCCTTTAGGTACACAGTCATCTATGCCCGTCAACAGCATCTAAATCTTGTCTGGCCTGAATGATTCAGCTAAATCAATAGGAGTATAGTTGGGCAAGTAATATTACTTGTTTTTCAATATCTCATAGTATATATGTTTGAATATTCAGATTATACATGTTTAAATAAGTTTATTTGCATGTAATCCCTCTCTTTTTTCATATATCTCGATCTAGATCTAATAAGGTTTTTGTGCAGGATTGTTTGGTAGTTTTCAGATAGCAGGGGTTGGACGAACTGTGGATCTAGCTTGAATCCACTAGGAATCCGACTGTTTTGTGAAGGCATTGTCCCTTGGCATTCCACTAACTAGTCTTTTTTGCAGATCCATTCCAACAACAAGCGCTCTTCTTTTCCTCTTCCTCCTTCAAATTTTTTAAAATCAGTCCGGTTACTTGTTTTGCAGCTTTAAAATTGTTTAGATCTATATATTTCAGAATTAATTTTACATATATATTTCTGCCTTAAATATGATAAACTAGATCTCATTCCTAAAGAAATTTTACAAGCATTCTAGATCTAGTTTTAAGGAAAATTGTCATTTTTCAAGGCTGTGAAAGTAGATCTAAAGCTTGTTGAATGCATGGTTGTTTCCTTATAATATAAAAAATTATATTTAGAATTTTAAGTGCTTCATATTGGTTTCCCCAAAATCAGGCCAAGATCCCAAGGAAAGCTTGCTTTCCTTGGCTCTTTTTCCACTTCTTTAAAAACTAGTTTAAACTTAGAATTTTTGGGTAAAAAGTGTGTTCATCCAAAAGTACTTTCAAAGTACTTTTGGGAATATTTAACTGTGATAAGATTTCTAGTTTTTAGCAGGTATACAGAAAAGAGGAGGATGTGTTGTCCGAAAATCATTTTTGGACCATTTGAAACCCCCTAGGGGGTCTCCGTCTTCCCAAAATTTCAAAATTTCACAATTTGTAAACCTTTGGTCTCATTCCATATAATGACCAAGTGGATTAATTTCAGTTTGTTGATATTGTAATTGCTACTAATAAAAAGAAAAATCTCTTCGAATAGGCTCTTTCGAGCCTATTCACCATCCCCCCTGGGGGGATTCACGTCCATGTCATTTTTTACATTTTTTTATCTTTTTTCAATCTAGTGTAGTTCTAATCTGCACGGGTAGTATACTTTTACTTATAATCATCATCATATTCCATATCTGGTGGTTTCAAAGTAATTTTAATACTTACCCCACGAGCCTCCTTAATTGTTTTAATAATCATAATAAAATCAACCCCTCCTTGATTCCCCGATTGAGGTCCACTTGGACCGAAAGAGGTTCCTGGAGGGTTTTCTTTTTAATAAGAACACCTCTTTTAAAATTTTCTAAAAATAACAAAGAATCCAGTGTGTATGATCTATACTTGGCTACGGTTCGTCCGATCAGTGAAGCTGCATCAAAAGCACTTGAGTGGCTAGATTAATTAGTCTTCACCTCCCAAATTGAAAAACCATCAAGCGAAAATCCAACGCCTCGAACAAATTGTAAGCAGTGGAAAAATACCCAAAGGAGTGGGAACAACTGGAAAGTGACCTCGAGGCACCGATCTCTGTCACACCGTGACGGGGGCATTACGAACAACAGTCTCTGAGACTCTATTCCATCCCACTAACACCTTGCAGGTAGCCGTGAAATTTCACTTTTGGACATACTCCAAGTACCCCTCGAGTATATCTGGAGTCCCCTTTTCACCTAATTTAATTCATTCACATTCCACATTAATTTAAAATCTACCAAGAGACATTTGCAAAACATTATTTCAAGCGCATGCAAGCACATTATTTTCTCTGTTGACTCCATTTAAGGAACTGGTGATTTATTTGATCAATTCTTTCAATTATATATATATATTGAGTGTCATTATTGTTCTTATCTGCTTTAAATCTTACATCTTGTTATCTTTTATTTCCACTGGTTAGTTTCAAAAAGTCTCCTAAACAACTTAATCAATATAACACCATCACACTAAGTAGTTAGCCTTAGTAATTTAATAGGGTCTACCCCCCTTGGCTTCATTAGGAGTTAGCCTGAACAGAGGAGTCAAGAACAAGGTGACAGCCTTGACTCGAGACTTGCCCCCAAGGACACACCGTGTGGCTTGAAGATTTCTGCCACGTAACTCAGGTGTGTGAAAGGTGGCAACACTTTTTGGCACCGTTGCCATGGATAAATCTTTTTATTCTCGGAGTACGACTTTTGTTTTCTTCCTTTTTGTTTTTGCTTTGTTTGATGAATGCTTAGAGTAGATCTTTAATTTTCATTTGGAGACTCCACTAACTTTTTTTTCAGTTTTTATTTTTACAAAGAAAAGCAAAAAATAATTTTTGTGAGAATTCTTAAATGTATATTTTAATTCTCACATGGCGACTCCATTGAAGGGATGAAACCTTGTTATCTCATAAACTTGCGAAGTTTTGTTGTATGTAGATGAGCCCATGCAACATATTAAAACCTCTAAAGCTCATCACTTGACAGCTCCACCTTTTCAGTACAAGGTTTAATGGTTATATCAAATGCATAATATTAATTTTTGATATGGATGAATTAAAGGAGCAATATGGTGCCCAGATAACCGGACTTTTTCAGCCTATCGATTTCTCAAACATCCTGGGTTTTCCTAACTGTTGTGATGGTGTGGGGGATGCATATAAATGGCTTCCAGTATTTCATGGAAATTATGGTGATTCGGCCATCTGGCATGTCAAATCTTTCCTTCAATTGATGGTTGACTCCAATGTGCTTCATGAAGAAAATATGATGGAAATGTTTGCTGGTACTTTTTGGGGTGAGTCCTATTGTTGGTTCTATCAGGGCCTTCCTAATAAATGTATAACTTCTTTTCCAAGCTTCCTTTGGATGTTTTTAGAGCAATGGCATGATGGTAGGGGTAGTATGAATGGTTTGAAAAAGTTCCTTGAAAAGATATGTACCTTCTACCTATCTGGGATAGAGTATGACATGGAAACATATGATGGACCTTTTGCCATGATACAAAGTGTTGAAGACTTGGAATCACTTCTTGAACATTTAAGTGAAGAGGAGCCCATGATTGAACACATTGTTGAAGACTCTCCTCATGTCACCATAGCTAAAAACATTGAATATCTGAGATTTTCTCAAGATTGTTGCAATGCTAATATTTGTCCAGAAATCCCTCATGAGGAAACCATTACAGAGATCAACACTTATGAATAAATTTATAATGTGTGCGATGACACTCCTCTATGTTCATCACTTAAGGATGAAGTTTTGGAAAGTTTAAATTCTCATAATATCTTTGAAACCAAAACTTTGAAGGATGATTATTATGAACAGGAGGATGGTAGTTATATCTCAGGATGTGATACCAACAAGGAAGACTCTCTCACATATGACATGGATGGGAGTGATGACTATTGGAATTTCATAGATAATCCAACTTGTGAAAATATTATTGAGAATCCCATCCATGATATGTCCAGCAAGGGGTGTGTCTATTCAAAAATTTGTGGAAGTCCAAATACATCCATAGAAGGGAGTGTGGATAGCTGGGAAAATCTTAGTATGGAAGAGGAGCATTCAGAATTTTCACATGATCATCTAGAGTCATATCATGTAAATCCGCACAAAGGTATCAGTAATGAAGATATTGAGAAGCAGTATTGTGAAAAGTCAGATGTGATGTAGTCAGCAAAATATCAGTCTTAGCCATCTTCTTCACATATAGAGGTTCCTTATGATTTGGAGCAGTTTGGTGCTTATGCAATGAGTTATCATCCGGTAAGCCTTGATGATTAGTATGATGGTGTAGTCAATCTGCCTCATCATTTCAATTTATATATCAACCCTATCCAGTCATGGATAGAAGCAGCCTGTGCAAGCACCTACCAGTTTGGGAAGAAGTTTGACGACATTATTCATGCCTATGATTTCCCATCCATCCTGCCCATTCCGGATGAGTCACGCAGGTTTTCATTTTCTGAATAAAGTATCCTTACTTTGGCTGGTAACCAAAGACAAGGAAAAAAAATTTATGTTAATAAAATGCTTAGGTGGTTGCATTGGATTTCTGATTACACTTAACCCTTTTTATATCATGCTTAGAGTAGGAAAATAAGCTCCTTAAAAGAGAGCATTTACTTTCTGCATTTTAGTTTTGTACTTAGCTATAATCAAACTTTTCTTTAATTAGTTAGCTACATTTATTTTGTTTAAATAAATCAGCTTAATGGCTCATTTGGATTTTATATTAATCTTGTGCTACTAAGGTTTTCTTGTCAAGTTGAGATGTTTTTACAGGGTGTATGAACCAGAGATTCTGATGTTCTCATATCCTCTCCTTGCCCTATGACAAGATCAAGCACACATCCCGCAGTTGGAGCCAGATGTTACCACCTAAGTTGTATGTAGTGGTTTTTATCGAGTGAGCCTGGTGAACCGGACAAAGATGATTTGTCCGCACTTCAGAAGACCTTCGGAAGTGCTTGTTGTACTATATCACATGTTCATACCCCATGGGGGAGTTGTAATAAGATGTTCTAGCATGATAGTGTCTGTAAAAGACTCGGTCTCTTAGACTTTATTTGTCAATCCAATCAGCCCATGGTGTTTTTTCCCTTGGTTATTATTGGTTGTTGAATAAACGACTAATAATTTCTGAGTTTTTCACTCAATACCTCCAAAGTTGGGGTGGTTGGCTTGGAATTTAGGCCTATTGAGGTTATTAGAGTCTATGTGTCAATTTATAAACATGATAGGCATCATGGTCGAGTCATATGAACATGTCTAAGTCCCCCTAGATTTTTAATTTTTTAATTTTTTTAAGTTTTTAAATTTTAATTTTTCCACAAAAACTTAGGTTATTTTTTAATAGTCTAATTGGAAAAATTGGTTTTGTAATAAAAGTGGGCCAAATAATCAGTTTCAGTCATGGAGGTGCTCATTTTCAAGCTAATATCACCATGTAAACCTATAGACCCACTATTTCCAAGTTTTGAGTGATTTTCCATCACTTAGGTCAGAAAGCCCCAAAAAATCAATTATTGATTATTTTAATTGATAAATTGATGAATAATGGGGCAAATCCAAGATCAATGGATTCTCAACCAATTTGTTTGAAATTAGTTTCATCGGCACCAGATTAACCAGAGATTGCAATTCCTTGACTGAAGGAGCTAATCAGGGCAGATCCAGAGTTGAACTTCAACCTCCTTTATAGGAAAGTGCGCCCTCTCTCTCTCCTCCACACGTGTGGGCTCTTCTGGGAGCTCTATGGTTGATGATTCAGTCAGCAGGTGTACGTGTCAGCTCAATCAGCCCCCCGATCGACAGTTAGACTCAGTAGAAGCTCAGTTCAGCTTCAGATCAGGCATTGATGGACTCTCCTTCAGTTGTAGTTGTCTATTTCCTTGGGATTTGCACCCCCTTTGGGCTACGGTTTCAATTTTTTGTATAAATAAAACATGGATGCCTCCTTTCAGACTTAGATAGAGTTGGATTGAGGAGCTATTGTTGTTGTAACACTGTGTAATATCTTTTTCTATTGGAATAAAGTGAAGCTTCGGAGGCTAAAACAATGTAATGCTCTTATATGTGTGGAATTAACATTGTCTTGCAGCTTTCTGTTACCGATGTCTTTCTCTCAATTTCTGCATCTAAATCATGTATGGCCTGAATGATTCAGCTGAATCAATAGGAGTATAGTTGGGCAATTAAGATTACTTATTTTTCAATATCTCATAGTATATATGTTTGAATATTCAGATTATACATGTTTAAATAAGTTTATTTGCATGTAATCCCTCTCTTTTTTCATATATCTCTATCTAGATCTCATAAGGTTTTTGTGCAGGATTGTTTGTTAGTTTTCAGGTAGCAAGGGTTGGATGAACTGTGGATCTAGCTTGCTCCACTGGGCATCTAAATTTTTTGTGAAGGCATTGTCCCTCGAAATTCCACTAACTAGTCTTTTTTGCAGATCCATTCCAGCAACAAGCGCTCTTCTTTTCCTCTTCCTCCTTCAAATTTTTTAAAATCAGTCCGGTTACTTGTTTTGCAGCTTTAAAATTGTTTAGATCTATCAATTTCAGAATTCATTTTACATATAGCTTGCTGCATTAAATATCATAAACTAGATCTCATTCCTAAAGAAATTTTACAAGCATTCTAGATCTAGTTTTAGGGAAAATTGTCATTTTTCAAGGCTGTGAAAGTAGATCTAAAGCTTGTTGAATGCATGGTTGTTTCCTTATAATATAAAAAGTTATATTCATAAATTGAAGTGCTTCATATTGGCTGCCCCAAAATAAGTCCAAGATCCCAAGGAAAGCTCTTTCTTTCCTTGGTTCTTTTTCTGCTTCTTTAAAAACTAGTTTTAACTTAGAATTTTTGGGTACAAAGTGTGTTCATCCAAAAGTACTTTCAAAGTAATTTTGGCCATATTTAACTATGATAAGCTTGCTGGTTTTTAACATGTATAACATAAAAGAGGAGGAGGTGTTGTCCGGAAAGCATTTTTGGACCATTCGAAACCCCCTAGGGGGTCTCTGTCTTCCCAAAATTTCAAAATTTCACAATTTGTAAACCTTTGGTCTCATTCCACATAAGGACCAAGTGGATTCATTTCAGTTTTCTGATATTTTAATTTCTTCTAATAAAAATAAAATTCTCTTTGAATAGGCTCTTTCGAGCCTATTCACCATCCCCCCTGGGGGGCTTCGCGTCCGCGTCATTTTTTACATTTCTTTATCTTGTTTCAATCTAGTGTAGTTCTAATCTACAGGGGTAGTATACTGTGACTTATAATCATTGTCATATTCCATATCTGGTGGTTTCAAAGTAATTTTAATACTTACCCCACGAGCCTCCTTTTGAGATGAAAGGTGAAGAAAGGGCAGTGGTAGTCTAATTAGAAAATTGTGGTTTGATTATTTGTTTATGATTCATCTACTATCATTAATTTTTTTAATAATCATAATAAAATCAACCCCTCCTTGATTCCTCGATTGAGGTCCACTTGCACCGAAAGAGGTTCCTGGAGGGTTTTCTTTTTAATAAGAACACCTCTTTTAAAATTTTCTAAAAATAACAAAGACTCCAGTGTGTATGCTATGTAATTGGATGTGGTTTGTCCAATCAGTAAAGCTGCATCAAAATCACTTGAGTGACTAGATTAATTAGTATTCACCTCCCAAATTGAGAAACCATCAGGCGAAAATCCAACGCCTCGAAAAAACTGTAAGCGATGGAAAAATACCCAAAGGAGTGGGAACAACTGGAAAGTGACCTCGAGGCATCGATCTCTGTCACACCTTGACAGGTGTGTTATGAACAACAGTCTCTGCGACTCCGTTCCAACCCACAAACACCTTGCGGGTAGCCGTGAAAGTTCACTTTTGGACATACTACAAGTAGCCCTCGGGTATATCTGGAGTCCCATTTTCACCTAATTTAATTCATTCACATTCCACATTAATTTAAAATCTACCAAGAGACATTTGCGAAACATTCTTTCAAGCGCATGCAAGCACATTATTTTCTCTATTGACTCCATTTAAGGCACTGGTGATTTATTTTGTCAATTCTTACGATTATATATATATTGAGTGTCATTACTGTGCTTATCTGCTTTAAATCTTGCATCTAGTTATCTTTTGTTTCCACTAGTTAATTTCAAAAAAACTCCTAAACAACTTAATCAATATAACACCATCACACTAAGTAATTAGCCTTAGTAATTTAATAGGGTCTACCCCCCTCAGCTTCATTAGGAGTTAGCCTGAACAGAGGAGTCAAGAACAAGGTAACAACCTTAACTCAAGACTTGCCCCCAAGTACACACCAAGTGGCTTGAAGATTTCTGCCACGTAACCCAGGTGTGTGAAAGGTGACAACACATTATTTGCTTGAAAAGTATTGTTCACCTGCTATATGATGAGATTTGCATCTCCAAAGATGTTTATGCACATGATTCCCATTTCTTTAGCGGCCTTCACTCCCAGCAGCAATGCCTCATATTCTGCTATGATGTTAGTAGTCTTGAAATCTAGCTTATAAGACAAATGTATAGTCTCCTTTGAAGGAGAAATCGGAACTATTCCTACACCGGCTAAGGCTTGAGTACTTTCCCCATCAATAAAGATGCTCCAGACAGAGGTGGCTACCTCCTCGGATGGATGATAGGTGGGCTTTGTGAGTTGAATGGATGTTGGCTGGGAATCATCTATCTACAAGATGCATGCCCCAAAGTCTGTGTCTGTTGCATATATGGGATGGTTTATATAGTTCTTGGCATTGCTGATGATGTAGGTGAACTGGTTCCCTTGTAGAGTCTCTTGGTCTCCCCTCCAAACATTTGAATTGTATCATATGTAAGGTCCATCTGAAGGGTACCACCCAACCTTTTACTCCATGAGCGAGACAAAAGGAGGCCAAACTTAGGTGGGATATCAGCCACTACTATGTCCATCACTATACTTTTTGAAGGCAGCTAGGACAGGTTTATGACAAGGTCTTTGATGAGGCCCAAGAAATTCACCTTCCTGGAGTCAAATGAGAATAGATCATGGTAGGGTTTCGTAATGCTAAGGCCAAGCTCATCCATCACTGCTTTTGGCATTAGGTTATGGGAAGCTCCTAAGTCCAGCAAATAGTTATGAAGGATTTTATCATGGATATTTAGAGATATGTAGAAAGGTGGGAAAGACTCATCCAGCTCTTCAATCATAGGGCCTAGGATTATTGTGGGCTTATCATCTTGCAAGTTCATAAAGTCAGCATCTAGGGGAGCCCTTGGCTGAAGGGATTTTAGTATGGATGCCTTGAAGGTCTCATTCTTCATCAATTCTATCAAGGGAAAAGGGATTTTTAACTTCTGAATTTCTGATTCAAGATTGAAAGCATAGGACAATTTGTCAGAAGTTCTTCCCTCTTGTGATGTGGCTTTGAGCTGAATAGGATCATGAGCTGATGGTTGTAAAGGATTTTGTTGTTGTTTTGGAGGAACAGTCATCTTCTTTGCAGGGGCAACAATATTCCTAGCCTGAGAAGCAGGATGCTTTGTAGGGGCAAGAGTCTTCTTCATAGGAGCAACAATTCCAGATCTCAAATTATAACCTTCTTGATCATCTTCCTGATACAGAGATTCTTCTATGATCTGTTCATTCATGAGGGCTTCCTCATAGTCCGCTTGTGTCAGGAAGGAGAGATCTACTTCATCCTCCACACATTTGATATTGTCTTCTGCCTCTCCTTCTTCTTGAGTGAACACTGGTTCTTCTTCTAGCACAGCATTCTGAAAAGGATCTTTGTTTCTTTGGTCATCAGCTTGACTCCTATCCCTTTGAAGGATCTGAGCTGGTTGGTTGTTTCTTCTATAAGGGACAAAATTAGGGTTTCTGTTAGCAAAATCATTTGGCCCTTCACCCTTCACAGGTATTTGCCCTCAGTCTTTTAGTCTAGACATTTCAGCTTTCAGACTGTCCAACATTTTGGCCATTTTCTCCATCTTGTTCTTTGATGAAGAAGCCCCTAGAGGATCTGAGGGTTGCTTATCCTGTCAATTTTTCCTTTAACCTTTTGAGATGCAATGATATTGGATTCAACTTCAAGGGCAGCATCTTGCATCAATGACAGAGAAGCCGATCTTCTTTCTTCGAGAAGAAGACAGAATTTTGAATCAACGGCATTAGCATATGTGATTTTGGTTGAAGTGTTAGTTGGCTTGATCTTAGCAGGGATCTTGTTGAACATCTTGTTAAATCTTTTGGTGAAGTTAGAAACAGACTCACCATTCTCCCTCTTCATATTTCTAAATTCAATGATATAGTAAAGGTGGTCTCTTCTCTCCCCCCAATGCTTCAAAATATGTCATCTATTGCTTCAATACCTGCTATTGATCCAGCATGAAACTCTTTGAACAATTTCCTAGCCTGACCATCTAGACTTTGCACAAAAACCCTAGTCCACACATCTTCTTGTTCAATGTTTATATTCTCAGCATAACTGTAGAAGGCATCTAGGTGTTCTTTAGCTGTGAAATCTCCCTCCCCAGTAAACTTAGTCATGTATTTGAGATAATATCCAGTAGGCATAGCAGCGAAGGGGTTAGGTAGAATTAGAGGGGCATATCTAGCCACAAGGATCCTTTCCATTTTGGTCAGAGGGACATTCATATTGAAAGTGGGTAAGGAAAGGGCAGAAAAAGACACTGCTGGTGTGAGTGGTAGCTGAGAGAGTATTCGGGGTGGATTTATCTCAGTGGAGTCACCAGCGATTGGATCTACACAAGCAACAATGCTTGAAGATTCCTCAACCCTAAAATTTTCTGATTCAATTATAAATTCCTGAGAATTATATGTTTCAGCAGTAGGAGATTGAAATGGAGGTCTATTTGATATAACAGCAGAAATACCTCTTGAAATACCTGATGTGGCTTCCCTTGCAACTCTGGAGGTTTGTCTGAGTGAAGCCCTAGCTCTTCTTAGAATCTCTTCTGGATCTGAAACATGTGTTACTGGTGGCCCTTAAGGGTTTGCTCTAGTACTTGGTCTTCTTGAAGCCACCTTATTCCAATGGAGTCGCCAAAAATATCATTACAACCAAAATAGTGTCCAAACTTTGTCTATCATCAAATTAGGATCTGTGTCATCTCCCAATGAAGTTGAGCTTCAATCTGCTCTCCCCGGCAACGACGCCAATTTGTTAGCACTCCAGGAAACTCCTATAGGTTGTAGCTTGAGGATGCCTAGTAACTTAAATGTTTTTATGGTTTTTCTAAATGGAACAAGTTAGATGACCTAAAAAATATCACACGCTATGGACATGCATAAAACTCAATCAAAAGATAAGCCTTCTAGCTACCAATGTTCAAAGGTTTGATAATAGGGTGAAAAGATGGAGAACTTACTATGCTGGCAGATTTATATATAAAGCAATTACATATAAATGGCTAATCACAACAAGGAAAAAGTACTTGTAATTCAACTCATCAACATACAGATAGGGTGACAGCTATCAAATATTAAATAACATGAATAAACCTGAATCAGACATTCAAGCACAAGCACAGAACATAAAAGATATGGAAGTTGAACATATAATAGAAAAAGAGCTTATATTAGTTGATGAATAACATGAGAAGGTTGATAATATTAAAGGTCTAAAGGTCCTCAAAGTCAAACATTTGCTTCAACATAAGCCTTAGGCTTTATAGCCTTTACAAAAATATTCAAATCTTGAAAAGTTGGATCTGATTTACTAAAAATAGATAAAATAAATATTTTTTGCAAAATTAGGTCAAAAACCCTAATTTAAGTACTATTCTATCTAACACTAACACGTGTTCACTCATTGAACTCTTTGATAACTGCAGTGATTACTGAAGTAGAGTTGTAACCTTTCATCTGATAGATAAGCCACAGTTGGTTAAAAACATGTAGGGTTTGTGACCCTTTTCTCCTTGATTGTATCCTCAAAACTGGAATAGACCTCCTCCAATGGTGCTTTTCAGCAAATTTCAGCTTTATATTTCATCCCTAAGATAGTTGTATTCGCCAAAACTGGTTCTGTGTGCAAAAATATCTTTCTGCACCCCTTTTTTCTTTCGGTGGTTAAGGAAGCAGAATCCTGGGTTCTTTAGCTGTCGAAAGCTCTACTTTATGTGGCCAATGAATAGCTACTGCATTCGCCTAAGCCATCGAAAGCTCTGTTTTCTGCAAAAAAAATTATTAGCCTTTAATCAGCCTTTTACACTTCACTCCTAATTTTCGAGTACTCCTTCACCCTGCATGGGGTTTGGCAAAACAACAACATCATGAGCTGCCTCAGGATCTTGCAAGCTTGTTGCTACCTCTGCTAGGGTTTCTAGTGCAAGATGAGCTTGAGGGCTAGGGTTTGAGTTTTTCTTTTGCAACCTCATCAGCCGGATCATTCTGTAAAGTATGGTGCTGTCCCTCATTAGCTTCAGATTCCTTCTTTTCAGTAGGACATACATCCCTCTCATTTCTAGCGGAGAATTGTGTAACTTAGCATTATTCTTGGTTAATATTGCATTATTTCTTTTTACCTCTCTGTCTAAGATCTCCATTTCATGTATTTTCCCTAACAATTGGTTGATCCTTTGAGACCTAGGTTTGCTTAAGGAAGTCTTTGCTATTGGTTCATCCTGACCTTCCCTTGGTGTTAGTGAGGGAATATCCTCTTGTTCTGCTGCAACCTATTCTGTAAGGTCAACTTCCTGCTCCTTTTCAATGGAGGATGTCGAATTGGTCTGTTTTTCGAACTTGTTTTTTTAGTTCGGACAGTGGATTTAGAGGATTTGCAGGCCCATCTTGTAGGATTCTTTTTGCCTTATCTTTTCATACTTTATATTTGTTTATAGTTCATTTCACAGAATGCATGTATTGATACAATTTGTGTTACTTTGTCAAACGCTAAGTGGTGTAAGGACTGGTTATTCATGGCAGGGTTATTGTTGTTGCAGAGAAGACATGTCTAGAAGACAAAAGAGAATGAAAATGCAGAAGCAGAGATGAGGATAGAGAAGAGGAAAGTCAGGTCTAAGTTCAATAGGATCTATCAAGGGACCAATGGATTACTGAGCATAATAAATAGAAGCAAAGGCCCAGGCTTGAAAAGTTCGTCAGTTACCAAGCTGATCCCTTTTCATAAAAGTGCTCTTAAATCGTAAATCTGAAATGTAACGTTTGTATGAATCATGAGCACTCACAAAAGGACAAAATTGTGAGATTAAACGGCTGGGGGAGCCCAAGAGTTTTGCTTGTAGTATAAGTATAGGAGAATTAGACAGAAGAAAGGACTTTTTCCTTTGAGACTTGTGAGAACCTGTTGTAAGAAGAACTATTTCCTTTTGCAATAAGAATTACAATTTTCCTGTTGGAGAAAGCTTGGTGGAACTTTTCAAATGTTGTGCCATGGATGTGTTGAATGTGAACTATTTCGTTTTCAGCTTTGTGTCCATTAACTGTGAGATTGTTCTAACTCTTTGAACCTATGTTCTTGTATGAATGCTCTCTTGTTTATTCTATGGAATTTCCACTATGAGTAATGAATGTTGTTCATAAACAATTAGCTATCTGGTTGTTCATATATCTTTAAATGTTCATGTGTTTTGAAAGAAGTATTAGCTATCTGTGATTTTTCTTAATGCATGTGCAAAACACATTACTCATTAATGAATGATAATTTTGCTCCCTAGGGATAGGTTAAATAGTTAGTTTTAGTTTCTTGCTTTGTGTGATTTAGATGCGAGTGAGTTAATACGAGAGGTAAGAACATGGGCATCACATTGTGACTGCTCCTTGTATTCTCTATCAATCTGCATTCTTAGATAGGCACTTGCATCTCATACTTAAACATGAAAAACTAAAATATACATGGTGGACCGAGCCGTAACCGGTAAAACCTTTTTATTTTATTACTTGACCTACGGTAGACAGACCGTAAACCGGACCGATTCCCCACACCAAACACAAATGGGCTATTTGGGAACATTTATTGGGGAGAGTCCCTTGCTGTTGTTGCCTGCGATTTTCCAGGCCTCAACAACCTGCATACAAAATCCTGAGCTGCCACTCTTCTTTAGGAGACCGAAAACCAAAGAGAGGGGCAGAAAAATTGGATTGTTCTTCTACCTCGCAGTCACAAGATGGAGCAAACTTCGGGTGGGACACATTCAAACCGCTGGAGTCTCCCATGGAGCATGTCGGCCGTCAATTCAAAACCTCAGGGAGCTGGAAGGAAAGATGTGCATTTAACGTCATCACGTGATCGAGGGGGCCACTTGTACACGATGGTGGACATATTTCGGTGAGGAGCCGAACTTATGAATGGGGTGGACACTTATGGGAGGGCCAAAGGAAGCACCCTATCCTAAAGTTATAACCTAAACAACTACGAAACATGTTTATGGGTATAAAAATGGCCCTTTACTGTAACTATTCCAAGTTTATTTTTGACCCCTTTGTTTGCGAGCTTGTCTGCAAATGTATTGTTGCCTCTAAGGAGGTGAAAATAGGTTTCCTAATGAACATGATTTAGATGACAGATGCGATCATAAATTCTTTTGCAGTTGGATTCTCCATCATTGTAACCCAATCTCATTTTCTGAATGACCTCCCTTGAGTCTCCAAATACGATAAGGTTTTGTATAACATTTAGCCCTGCCAGTTATAAGCCAAGGAGAAGCGAGAGCCATTCCACTTCATTGTTGGATCTATGTCCAATTCCCTAAGCGTAGGAAGTCACTATGTTTCCTCCAAGATCAAAGATAATCCCCCCCACACCTACCTCTCCAGGGTATCCTTTCGAGGCACCATCGAATATGAGAGTGAAGTTGTGCTGCTTCAATATCCATTCAAGAAAGTTGGTGTTGATTCTATCTCTAAGTAAGTTGCAGGGTTTTCTCCTTCATGGTTTCCCCGAGGAAAATTCTGTGTGCCTCTTGTCTCTTGTGTTTTATTGCTGTGCATGTTATTCTCTCAGTTAAAGATCCTAAGATCATAATGCTAGCTTGAATGATAAAAATCTAACATGGAATCAGAGCTAACCTGAGAAGAAGACATTGTGCAGCTGTAGAAGCTAGGGATTCTTACTTTTTGGGTCTCTCTCCACAATCCATCAGCAAAAGTATGCTAGGATGACTCTCCATTGAAGGGCACATCTTTCTATCGAAGCGGAATTTGATTCCGAGCATTTTCAGTTTTTGGTGCGGGAGATTACGGCTTCTTACAGAAGAGGAATTTTTTAGCGAGCCTGGTATAGTATTTCTCTCCTCATAAAAATCAAATTTTAGAGACCTAGGTTGAGATTTTTGGTTGGGTATAACTACGGGAAAGTCAAACCCTAGTTTGACCCCGGGTCGAAAAAACCCTAAAATACTAAAACTGATAAGTTTTGGTAAATTCCCTATATCTTGGGATTGGTGAAATATCAGGAGCGGAAACTTTCACAAGCCGAAGATAAAATCCTGATTTACACTCTATATGAACTTCATCCTCATATTCATTGTATTCTAGGAGATATGATTCCTCCAAGTTAGGGTTCCAACCTCTCCCAGGATTCATCCCCAAACAGGACACCTGGGGAGAATTGCTATATCTCTGGCTACAAAGGTCCAAATGAAATTTCTGAAGATGTTCTGGAAAGGGCACAGAATTTAGTTTCTGTGGTAGAAGTTTTAGACCCCGAAGATGAAACAGTGACACATGGCAGTCCGTAGAACTTCGCTATGCTGAACATTCCTGAAACAGGTCACCTTTAAAAAACGATCATAAGTCCCAATTTGTGAAACCAATTCTGATGAATCCTGTGGTGTTGGAACAGGGATAGTCGAGGATACCTTAGTGCGAATTTTCATACATATAGGAGGAGTAATTTTGGAGATACCATAGAAACAGTATCAGGCATTTCTGCAGAAGAAATTGGAAAACTAGGGCTTCCTGTTCCAGGAGTTTCCCTCCACTATTTTCAGAAAAGGAGTACATTGGACAGCTCACCTTGAATAGGTATATCTTTCTATCCAATCAGATCTAAAAGATTATAAGTTTTGAAAATTAGGGTTTCTCTGACAAACCCTAGATTAGCCAGCTCCAGAACCAGGACGGACACCTCAAATCGGTAAGATCTAATCTTTTGCTATATTCATTTGAGGTTCTCATTTCAAAATGATCTATCACATCAGATTGATGATAATATTGGTGGAGTTGACAACTTCCAAGCAAGGAAGTATATGATCTCTCTGAAGAAAATGAATTGGACACCTACATAAGTAGAGAGGTTCCAGTTCCAGAGGGAGATGAGGCTAAAATCCTTACACAAGAAGAACTTGGTCAAGGCCAAGAAGATCATTGCTGATTCAATCACGGATCACCTTATACCACAAGTGTCTTCCCTAAAGACACCGAAAGAGATGTTTGATTCCTTGACCAAGCTATTTGAAGGAAAGAACATAAATCAGAATATTACTTTGAGAAAACAGTTGAAGAATGTGAAGATCCAGAATGCAGAGACCATACAGTCATACTTTATGAGGGTCTCTTAAATCAAAGAACAACTTGTAGTAGTAGAAGAAGAAGTGGAGAATGTAGAAGTGGTGATAGCCACCTTGAATGGCCTCCCGGGATCATGGGATTCATTCATTCAAGGAATGTGTGCCAAAAGGAAGTGATTACCTTCAGTAGACTCTGGGAAGAGTGCACACAAGAAAAGAAGCTCGACTCATAATAATTAAGAGAAGATGGGAGAAACTGAAGATCAAGCTCTCATGATCCAAAGAAGATACCTCAAGCGATGAGGAATATGAAGAACTCAATTCTTGAAGAACCTCTTATCCATCTTAGCATTTGGATAAGAAATGATGAATGAAGAAGATGATGAAGCTGAAGGCTAAAGAAGGAGTCTACCCACGAAACAAATAAAGATAAGTATTCAATTGTCATTTCATGATATTGTTTTGTTATGCATTTGTTTATATTTAGTTGATGTATTATGCATGATAGAATGTTTTCATTAATGACAGCATACTACTAATATGCATGTGATGGGTAAGTAGCTCATGGTGCTATACAACTCTCCATTGCTACTTATCTAGAATGAAACCTCTTTGCTGACATATTGGATTAGTGCACAATCTCAATGTTGTCCTGGTAGAGATGGAAGGAATCTAGAAAGTTTCCGTGAGATATGGATGAATGTTGTATTGGCTAAAATAGTTGCATGATCATATATTTATGCATAAGAATTTTCCATTATGAATATACCTTATGAAATGTTTCTAACCATACAAGTAAAGCATTTGTCTTGTAGGAAAGATCGTGTAAAATTTCCTACAAGCAAAGAAGGATGAGACTTGTTCCGAAAAACAAGTGATGACAGTTCAAGATGAAGAATAATATGACGAATGCAGCGACATCATTGATGTAGAACCTTCCAGCCATAAAGAAGTAACCAAGAAAAAAAAGGGGAAGACTAGTTCAAGAAGAATGATGTCTAGAATGCAGTATCGATACATGAAGGAAAGTTCATAGTTCCATCATGCAGTAGATGGAAACATCGTGGGATACAAGGAAATATTCGTAGCATGAGGCTTCTCATGAAAAGAAGGCATAGACTACGAAGAGACATTTGCAGCTAGTGGGAGTTGAGACACATGACAAGAAGAATCATGTGTGCAAATGAAAGAAGGCCTTGTCTGAGCTCAGAAGACACCCATGGGATAACACATACATGATGAGCTTAATGAAGATCTTAACCTTTGCTACAAGGTTGAAGATGAAAGCATATAGAGGATGGCAAGCTCACAGATGGATGCGAGAAGAACTTTTGAAAAAGTTCAAAATAAAGGATCTTGGTATCCAGTGATCCTATATGAATACATAGAATATTAGTAGCAAAGGAAGCTACTTGTCACTCTGGTACAAAATGTTTCAGTGCATAGAGTACGAAAGATAGAGGGAGAATGATGCTTCGCTTCAGAGGGAGTGACTGCAGAATATCCTTAGGTTTGACATGGTATGACAAGATGGACAGATTACTGATGACTCTAAGCTTTACTGAGAGTAAAGCGGATTCCAACCTTTGCTTCAAGGTTGAAGACGGAAGACCAATGATGCTCCTGTTATGTGTCGATGCACTATTTTCTAGGCATGGAGGTGTGGCAGAATGCAGATGGAATCTTCCTCGAGCAAGGGAAGTATGCAGTAGAGATCCTGAAAAGGTTCAGGATGATGGACTGCAAGGCCATGACCACACCTATGGCATCAAACCTGAAGTTATTGAGTGATGCTTCATCAGAAGTGGTTGATGTTATGATTTATCATTATATGATTGGGTCCTTAATGTACCTGACGAACATGCGACCAGATATTTGCTTTGCTATGAACACCTTGAACCAGTTCCTTAAAAATCTGAGACATGTTCATTTGATTGCTGCAAAGCATATTCTGAGGTACCTGAAGGGTACAGTTGATTATGGGTTCAAGTATGAGGCGAATCAGAAGATTAACCTGGAGGGTTATGTTGATTTAGAGTGGGAAGGCAGTGCCATCGATAGGAAGAGCACTTCATGGTGTTACTTCAGTATGGGATCAGGTGTGATCTCTTGGTTTAGCAGGAAGCAATCTTGTGTGGCACTAAGTACAGCTGAAGCAGAGTATGTCGCAACTTGTTTAGCTAGTTGTGAGGCAGTATGGCTGAGGAAGCTACTGTATGATTTATTTGATATCCAGTTAGATGCTACTTGTATATATTACGACAACCAGAGTTGTGTGAAGTTGTCGGAGAACCCGGTGTTCCATGACAAGTCAAAGCATATCGAGATCAAGTATCACTATATAAGGGATATGGTGCAGAGAGGAGCAGTGAAGCTCCAGTATGTTGCGACGAATGAACAGATAGCTAATGTGTTGACGAAGCCATTGGCCAGAGTGAAGTATGAGTACTTCAAGGAGAAGCTGGTGTTCTCCAGATCGAGGTTCCCTCCAAGGGGAAGTGATGAGTCCATGAGCCATTCTGACATGGTGAGAGGATTAGGTTCCTTCCATGGTCAGATGTAAGGGCTGAGCCATTCTGTCATGGTGAGAGGATTGGCTCCTTCCATGTTAGATATGAGTGCTGATCCATTTTGATATGACTATAGGATTGGTTCCTACATGATCAGATATGAGGACTGTTGCCATTCTCTGAATGAAGGTACCTGGTCAGTTACCAGGAATACTCAGTCTGGGACTGAGGGCCATTCTGATATGACTGTGGGATGTAGTCTCACATGATCAAATATAAGTACAGGGCCATTCTGATGTGATTGAGGGATGTGTTCCCACTTGATCAGATATAAGGGCTGATGCCTTTCTCTGGGAGAATGGAGGAACCTGGTCAGTTACTAGGAACCCTCAGTCTGGGAATGAGAGCCATTCTGACATGGTGAGAGGATTAGGTTCCTTCCATGGTCAAATGTAAGGGCTGGGCCATTCTAACATGGTCAGAGGATTAGGTTCCTTCCATTGTCAGATGTAAGGGCTAGGCCATTCTGACATGGTGAGAGGATTAGGTTCCTTCCATGGTCAGATGTAAGGCCTAGGCCATTCTGGCATGATGGTGGATGTGTTCCTCTCATGGTCATATGTGAGTGTTGGGCGTGCCTTTCTGACGAGTTAAGGTCATATGTAAGTGCTGGGCAAGTCATTCTGACTTAGGGTCAGATATAAGCGCTGAAGAAGACCTACATGAGGACTAGGCCTACAACAAGCATGAAAAAGGGCTGGCTCTGTAGAACTTCCTATGACGAGAAGAATCATGAGATAGCACCCGTGTTGATGATCTAGTGATGATGATCCAGCAGTAATGATCCAGATCGAGTGATGATCTAGATCCAGTGATGATGATCCAGTAGTGATGATCCAGATCCAGTGATGATGATCCAGTAGTAATGATCCAGATCGAGTGATGATCTAGATCCAGTGACGATGATCCAGCAGTGATGATCCAGATCCAGTGATGATGATCCAGTAGTAATGATCCAGATCCAGTGATGATCTAGATCCAAGGATGATGATCCAGTAGTTATGATCTAGATCGAGTGATGATCTAGATCCAGTGATGATAATCCAGATCTAGTGATGATCTAGATCCAGACGAAGATGACTTGAAGATGAATATGACGAGAACTCAATGATGATTCAGATGATACTGAGAAGAAGACTTGTGCTGATAAATTGTGTTGAGAGAATACCTTCCTAGTTAAGAGGGAGTGTTGATGTATTTGTAACTTCGGAATGTAGTCACCTGTATATCTTATGTATTGTACCCCGATGTTTATTCTGGGAAGTGTCTGTAATGTATTGAAGTCATGTCATGCTCCGATGTGCCTATTGGGAGATTCAATAATGGAAACAAGTCATTTCAAGTCATTGTGGGTAACCCTCCTATTGATCAAGGGTTAAAGTCCCCACAGTTGTGGGGCCCTAGGGTTATTAGACTATCCTAGAGAATTCGACCCTAGGTGAGTTATTGTAAGTTGGGGCAATAGTCCCCACCGTTGTGTTAAGGATAACCCTCCTTGTTGGTTGGAGGGGAAAATTCCCCACAAGATGTGGGGCACTAGGGTTATTAGACTCTCCTAGAGATGTCGGATCTAGTAAGTAATTGTTAAGTGAGGCCGACATGTTGGAGTGGACATTAAGTGAACGAAAGAATATAAATAGAGAGTGAGCCTCTCTATTTATCACACACACACTCACTCACTGGGGTGCATGAGTGAGAGAGAAGAAGCTGGGATCAAAGAGAGAGACTACTGCTATCGGGAGATCATCTTTATGTTTTCGGGTTTTAATTTTGGTGTTGATTCTATCTCTGACGAAGTTGCAGGGTTTTCTCCTTTGTGGTTTCCCTGAGGAAAATTCTTTGTGTCTCTTGTCTCTTGTGTTTTATTGTTGTGCATGTTATTCTCTCAGTTAAAGATCCTAAGACCATAATGCTAGCTTGAATGAGAAAAATCTAACATTTTTCTCGGGACATTTCTAGCTCGCGATGAAATTTATTTGGCTTCCTTCCTTTTTTGTTTAATGACTTTGTTTCCTCCTCTTTGCTTTCAGAATTATCTTCCAACTGTTCTTTGGCTCTAGTTATAGTTATTGATCCCCCAGAGTTTATTGATGATTCAGGTCTTACTTCAACGTATGCTTGAGAAGGAAGGGTAGGTTCATAGATAGCTTCCTGCCCTATTTCCATTATTATTGGTTCAACTTCAATACTTTTCCTACGGTTTGTTTCTTTCTCTGGTGCTGTGAGATCCATTTATCGATTTTCCTCCATAGAAGGACTTGAAATCTGTTCTCTGTGACCTTCTTTTTTGTTGGAGTGTTTTCCTGGCTTGCATCCGCTTTGTTTCCCTTTTTCCTATTTACGTCATTCCATTCTTTGTTTTGAGTTTCCCTATCTGCTTGTTGGACTTTATTTTGACAAGATTTTACAAAGTGTCCATATTCATGACATACCTTGCACTTGAAGGGAATGTGCTCGTATTCTAGTGTCTGCAAATGATTCCATCCTTCCATGGTGAGTGTAATACCCCGGTTTTGATCCCATTTGAATTTAAATAAAATGATGTAAATAATCATGGTGTGGAGCTAGGAAAAAGACCCACCATTGATTTAGTGTTTATGTTTCGGCAATTATGGTTGAATCGATGGTATTTTATGCTAGCTAAACTTTAAAAAGCTAGACATCATGTTAAATTTGCAATTTTAATTAAAAACCCACAGCCGGTTATGTCAACGGAACTAAATGAGATGGGAGCTTGATTTTTTCTAAGGATGAGGGAGTGGGAGATTAGAAGAGTGGGGAAATTCGAATTGTGAAGAGCTCCACTTTGAGAAAAACGTTTTTTGAATTTCTTGGGCAAGAAAACGCCAAAAACGACCACTTTAACCTCATGCGGCGGCATTTCACCTTCTCTCATGATTTGGATTGAACAAAACGTTTTTTGGAAAACCAATTGAGCATTCACGCAAGAGCCAGCAAGAAGAAATGATTCTGAGTCTGAATCTTTTCTAAAATTTCTCCTATCTGACGATCTGAATCCTTCACGTTTTGGGTTTTCCCCGTGTGGATTGTTTCTCTTCACGTTTCTCCTGTTTGATAGTCATTTTCTTGAAAACAATTGCCCATAATTCAATTTTGTGTCTTTGATTTAAAAGACCGGTAAACTTTTTTTTTTGGTAATTTGCAGCAATCGGTATGGCACTGGCAATGTTCAAATTTTTTGTAAATTTCTGTGTGTGTATCTAATCCCTGGTGTCTGCTACATTTTGGTAAATCCTAGGACTAAGATCATTGTGTGTGCATCCACGTTTGGCATTTGAATTGATTGAAGGAATGCAAAAAGAGTCTATACTTGCTTGATAAACCTAGTGTGTGAAAAAACCTCACAGACAAATCTAGAAGGTTGGTTTTCTTCTTTACATGCCTTGAATAGCACTGGAAGGGAAGGCATGGCCTGAAGGACTGTGTAGCAGAGAAGGGAATGCTTCCTTGTGCTAGGTGTGTAATTGTTTAGAAATCAGGATAGATTTAGTGTGGGTGTTCATAGCTCTGGGGTTGAGCTCACTAGCTTAACAGTAAGTCTTTCCACCTCCTTGGTAGCCTAATAAACCCAAATGGAAGGATGGCTTGGCTAGTAGCTTGATAAACCCATCTGTTGGCTTGGCTGTGTCTTATGTGAATTTGGCTAAGTGTAAGCCACTACCTGTGTAAGTCTAATAAAGCCAACTATGTTGGCTTGACTAAATTTTTATTGTATCCTTGGCTATGGGGAAAGTCTACTAGTGTTCCTTATTCCTTGGGGAAAATCATGCCCAACTCGGGGGCGGCAGTGTTTCTGAGAGATTAAATAGCACATCGGCCTATGGTTGGGTGGAACGTTGCAGCGACATAGCTGGTTGCGAGACAAGCTTCTCCAAAGATAAGTATTCTTGTTTATTTAAGTTCTGCAAATGTATTTGCTTATGGATTATTACGAAATTATCATGAACATGTTGAATGCCTGCATGTGTTGAATGAATGAATTATGCTTCCGCTGTATATTACATTATGCATATGTTTATACTTATGTATGTTTTATTTCAATGCATTTTTATATATGTATTATGTTCATTGGGGCTTAGATTGCCTGGGTTGATAGATGTTAGTCACATCCTCTCCGTCGAGTAAGGGTTGGGGACGTGACAGTGTGGTATTAGAGCTCTAGTTTCAGCTTTGGGCCTCAATGGGCCATGAAGAACCAGCCTCTGTGTTCAGATAGAAGGAAAGAAGGCAGACGGGAATTTTTTTTTTTGAAATTTTCTCTAAGTATTTTTCCTTGGTGGCTAAGAAAGCCAAATGCAAGCTGCTGTAGTTGCTGGGGTGGCTAAAGGAGATCTGCAACAGCGGGAAATTTTTCATGAAAGAGCCGTTGTAGCAACTAGGTCGCCAAGAGAGAGCCAATACATCGGTTGTGTTTTCCTGTTCATCGCCGACCCAACGGACGAAACAGCCAAATCTCGCCGATGGAGATAAAATTTTCAGAAATTTTCTAAGTGATTGTGCGGTGGATGGATGTTGAGAACCGAGCCGCAACGGCGGGCGGAAGTTAGGCTTCGATCCGCAACAATGGGTGAAATTCAGGCTTCGAGCCGCAACAATGAGTGGAAACCAAGACTCGAGCTGCAATGGCGGGTGGATGCCAATATTTTTTTTTCGTCTAAGTGTCGATGCGGCGGCTAGAAGTTGGAAAATTTTTCGATGCAACGGTGGCTAGAAGAAGATGGAAGAGCCGCTATAGCAGCTGAAAATCGAAAAAGTATCTGCAATGACAGCGGCAAGATCGGGCCGATGTGCGGCGACGGATGGAAGATGATGAAGCAGCTGACGCAACGAATGAGAAAGAAAGAACAGAGCCGCTACGGAGGATGGAAGATGAAGATCGAGTCGCTGTAGCGGGTGAAATTTAAATTTTTTTCCGATGCAGTGGGTGGAAATTTTTGAAATTTTTGTCGAAACAGAGAAATTTTAGTACGATTTTCAGGGGTCTGAAAAGTGAAAAATGGCAGCCTGTTTATGCACCAGATTGCGCAAAATCGACCCCTGTCGTCCCCCTAAGACAGTCGTTCTTTGTGAAAGAAAATTATGTGTTTTGGGAAAAGTTGTCAATGTATGATTTTTCCAAGTGAAGGTAAATAATGTATGATTCATGTGAATGTTATGCAGCTAACAACCATGTTATTAACACATTTTGCAGAATCCTAGTCACCTTCAAAAGAAGCATTCTAGATAGTGCAATTGGGTAAAATGAGTTGCGGTTCAGCCATGAGAACCAACAACATTCATGATGGTGTACAGAACCCCAATGAGTATGAGGAAGATGCTATGGGGGAAAATGTCCAAGTTGGAGATGTTGAGACAGAGTCTAATGGGAGAAGATTGCAAGAGACTCCCCCAGATTTTGTTGCGACCATGAGAAGGCTAATGGCAGAGATGCAGAGTTACAAGGAATATAATGAAAGATTGGTTAAGGCTCAGAAGGAGCAAAATCAACTGAATGCATCCATGCTACAAATTTTGATAGATATTTAGAGAAATATGAACTCCGAGGACCAAACAGAAAACCCAGAAGGGAGTAAGAACACTGCTAGAAGAAGAAAGAGATCACCTAGTGAGTCATATGAGTCTGAAGGGTCCACTAGAGATTCAAGTTCTTCTTCCCACAAGAATCAGAGAAGGAGGCGCTACCATAACTACTCACGAGATGAATTTAAGAAGGCAAGGCCTCCTACCTTTAATGGTGAGATAAAGACTAGTCAAGAAGTTGAAGCTTGGCTTCTTGGGATGAGAAAATATTTCCAAGTCCAAGACTATTCTAGGAATATGAAAGCTAGAGTAGCCATTTTTAATTTGACAGGAAGAGCATCCATATGGTGGGAGCATTTTAGGCAAGTAAAGAAAATCAATGAAAGGAAGATTGTGTGGAAGCAGTTCCGGAAGAATTTCAAGGAAAAGTACCTCTCTAACAGGTATTATGATGACAAGATCAAAGAGTTCCATGAGCTGAGATTGGGACAGCAGACTATGGAAGAGTATGCCAATAAGTTTTTGGAGTTGTTGAGGTATGTCAGGTACATAAAAGATGAGAAGGTGAAGATCCAAATTTTTTTGAGTGGATTTCCTTAGTCTTACAAAGACAAGATTGAGTTTTATGAACCTAGGACTCTTAAGGAGGCAATAAGGAAGGCTAAGTACTGCTATGATCCAAGCAAGAACAAACCGGATTACCAGAAAACATGGAAGGACAAAAGGAGTGGGAAGTCTGACCAAAGGAAGAAAGGTTACAAACCTTCTAACTTTAGGAATCAATAGAACCAACCAGCACAAGTTGAGAAGCATCCAGATAGAGTGACAGGAGAGAAGCCAAAAGATACACAACAGAACAGAGGACCAATCCAATTTTGGAAATGTGGAGGACCCCACATGCGCAAGTACTGTCCACTTGAGAATGAAAATGCAAGGCCATCATACAATGTTCAAAAGGCAGAAATAGTGGGACAAGTAGCACTCATTGAGATGATTCATCGGATCATATAGTGAGATCTTCCTCACGTAAACACGATTTGTTTGGCATGAAATGGTAAACGAGGTTAAGCAGAGCATAAAATTGAATATGCTTCTATGGAAGGTCAGGCATTAACCTATCTATGCCAGGGAGGTTTGGGTCCAAGTTGGTCGGGGTACTTTGAGGATACCAGTCTAGTTCCAGCTATAGACCTACTGATTCATATGTCTTGGCGAACCTGGAAGGACTTTCCAAAGATCGTTGACGTGAATAAAGTGCTCTGCATGGGACTCTTGTGGACTTCAATATTTCAAGAAGCTAAAATATACTGCAAGCAATGTGATGTTTTCCAGCAGGTGGGGAAGCCGTCATGAAGGGAAAATCCTTTATGTCACGTAGAAACATTACAACCATTTAAGAAATGGGAAATTGACTTTGTGGGTCCAATCAACCCACTAGCATGCAAAACCAACGCAAGATACATTATCACGATGACAAAGTACTTGACAAGATGGTTAGAGGCTACGTTGGTGAAGGATTGCACAGCGGAGACATTAGTACGATTCATATGCGAGCATATCATCACTAGGTTTGGTTTTTTGAAGGTGTTGATGAGTGATCAAGGAACTCATTTCTTGAATTCCACCATATGTGCTCTCATTGAATAATTTATGATACACCACCAGAAGAGTACACCCTACCATTCATAGTCCAATGGTATGGTAGAAGAATTAAATAAAATTTTGGAGCGAGCGCTAACTAAGGTCTGCAATGTGTAGCACGACAACTGGGATCAATGCATTCTAATAGTGCTATGGGCATATCAAACTAATTATAAGTGACCGACGAAGAAAACCCCATTATGATTAGTTTATGGTAAAGACTCGTAGTCATGACATTATAGTTTTTGGTCCCCAATATATCTCCCTTGCTACAAAGATGACATATGACGAGTCCCTAACACAAAGACCACGAGATATTATGGAACAAGAAGAAGATCAAGTTATTGCAAGGTTTATCTAAGTGGTCAAGATGCAACGCCATAAATCTTGGCATGAATGGAACATTAAGACAAAGGTCTTGCATCCTAGCACTTTGGTATTGATGTATGACAACAAGTTCTTGAAGAATTGAGGGAAGTTGTGGATGATATGGCTAGGGTATTTCTGAATCATGTTTATCATAGAAGCAGGTGTAGAAAATATCAACGCTTTAAATGGAGAACTTATGAAGGGCCTAGTAAATGGTAGCCACCTGAAACCATATTTTGGCCCATAGGGGCAGGGACAGACTCAATAATAAAAAAATTCAATTTCTAAATATTTAACTGTCATCCCTAGAAATTCGTCGGTTTCTAATAATTGATCCAACAGGTTAGCTGGAATTTAAGTCACATGTCAGCAAAACCTTAGAGTCCCTTTGTACATGTGTTAAACCTATGTATCATGTAGGTTGATTGACTAATAATTAAAGCGTTGTTGTAATTTTTTCGTCCACCTGTCAAGTCTAGTCATGTCATCATTCCATTTCATCACCACTCCACCATTCATATTGCAGCTGTCAATTCAGTTGTGTCATCATTCCATTCATCACCACTCCACCTGACATGTTAAAACTCTTTGTTAGGTCATTGTCGGTTTAATTGGCGTCTCTATAAGTGGAAAGGTTAAGAACAAGTACTACTTTTATGAGGAAAATTACAATATAAAGGTCACATTGGATTTTCTATTGATTATGAGGAGATTTCCCAATTAAGGAAGTTAGAAGGATATGTAAGGAAGTAAATCCCACATGATTGTAGGAGGCAATGCATAGAGATTGAGGTATCCTGTGCTAAGTGGTCGTCTAAGTCGAGCAATTATGAAGAGGGGTGAGCATAGATTAAGAGAATCTAAAGTTATTACGTATCTTGTCTAGCATTGAAAATGAGAGGCATGGGAGAGAGAAGTAGTCAGTATGGGCAGCAGATCAGATAACCTACCAGTCAACTATAAGAGCAAGGTGAGAAGATAAGTCAATCATCAGTTGGTTGAGTAGAGGTGATAGTTACCACTAGTTTTAGTGTTGCATAGGAAGCTAGTTGTAGAGAGCTTGTCGGTTGGTGTGTGAAAACTTCATAGGTATGGCGAGATGTAGGGCCATGGAAACTACTTTAGAGCTAAGAAGGCAAGGTCCTAGGTGAAACCCCCAAAGGAGTACAACATTCCAGTAGTTTTGCTTCCAGTTAAAGTTCAGGTTAAGGGCGCCATCTTGGACAAGGTGTCGTTTCTCATGTGTCAGGATTCCAATATCCTAGATGATACCCTATTCCCCAAATTCACGATTAAGTAGTATACCATGGAAAAGGAAAACCTAGATAGTATTGTTACCATCGAGCCACATCCCTAGGATATCTTATTACACTCGTTTGGTATTCTTTCATTGCTAGATGTCCCACATTTTGGCCAAGGCGATAGTATAGGGTCCTGTACTTGATTCATGTTGAGTCGGTTGTAGGCAAGTTGTCTATGGTTGGAAAAAAGTATGAAGTCATAGACGATGTTATAATATTGGTCTCGGGTTTTCCAAGAAGGGGGGCTAACCCAACTGAATTTATGGCTTGTGCATCGACATAAGAGGTATATAACACCAGGAGGGGCACACACGGCTGTGTGATCCCCCATATTTCTGACCGAAGCGTGAGATTGGATACTTAAATCTTGAATAGCAAGCTAATATGCAAATGAAGAAAGGGTGAATTCCCTGTTGATGTGGTCATGGCCACCGAGCAGTGTATTGAGGGAAAACAACTAGCATGGACACCCTACTTGTGACTAGAATTTGGCCAGGATTGTTTAGATGCACAAGACCAAGAACTTCCAATCCATTCTAGTTAGGTCTTGTTGTTAATTTCTATTGTTGTTTGGGAACCACCACCAGGAGTAGTCTATGATCGCCCTACCCCGGATGATTTCATTGCAATGAAATTCTTAGTATTGAGCAGCCAACTCATCCGAGAAGATAGACTAAATATAAAAGTTGTCTTTAAGAATTGGTATACGATGATGTTGAATGCGACTATAGAAGAATTTCGAGTGCCACAGAGTGTTGTGGATAGCTTCAATGATAAAATAATATTTGAAGTGTATCAACATAATGTGTTGATTTTTCCGTGGGAGGTGTCAATACAGGAGTATATTCTACCTTATTCCATCACCATTGAAGGCGTGAAGAATGTTGTATTTTAGTGGCCCACCCATTTACAATTATTTACATATTTAGATGTTGAGATCATGGATATTGTTGGAGTGCAGTTACCAGGTCAACTTGGAGGGGATAGCAGCTCCACCATACCTAGAATGTCACCAAGATTTCTCGAAAAGCGCAAACACGACCCTGCTCAAGCAACATACACCACCGAGCACTAAAAGAAAGAAATGACTTCCCCTTCCCCTCCACTAGAAAGGGAAGGAGATGATGATATTAAGGAGATATTTTCCTGCATGCCAAAGATCGGAAGTAAAGGTGAAAGGATCAATATGACAAAATATATTCAAACAATTCGATAGAGTGATAGAGAAGGAAGGGGATATTCTCCAAGATCCCAAGATTGAAGAAGTTGTGTTGCCTACTGAGGAACCTCCCCCACTTGAGGAAGTGACCAAGAAGTTGGAGTAGCTGACCAAGTCTAGTAGTGAACAACCTCCATAAGAAGTGTCGAAAGAGGTTCCATAAGAGAAAGTGGGAGAGGTACCTATAGAGGATGCTCCACATGATGAAGAAACCTCTCCGCCATGGAACCGAAAAATTGAGGCATATGGGGCTAACCTACCAGCGATTTACAAGGAACTAGAATCTAATATTGAGGTAGCAAACATCCTTTAGAAGGATGGTTTCCATTAGCTGGATGAGATTCACCTCGTCCTCCATATTTCACCTAATACATCTTAAGTTGTCGGTATGAGTGGTCCACAAGGCTTGCAAACCCAGCGAAAGTTGCAACTCATCATGTTAGTGATATCATCAGTATACCCTACCGACAGGTTGGAGATAGCATTGCTGCCTTATAATGAGTTACACCTACATTATGTTCCAACACTGAAGCATCAACATATCATGACTGATATTATAGTCGAAGTGAGTGACAGGAACATGGCACTTGGTCAATCATGTGCCGATTTGAAGAAAGTTCATAAGGAATGGGTACAAGCATGGAAGGAGATAGAGGTTGAGGTCCACAAAGCGTATGAAGCACTCCCCACTCCAAAACAGTCCCACGATCACCATCTAAGGACATAAGAAAAATTAGGCTACATTAAGGATACCATGGCCTCCCTGCATCAAGAGATGTTATACCTTAGAGAAAAGGTTAAACCATAATTGTCTCTGGAAGAAATGGAGTTAGCACGAAAAAGAGAGGAAGCTGAGCACACATTGCACCATATACAACAAGAATTTCAGAACCTGACTGAAGTCGTGGAATATAAATTTTCCATTTGTAACCATATGCAAAATATACCAGAACTCCAGCAAGTTAACCAGCGCATTCGTGAGTATGAGGAGCAAGTCACCACACATAAGAAAAGTATGAAATAGATGTCGATGCAATACATGAAGGAAACCATGATCAATATAAACGAACTTAAAAATAAAATGGTTGTAAGTAGGACATAACAACAGACAAATGCAAGAGTTGTGGCCCAGTCACAAGAGGAATCCTAGAAACATTTTGATGTGTTGTCCAAACTGCAAGCCCAAGCTGTTGAATTCCTTCCAGTTGGAGAGAAAGACAAGCTAGAAGTTGGTAAGAGCACTAAAGAGGATATCAACTCTTTTACTAAGTGCCTTGATGAGATTTATGTTGACTTGGAACCCATCCAAACGAATTTTCAAGCATTTTTTGCTGACTTCCATACTCGAATTCCATCTGTTGTAGCCCTAGAACCTTGATATTCGTGGCTCAGGACGAACCACATATTAGTGCTAGGGGGTTGTTGGTGCCCAAGTTTTGGTCATAATACTATGTGTTGAGCCTCAGAAACTGAATCAGTTGTGCCTAACAGAATTGGTTAAGCAACTGAGCGTCAATATGAGTTTTTTTCGTTTATTTAACTCAACCTACTTGAGGTGAACTTTTGTAAGAGAATAGGATGATGATGAAGTTGTTATTTTATGATGTAATTGTTGTTATGAGGAATGAAAGTGATATTTGTTTAGAAGCGAAAGATTATAGCAATACATTACCATTTTTGCTAGTTTCTTGATATGTCCATGTATGTAATGAAATAGAATTGGGATAAGTTGTTTAGTTGTGATATGTAGATCTACTATATTTTGGTTGACAGTAATAGAATGCATTCTCTAATTTTAGTGGTTTTACTTGTTGTATCATGTAGGTGTGTTTAAATGTCAGCGACTTATGTTCATTATGAGATATCTATGTTGTGATTGAATCTTGTACTATGCATTACATTTTAATAAGATTGTTTAATGGAATCTTTACCTCTTGCGCAAGCTTGATTTAGGTTTATGTAATTTCCCATTTGCATCTTAGGTGAGACTTTAATCTCCCTGCAAAATTTTGATGCTTATGGGATTTTTGTTGGATGTTTATGTTGAACCTCAAGCATGGCATATTTCATCCAACACTTTGTTAAATAAACCATTAAATAAACCCACATGAATTAGACCAACTCATGGGGGAACATAGTGGCATCTTCCAAAACCTTCCTCATGGTCTCCCGCCCCCACTTTCTAGAGATCACATCATCGAGTTGATGTCAGGATAAGCTCCAATTAGAAAAAATTCATACAAACAATCTCATAGGAACAAATTATAGATCAAACGTTTAGTACAAGAAATATTAGACACTGGGATAATCACACTTACTAAGAGTCCTTTAGGCTTTCTCTACACCGGTCATACTCGTTAGACAAAAGATGGATCGTATAGACTTTGCATTGATTATCAAGCGTTAAACAAAGTCATGATAAAAGATAAATTCCCCATTCCCTTTGTTGACGAACTTCTCAATGAGCTAAATGGTGCAAAATATTTTTCTAAACTAGACTTAAAGTCAGGATATTACCAAATCTGTATTCAAGAAGAAGATTTCCCCAAAACAGCTTTCTACACCCACGAAGCTTTATATGAATTTTGAGTCATGCCATTTGGATTATCCAACACTCCGACAACATTTCAAGCAGTAATGAATGACTTGTTTCACCCATACCTAAGGAAGTTTGTGCTAGTGTTTTTTTTATGATATCCTTATTTATAGTAAAAATTGGAACTCGCGCCTCAAGCATGTAGAAACAATATTGAAGCTTCTAGAAGAAGAAAAAAATTATGCTAACAAATCAAAATGTAGTTTCGGGCAAAAAGAAATAGAATTTTTTGGGCACATCGTATCAGTCGACGACATTAAGGTTGATCCAGAAAAAATTAGGGTGATCACAGAGTGTTCGTCCCCCAAGTCAATTACATCGTTAAGAGGATTTCTGGGGCTAACAGGTTATTATAGAAGATTTTTTCGCAACTATTGATTTTTGTAGCTAGTAAAGTGTTCCCCTAGTGACTTTCTCCTAAGTCATAAAAAGGGGAAAATTAAAGTGACCCTTGCAATTAATAACTTGAGATGAGTTTTAATTTTCACTTTAGAGAATAAAGTGATTGTTTTGATAAATTTAAGTGAGGTGAGTGAAATTAATTTTGGAGAGAATTAAAAGTGCATTTAATCTCATCCATCCATATAATTCATTTTGGGCCCTTGGATTAGATGACTATTTAGCTTCCTCATTTAGACACCAAAAAGGCAAGGGAAGGCATCATAGTTTCATTATGTTCTTCATGAGAGTTCGAGAGCATAGAAGGAAAAAAAAATTGTAGGCAAAGAGAGAAGAGAAGAGGGCACGTTTCCCAATACCATACAATAGCAGAAATTACATTTCAGTACAGCATGTTTCCCAAGGAAAATTTTGGGCACGTTTTTTGAGTTAGATTTTTTGGGCACAATTTTTAAGAAGAGAAACAAAAATTTTATGGGCACGGAATTTCGTAAAACCCATACAATTTCATACAGTTCGTACAGTGGGAATAGAAATCAAGGCAGATCGTATGGTACAATAGTGGTCAAAAAAATCGAGGCAGTTCGCATAGGCAGTTTGGCACGGTTTTTTAGGCAGCTAACTCGCATAAATTTTGACTGTAAAAATTTCTGAATTCAGTCAATTTGTTGAGCATTGTGGTTGAGATAAGTTTATCTATGTTTTGTTGTACTTTTATTTTTTTGTTCTTGCTTCCACCGATGCACAAGCACTTTATGCCTTCAACAAGAAGGACATTAAGGCTAGAAGGATCATTCTAGATGCAATTAAAGATCATTTGATCCCACATATTTCTAGTAAAACCTGTGCATATCATATGTGGGATGCTTTGACCAGCTTGTTTCAAAGCTCAAATGAAAATAGGAAAATGGTTTTGAGAGAGAAATTGAAGAGTATCAAGATGGCCAAAGCTGATGGAATGATTCCCTGCCTTACTAAGATCTCTCATGTGAGATATGGGCTTGCATTAGTGGGGGAGATTGTTTCTGGTTTTGAGCTAGTGCGGACAACTTTGAATGGCGTTGCAAATCCTTGGGTTGTTTTTGTGGAGGCTATAGTAGCCAGGGAGAACTTGCCTTCTTGGGACAGAATTTGGGATGATTTTGTTCAAGAGGAGACCCAGAGAGGTCTCACGCAAGGCATCTCTTCTGCTAGCAAGGAGGGTGACAAGAATCTGGCTTTGACTTCCAAGGGAAAGAATAAGTTCAAGAAGGGCCCAAGAAGGGTGGGGCTAAGCAACATGATGGAAACAAGAAGGACTTGAGAATTGTAAAGTGTTTTGCTTGTCAGAAGCTTGGGCACTATGCTGGACAGTTCCCATAGAAGAAGAAGAAGAAGCAACAGCAAACATTAGCTTCAGTAGAGGTTGAGGAGTTTACAACTAGATTTGAGAGAGAGTTTTCTCTTTGTTCTAGGCATGTTGATAGAGAGAGAGAATCCATCATCACAAGTGCAGACATTGATATTTAAAGGGAGTATTCTTTGTTGATTGGCCATTCTTTTAGTGCATCCACCACCAGCACGTGGTATATTGACAATGGAGCTTCAAGCCACATGACAGGTGCTTGAGAGATGTTCTCTGAGATTTCACAGGCAGGGATAGATGTGGATGTTGTGTTGGGGGATGACACAATTGTCATAGCTATTGGGCAGAGGACCATGATATTTCAGAGAGAGTCCATGAGTCCCATGAATTTGAGGGATGTATTGTTTGTACCTAGGCTGAAGAATAACTTGATATCAATTTCCATGATCGAAGATAGGGGTATTGAGGTGTCTTTCCTGGATGGACATGTGCATGTTTTTCCCAAGACTATAGGACCATCTTCCTCTTACACCATTAGAGTCAGATGTGGGAAACTGTACAAGCTCTTATTTTAGCCCCAGCATGCCTTGACACATAGAAGCGACAGTGAGCTTTGTGAGATTTGGCATAGGAGGATGGATCGTCTTCATAATCTAGATTTGAGGATGTTGAGGTACATGGTTACCAGGTTTCATGGGTTCAAAACTCAGCACAATGATGTATACAAGGGGTGTGCTTTGGGAAATTACACCAAGATTGTCTTTACGAGCAGTGATAGCAAATCAGGAGGAGTACTTGATTTGATACATTCTGACTTGTGTGGTATTATGTCATCTGTTTCTCTAAGAGGTTTTGAGTATTATGTGACATTTATCATTGACCATTCTAGGATGAATTAGATCTACTTCCCGAGGAGAAAGAAATTTGAGCAGGTCTTGCAAAGGTTCCAAGAGTTAAAAGCTCTTGTGGAGAACCAGTCTGGGAGGAGGATTCATGCATTCAGATCAGATAACGAGGGTGAGTATACCTCCAAGGAGTTCGATGAGTTTTGCAGACATGAGGGCATTCATAGACACTTGAAAGTACCATACACTCCTGAGCATAATGGAGTGGCAGAAAGGAAGAATCGATCTATTGTTGGAGCAGCGAGAGCCATGTTACATGATGAGTCACTTCCTTTATTTATTTGGGAACAGGGATGTAGTGCAATTGTTTACCTTCAAAAGAAGAGTCCCCATCGTGCCTTGAGGAACAACACTCCCGAGGAGATGTTCACAGGTAAGAAGCCTGAGGTGAGTCATTTTTGTATATTTGGTTGCTTGAATTTTTCACATGTCCCTTCTAATAAGAGGACAAATCTTGATCCCACAATAGAGAGAGGCATCTTAATGGGGTATGCTGAGACTTCGAAGGCCTTCTGAATTTATCTTCCTGCTTTGAGGAAGGTTTTTGTGAGGCACGAAGTGAGTTTTGAGGAGGATCGGGCCTTCAAGATGTCTAGAGATTCAGTAAAGGGAGAGCAACAGGTTCCCACACCTCAAGTAGCTTCAGAGGTACCTTCAGTATAGGTGACAAGTTCACAGGTTTCCAAGGTTACTGGAACATAGAGTACAAGCAAAGGATATTCAGGTTCAGTGGTTCGATGAGCAGGTTTTGGTTCTCGATTCAGAGGTTCACCATACAGAGCTACCGAATTGCAGATTTCACCACTTATTGGTTCACCAGCTCATGGTACACAAGTTTTCGAGCCTTTTATTTTTGGGAGTTCCTCAAATGATGACAGACCAGTTTGGTAGCAACCTTCAAGGAAGATGAAGCCTAAATGGCTTCAGAAGACCCTTAAGGAAGCTAAAGATTTTGGAATTCCCAAGGAGGCAGTGAGGACTATAGTGATGCCAAATAGGTTGGGTATGGCCTTAGTTTCTAGTCTTCATGATTCAGAGTCCTCTACTTTTGAGGAGGACTCTCAACATCATGTTTGGAGAGATTCCATGATGGAAGATTACCATTCCATCATGAAGAACGATGTTTGGGAGATTGTTCCAAGACCTGTGGGGAAGTCAGTGGTGACTTCTTGTTGGATTTACAAGGTAAAACATGTTGCATATGGCAGTGTGGAGAAATACAAGGCTCGGTTTGTGGCACGGGGGATCTCACAGGTAGAGGGAGTTGATTATGATGAGACGTTTGCACAGGTTGCTTGGTATACTTCTATCATATCATTGATTTCCATTGCTGTGGAAATGGGTTGGAAGATCCATTAGATGGATGTGAAGAGAACATTTCTCAATGGAATCATACATGATGAGGTTTATGTGTAGAAGCCACAGGGCTTTGAGATTCATGGGAGAGAATCTCATTTGTGCAGGTTGAAGAAATCCTTGTATGGGCTGAAGCAAGCTCCTCAAGCTTGGTATTCCATGATAGACTCTTACTTACTATTGATGGGTTTTCATAAGAGTGAGGTTAATCTGAATCTCTATTTCATCATGGTTGGATATGATCCGCTTATTCTTTTGTTGTATGTGGATGATTTTTTTTATCGCAGACGAGGAGAGACCTATTGCAGTTTGCAAGAGAGAACTTGCTTCAAAGTATGAGATGACTGACATTGGGTTGATGCATTATTTTTTGGTATTTGAGGTTTGGCATGAGCCTGGTCATATTTTCCTGGGGCAGGGAAAGTATGCAGTATATATTATGAGGAGATTTCATATGGAGGATTGTAGGTCGATGTCTACACCTATGGTCACCAACTGGAAGAATCTTCATGCTTCTAAGGGAGAGTTGGTGTATCCTACCTTATATCGTCAGCTCATAGGTTTGTTGATGTATCTGGTCAACTCTAGGAAAAATCTATGTTTTGCGATGAACACTCTTAGTCAGTTCATGGTGGAGCCTAGGAGAGTGAATTGGGTTGTCACAAAACATTTATTGAGATACCTCGCAGGTACAGTGGATTATGGTTTGGAATATAGGCTACCAGATAGGGTTATATTGATTGGCTTCACGGATTCAGATTGGGCGGGTAGTGTGGCAGACCGGAAGAGAACTTTCGGATGTTGTTTCAGTTTGGGCTCAGCAACAATGTCGTGGTTCAATTGGAAGCAAATTTTTTTTGCTTTGAGTTCTGTAGAGGCTGAGTACATGTCAACTAATAAGGCTAGTTGCGAGGCACTGTGGCTTCACAAGTTATTGGAGGATTTATTTGATTAGGAGCTGAGCACTACAAGGTTTTTTATATATATGGGGTGTGTTTTGCATGTTAGTGTAAGCATGCTTCCCACTACTACTGGTGGACTCCCTATCTACGGGTGAAATAGGTATACTGCTATGACCCAGTTCTGGCTTCATAGCCAATCTATTTATTGCATGCAATACTTCCTTATGTCCCTTATCGAGGACATTCAATGCATTCACCAAGCTACGAAATTCCAACCTATCTTCCTCTTCTCCTGTTCATTTCCCTCTGTCAGAGTGTATACCTGTTGGGTCCATGTTTGAGTTGGTACCTTCTAACTGGATATCCTCCTGGTCCTCAATGTACCTACTCTTCCTTCTTCTATAGGTTACAAAAGTATTGTCTTTTGTATTCATTTACTTCTCATGTCCAAGCCCACAGCTGGCAAGGAACATGCTTTGATACCACTATAATATCCCAAATACCGATATTCTACTACTTTACCAGTATAGGGCTTGCTAGTACACTCAAGTGGGTACAAAATTACTGAATTAAATGTGCATGCAAGGTGTCGTGCTAAAGGCCCTAAAATATAGATGAGCTGGAGAGAAAGTAGGGCAAGATTCTCGAAAGGAGATGAACACTTACCATTGACAACATGCTGATAGTCCTCCATAAATATCATGTATGCAAGTGTGCTGAGACAAAATGCTTCTCTCCTAAGATTGATGCCCAGCTCCACAAGTGTGCCCTCTTCAGGATGAATGTGATGTTTTTTGAGGAGTAGGTGTCCGATGCTGTTGCAATTTTATTGGGATGTGTGTCTTCACCTACCAAAGAGAATGGTAGGCACATGTAGAAGGTTTGGCCTCCCTAAGGAACCTAGCAAATTGTTTTACCTCTCTGGTGCTCATGACCCCTTCCTCACAGATTTGCTGAGAACTGCTTCGGATGAGCAAACTGGGAACTGATAATCACTCAATGCAATGGAGTGACCCTGTTGATGAAGATGAAACTAATATGTGAAAGATAAACATGGATTTAGAGACCCAACGAATACTTATGGGGTTTCCATCTATTCCCCTAGCTTCACACGTGAATTTGCAAACAATCTTTCTGTGGATGCCAAATCACTGGATATAGATAAATAAGATGAATGTTGATGATAGAACTGGATGGACTACCATGAAGGAGACTAGAGCAGATGGTTTCACTTCCAAACCCTTGTTAGATGAAGACATCATCTTCAACCCCAATTGTTGTTGTTGCTCAAAGACTCCAAATCAACAATAATAATCATAGATCCCCTCTTTGGTCTAATAACCCTTCTTAAATAGATTATCATGTACTTTTAGGGTTTGCATGACATTTTAGGGTTTACACTTCACTTTTGCATGCATGCAATTCTAATTTCATGTTGACTTTAAGCCTAAGGAAATAATGATTCTTTTATCAAACTGATGACCTTAATACTGAATGAGTGTCCCAATCTGTTCTAAGTATCAATTGTCCTCAGTTAATTCAATTTTATGTAGTACTCGCTCGAATTTATGGGAATTAAGTAGGTTAACGGGTTTTTTAGTGCTTAATTAGAAGAGGACATTACATTCTATTAAGGAAGATCGATATGAAAGACGAAGAGACAAGGATCATCACCCATTTGATCCATTTCTCATTAAAACCAAAGGTCCTTAGTATTGCAGCTAAGAAGGTCCAATTGAGTTTATCGTAAGCTTTAGATAAGTCAAGTTTAAGTAGCATACCTGGATTCTTGTCCATCTTCAGGGAATGGATAGTTTCATGAACTAGAATGATGTTGACTAGAATTTTTTGTCCTTCTAAAAATCCTTGCTTAGGGGAGATTAGTATAGGTAAGAGGGGTCACAACCGATTTGATATTACCTTGGTTATGATTTTGTAGATAACATTGCAGAGGGCAAGCAGTTTAAATTTACTAGGATCTCTTGTGCCCATTTCTTTCGGAATTAGAGCGAGGAAAGTAGCATTACAGGATTTCAGAATGGTCCCCATTCTCCTTGAGTCCTCTACAAACTCCAACACTTCATATTTCATCCAATCCCAACAGGAGTGGAATAAATTTGTGGTGAACCTATCCAGTCCCACGAATTTATCCACTACCATTTGCTTAACCGCTTCCTCCAATTCATCCATGTCGATTGGTGTCATTAACATAATGTTGTGATTGACTGTAATCACCTTAGTGATGTGGTTCAAAACCTATTCCTTCGCCTCTTAAAGATTGATATCAGGTTCCTCCAGGAGATCAGCATAGAACCCATTCAAGGTTTGCTCCAATTCTATTTCAGTTTCGGCATAGGTACCATCTATTCTCTTTAGACACACCACTTGATTCCCTTGACGATGCTAAATGGTTGCTTATGAAATAATTTCATGTTGCGCTCCCCTTCTTTCAACTAATGCTTTTTGGATTTTTGTTTCCAAATAAGCTCTTCCTATTGTTCCTTGAGGTTTAGTTCTTTTAGAAGATGGTGTTCTTGTTCCCTCAGCTCCTCGAAAAAACCCTAGGTCATGGCATCCTGTTGAACTTCTTTCATCTTATGATCCAACTATTTTTTCCCTTGGAAAATGTTCCCAAAGGATTATGATTTCCAACGATTAAATTTTCTTTTTAGGAACTTAACTTTCTGTTGAAATTGGTACATGAGTGTTCCCATTATGGGTGCAAATTCCCGCCATCATTGACAACTTTTCCTTGGGAAGTACGTATGGAGGATCCAGTTTTGTTCAAACCAAAAAGGTATATGAAGGTTTACCCATATTCTTTCTCATTCCAAGTAAATTGGCTAGTTGTCAGATCTTGTCGAGGGGAGTACAACAGCTTCCAGATCCCCCCCCCCACTCATTACCGACTTTGAAACTAAGAAACTGTCTAACCCAAGCTATGATTCTACCCCCCGCCTACTTATTATCCAGGTAAAGATACTATTGGACGTTCTGGAATTGACCGAATCAAGGGCCTCTATAAATTCATTAAATTGTTCACTGATGGGATTTAATTGTTGAATACCCCCTTTTTTCTCTTCCAGGCTCGCTCCGAATCAAGTTGAATTCCCCTCCCAGGATCCAAGGAGAGGGACCAACCACCATCCTTAGGTTGAGAATTGAATCTAGGAAGGAGGTTTTCTGATTCGCTATTGAGGTCCTGTATACATTTGAGAGAAAGCCACGAATTCTCGTGCCTTCCACATGAATAAAGGCTGATAGGGTAAAGTGAGAGGTCATAAATCCTAAGAGGCAGACCTCCCCGGGATTCCAAAGTATACCTATCCCCCCAGATGCTTCCTTGGAATCACTTGCTATGACCTCACAGGTTGTTTATACTTTCTTGCCTATGATTTTAAGCTTCGTTTTAGAGAATTTAGTTTATTGAAGTAGTACTATGGTCGGTTTTTCAATCTCTATTTTCCTTCTCAGAAGACGGGTCTTCAATGGTCTATTACAACCTCGAATATTCCATGATGTGATCCTCATCTTATAACTATTTGAGGGAGGATGAGAGCACTACATCTATCGTAGGGTATTGGCTCGAGGCTACCAGCTTTGCACCAACTACTTGGTTTCACTGAACATTACCGTGTCTTCCTCGTTTCTCACCTCTTCCTTTCTTTTTCCCTTCAGTATCCTAATGGGACTTAGAGGCTATGCCCAAATATTTCAAATCTTTTGTCTTGATGATAGCGTTTTCCAGAAGGGAAACCTGTTGCGACGGAGTAGAATCTTGGATTTTATCTGAACAATCCCCCTCCAAATACTCCAGTTTAAGTTCTCCCAATTCCATCTCCTTGCCTTCCTCCCCAGGCATGGGGACGTCCTCCATCACCTCTGCATGTTCTGCATCCTAGGTTACTTTTTCAGGGGTGAGGGTTTGCTCATTGGCTTGCGTCTCTAGAATCTAACCTTCCTTCGAGTCCTCTTTCTCCGCCATTGGCTACAAGGCTTCAAACCGATTGTGCATTTGAGATTTCTTATGAATCTCAAGTCCGCCGCGTTTCTTATCCGAATGCTTCTTGTTTGTTACTGTGGTAATCCCTTATGAGTATTTGCCTCCCTGATTAGGAGTGAATCCAGGTTGTTTATTGAGAGGGAAGTCGCGAAAAAGATGCCCATGCTCATGGAAACCCTCGCAGTGAAAAGGAATATGCTTGTAGTCGATCACCTGGAACCATTCCTCATTTTCCCAGGATAGTTCGATCCCTTCTGGAAAATCTTGGGAAATATCCATATAAAGATAGATCGAGGCATAGGAAGTGTACCTCATCTTTTTTGTTTGCTCTGACACCTTGACAAAAACTCCCAAGGTGTTACCTATCTCAGTAAGGATTTCCTCCTTCTAGTATTTAGAGGGTAAGGAGTACAGGCAATGCCACACGGGGGTGATTATCACATTTTCTTTATCAGGGACCAAGGTTAAAGCATTCTTTCCAAGGGTGTAAGTATAACCCCACGGAATAGACAAAATATGGTCCATTATCAAAGATGCAAGTGCAATCTGCCTCATTAAAAAGGATTATCACGAAAAAATCTTTGGCTCCGAGTTGAAGGTCATAGTGGCCCTGGGGTTTCCAGGTAGTATCTATCCACTAGACTAGAGCCTTCTCGACCGGCCAAATCCCAACAAATTTACCGATGAGGGCATGATCTTTCATGGACTGGATATCCTCTCAGACTCTGTCCGAACGAATCTGCAGTTTAGGCATCGTTTGGGCTTTCGGCATGCACTACCCTAGTTTCCCGGTTTCTCCCCCTGCTTGAGTCGACTTGATAACCCTGCTCGTCCCTTCTCCTCCTGTCCCTGGTTGGAGCTCAGGACCTAGACCTGTATTTGTGCCTTTCCCCTTATCTGAAACTAGGGGAGGGGGTAACGTCCCCCCCCACCCGTGGCATCCCCCATGTCGACATTGTCCTCCACCTTTAGAGGAGACCGGTCATAAGCCTTACCTCTGACATAAGCCTGCAAAAAATATGACCTAACTTGCAAATCCTAGCTCTTCGTGGTTCCTCCCTCCTTCCTCATCGTCGTTCTCTCCGATTTTTCTTTTCATTTTTCATTATTTATTTATTTATTTATATTTTTATCCTAATATTAAAGCTCAACGTTTCTACATTTGTTTTCAATACAATAATAAGATTTCCAACCACCAATTATTCTCTTCTCGATAATGTGATTTTAATTAAAATGGAAATTGAAATCAGTACCCAAGTACTTGTAGGATTGCAACCCTAATGGTGTTAGCACACTTCAAAATTGGAGGATAACTTTTTTCCTTAGATAGAATTATCGTAATCTTGGTTTTATCGATATAAATGGTAGACTTAGTTTTTACAATATTGCAAGGGAACTATGAGTTTTTTTTGAAAAACTTTAATAGTTAAAAAAAAAAACAATATCACCAATGTATACAATAAAGATAACAATGAGTCTGACAATGTTAATACCATGACATTTCTCCTCTTATAAACCATACTTAATTTGACTAATATAAATGCCAAAAAAAATAACAAAAAAAATACCCTTACTTAACTCTTAACTCTAAAATTATAGTTAATTCCCACTAACCACTCATCGTTACATTAAAGATGTGAAAACTTCATAAGTTAAACAATTCCCTACTTTACATGAATAGGTAAAAAAAAAATTACTTCACTCCATACATTACATACACATGGTACACATATACTCTTAATTCTCTTTTTTTCTCGTATTTATTAACCACGCATTATTACATTGGAGAGATAAAAGCTACATCATTAATCCATTCCATACAGTCCATGAAAGTTCAAAACGTGCTCCACATATGTTTTATTTTTTCTCATATTTAAAGACCAATTCTCCACCATACATTAAAAGCACACGTCCACGTCCACTCATGTTCTTTATTTTATTTTCTTATATTTAGTGACCCACTGAAAACTTTAAGAATTGGTCCGTTGTTCTTTACATGCACATGCCCACACATATCCTCCTTTCTTTACTCTTGTTTCGTTTTTTTATCATTTTTGAAAATTCCCAATGTTGATAAGTGTGTGGGATCTAAAGTTTTGGTCATGAATTCGATCTTGATTTAAGTGCATCATTGGCGTTTGATTTTGAGAGTAAGTGGAAAGAAAAATCTTGGATCGAGATATGGATGACCCTTGGGGTCAAAGAAGATTATTTTTTTGAAAGTTATGATTGTATTTAAAATTTTAATTTAATTTTATTAAATAGTTTTTTTAATTGAGTTTAGTTTGAGTGGTTGAGACGAAAGTTGTTATCCTTTGTTTGTTTTGGATTTGGATTCCACTTTGTAACATACTTTCTCTTTTTATGAGCCAAAGTTAATTTTTTTTTGTCTCCATATTAAAATAAGTTTATAACACATTAACATTGTGCAAGACACAATTTTGCCAAAACCTATAAAGATTATGGGGAGTGTGGTATCTTACAATTGAGGTCGAGAAAAAGTGAATAATATGCTACAATAAAATTTTAATATAAGCATATCTAATATTATTGTTTAGTGATTTGAATTCAATGCTTCACGTTCCTTTGAAAATTTATAAGATCCACTTGTCTCTTTTGATCTACATGAATAGTGAGATTATAAACAAAAGGACCTGAATGGAGGTGGATTTAGGGGTGTGTTTGTCAACTTCTTTTAAAACTTAGTAAGCTTTGAATGAAAATGATAACATATATCTTATGGTCATATTGAATTTATGATCTCAAAGAGCAAATAGGGGTTGACAATTACCAAAGAGCTCATAATACACTGGATAAGGGAAAATGAAGTGTTATTATGATTTAGGCTCTGGATTGCATAACTTAGTGATATGTTGGGCACAATGTATGTCATGATCAATATTCATCCTTAGATGATGTGAATAAATCTCAAACTATCCAAAATAAAAGAAAAAGCTAAATAAAATCGTTCTCAACGTTGGGATAAGAGTAATTATAATAATGAAGCTTATGAGATGGTGGCACTTTCAAAGAAATTTAAGTATATCTTTAAGGAGAGGACAAATATTGTTAATTGTAAAGAGGAAGTTGTGCACAGGCTACCATATAGTTGTATTCCATACACACATTGTTGATGTTGCATTGAGTGCACCACATGTAGTGTGGCATCGCATATTGTGGTGGTTTTTGTTATACAACTCTATGTAACATATTCTCCTAGCTATAGACACTTTGAAATCACCCCTCCCATGTCATTTTCATTATTAAACATGTAGGACAACCTAATATGTCATGTCCCCATTCCAACAGGTCTATTAGTTGACAATGTTCACTCACCTACTAGTTCCCTAGGTTGGGGGAGGAGGCATTAAATATTGCAATAAGGGAGCTATGGGACCCAAGAGGACCTTAGTTTATCATTTACACATTAATTTGGGTCATACAAATAATAAATATGGATAAAATAAAGTGGCATTTCTTCTTAAGGACATTTGGAGGCCCATGGGGGCCTTGGGTGGCTAGATGCTTCCTTACACATGTCATGGCTTAACCCAAAATTCAAAATTATGAGTGATGGAATGTTATTGGAAGGTGAAGAGTCATCAAATGACATATCATGAGCCCAAGGATTCAAATGGGTGAGTAGGAGTAACTCCCCATAGAAGAGGAAGAGTCTAGGAAGAAACTAGGTGCCATGTGGAGCTAGATTCCCTGTGCTTTATGACAACAATGACAAAATATTTTTTGGAAAGTCAGACTTGATTGTAGATCTATGACAACCTGACATGTCAAGGCTAAAAATAGGCTCCAAGAGGGTGAATTTGGGACTAGGTGGTATCCATTTGAATTGGGTGGAAGATGAAGGGTTGAGGAGAAGACCAAGTGCCATGGAGGTTACTAAACATCAAGGATGAGGTGGAGGAAGCCTGTGGGAATGAGTTCGACCTTGGAGGACCTTAGGAGGGTTATAAAAATATGTCACGAGGAATGGAAATGGATTTTGATCATTTGTGAATTTTCCTTTGGCATTTGGAGAACAATTGCTTGTCCTTTGCATGATGAGTGCACACTTACCCTGCTAGTGAGCCAATTTCGAGAGAGTGAGATTCTCATCCAAGTTGGACATGGGAGAGGCCATTCTGACCTCTCATTTAGAGCTTCAAAGAGTTTTTTATTTCATATAGGAGGCTGCTGCTGTTCGTGACCCATCTTTCCTCTCATTCTATCGATTTCCACTTCCATATTTCTATGTTTTTCTATGAAGGCGCACTAGTGTGAATGGTGGTTGCGCCCCATTGAGTTCAGTTGATGCCCAAGATCTGATGTATGATTTATGGCTCTGTAATATCAAGTTCATATGCTTTCTAAGTCGAAATAAGAAGAAATACATATGCAAATGTTCACATTTCCAAGCTTTCTTGTGCCTAGTTTCCATGTGATGATTTTCCCTTTCAATCGAGATTGTGTATTTGATGTATATTGCGACTTGGGTCAATGTTATATACTTTTAGTAAGCTATTGAAATGCTGTCAATGGTATATATTCATATTTCTCTGTTATGGACCATTATATGCACCATTTATGAGTCGAAGTTGAGCTTTATTGTGTCATTTCCCTTAAGAAAATATCACTGAAATTGTGCATTAAAATATGAAGCTTTAATCCTCTGTTGCAGAACTCTTAACCACATATAATGACAGCAAATGACATCTAATTACAATCCCCATACTATGCTCTGAAATTTGGGAGGGTTGCTTAGGAGTTGGAGAGCCATTTCTACCCACACCCTAGGGGGAATTACGCCATAAATTGCTAGTAATTTTGCCCTTTTTTCCATTATGTACAAATCAAGATGCATATGTCTATGATCTGTAATAAAACCACCAGAGAGTTTATTGAAGAGCCTTAAGACTCCCCACATCAGTCCCTATTAAATTCGAGATCCACTTGAGCCATTCGAATCCCTCACAGTCCAAGCTAGTTAAGACAATTTTTCCAAAATTTTGCCTTTGTTCGGAATTTTCATATTGGGACATTACATAATAAAACATGGCATGCCATAATATTTATCTATTAATATATTTTAAATAAGAGTGAGTTAAATAAACTTGAACCTTTTAGTGATTTTATTTTTATTTTGACAACGCAAAGTTCCACCTTGATTTCCTCATTTATTTAAAATATTGATTATATGGATTGTCTTAAAAGGGACCAAAATTTCTATCAATTAAGTGGAATTTTAACTTCTAAGAAAATTCCTACTAAATTTAAAAAATAAAAAAAATAAAATTGAGTGTCAACTAATTAACTTATTCCTTTTAAATATACTCTTTCAACTCATGCATAATAAAGATAAATAATAGTGGAAGATAATTACTAGGAAGAACAAACTATTAATAACCTTCATTATATTATTTAGAGGGCCTAAAGGACATGTGTTTCCTCCTAAGAGATTAGACGTTAAAACCTAGAAAAAGATAAAGTGTGTATATGAGAAAGTCCCTTAACCATGACCTTAAAATTAAATTATCTTTGCACAAATCTCCCTAATTTGAAGACCTATAATCTAAAAAATTAAACTACAACCCAAACAAAAGTAAATTATTATATTACTTACACTAACTAATTGAGTCGAGAGACGTAACGTTATTTTTATTAATAATATTTTTTTTATTTAATTAAAGGCCAAAATAAATGTCCGCCAGAGTAAGAAAAAAAAAAAAAAAAAAAAAAAAAAAAAAAAACCTAATATGGGGGAGATGTTGTAATCTTCCTAGCTAACAAAACAATAAACAAGTAAAAAATTAATTATCGGTAAAAAAATATGGGTGAGGAAAAAAACACAATATGGGGGAGATGTTTAACAAAATAATAAAAAATGTTGGCCTTGCACATGGTTTTAAAACCATAAACCATGTGTATGGTTTTAAAACCATGAAACCATGGTTTTTAACCATAAATATTAATAATAAAAATATTATATGTGGACCTTGAATAAAAATATGTGTCTTTTGGTTTGAATCAAATCAATGGATACATAATTGATTTGATCCCTCTCGGTGCTTGATAGAGCCTAGGATTTGGATCTATGCTGGTTTAATAAAGTATAAAATATTTTAATATTCATTTATTAATATATTTTCAATAATAACTAATAATTACTTTCATATTGTTGAAGCTTTTTTATTCTAACTTCCAACTTATAATTTTTGGATGGTTGATTTTAAAATTGAACAACTCTTTCTTAACTAAACATAAACATGTAACCATTATAAATGTATCAACTGTTGTTAACTATGATTCTAATAAAATATCAAAGATTAGTTAGTTTTTGCTAACTATGATTCTAATAAACTATCAAAGATAGGTTAATTTTTTAAGAAAAAAACTAATTACTTTTACATACCACCCTCGTATAATAAAGATACATGAGGCGGAATATACATGAGGCGGAATATAGTCAGTATGGATCGCAAAGAGTCGTTACTCGTAACTATCCATTCCTATAGGAAACCAAATACTTCGAATAATAGAATAGGAATGACGTGGAGAAAGCGCAATTTAAGAATGCCACGTGAAATAGTTTTCAAACAATGTACTACAATGAATAATATTCTAAACACATCAACTTTGGCCTGACAGAAAGATATTGTCGGTACGACAATAATGTAAATAACAAGATTGTTTTAGATGGTTTCAAATATTTTTAATAAATATTAAAAAACAGTATAATGAGTTGATAAGTGGTAAAATGTAAATAACAAGTTTGTTTTAGATGTTTTTAAATATTTTAAATAAATATTAAAATATAATAAAATGGGTTGATAAGTGGAAAAAGAGGTTGACCCAAGCTTAAGAGACAATTCACAAGAGTGGAAGTTCATTTTTTTCAGGATCATTGAGGTTATTTCGATGGTTGATTCTGTCATTCCAAATGGCATGGAGTAAAGTTAATTTGTGTTGATTCTATTCAAAAGTGGTAAATTAACCCCAAGTTAATTGGTGTTGATTCTGTTATTCAAAAGTGTGGGTTCCTTTAAGTAATGATGAAAAATAAACTTATTAAAAACAATCAATAATAATTTTTATTATCCATTTACCGTTAAGTTATAGTAACTCTTACCATGAACCATGGAAATTTAATTTATCATAGTTCAATGCCTTTATATCTCCAAACAAAATTCACCGTTGAGTGATACACTTTTTACCTTCAAATCCAAGCAACAACCAGAGAATGAGCAGAGCAGTGGTTTCATAGTATTGAAGGAGGAGACAGCAAAAGAAAAGTACGACAATGGGGATAACTCATAGGACCATTAACACCAATGGCATCAAAATGCACATTGCTGAACAAGGATCAGGTAGGTACATCATCTAATTCAGTCGTTGATATCACCCACGTAATTGGATTATTATCATACTGTTTGTAGACATGGTTTGTTCTTTGTAGCTCCTAGCACTGCAGTGAAGAAGGAAGACTATGTATGTCCATGTCTAGGAATTCTGATGAAAATAAGCTATATGCATGGTAAACAGGTCCGGTTGTACTACTGATACATGGTTTCCCGGAGATGTGGTATTCGTGGCGCCATCAGATTCCTGTGCTTGCAGAAGCGGGATACCATGCAGTCGCCCCAGACATGCGAGGATATGGAGACACCGATGCCCCTCTTGGTGCGCAGAATTACACTGCGTTTCATGTTGTTGGGGACTTGATCGGCTTGCTTGATGCCCTTGGTGCGGAGAAGGTATGACTGACATGATCAATAACATTTCAAGCATCTGTTGGTTTGCAGGGGTCATGCTGGACTAAATTTGTAGGTTAAATGGTTCTTTGTTTTTGACAAGATGTTTCAGAATCCATTTTATATCACTGTGTGGGAAACATATCTTTCCAAATGCACTTGGCCTCAATCACATGGTACACCTTGCTTGCAGGGTTGATATGTCCCACAAGGAGTAAAACATGTCTTTGAGAGATTTGAACCTTGGTGGGTATGAAACACCTCCAATCTGCCATCAAACCAAGACCTCATTGACTTGTTACTTAAACTTTAAATGCTTGGATTCATTCATTATGTTATGACTTTTGACAAAGACTTTCATGGGAAAAAAAGTACTGAAAGTACCATTTGAAAAGCTGTTAGCTCCTAGAGCTGGCCTAGGCAAAACTCTATGCAGTGACACAAACATTCTTTTTAGCACCCAAGAGTAGTTATGCATGTATCATGTTCTAATGCCCTAAACAGCTAAGGAAACGATGTTACTAGTTGAAGTATCCCAACACACACGACATGCAATTTCCTTCGAAAATCACAAGTGACAAAATCAAGGGTGTTTGAAACAATGCAAGCAGTAAAGCAAATTTTATTTCCATCCATATCTGCATCCCTATCCAAATCATGTATAAAAACATGATGTGGGGTTATCTGCTTTAAAGCCCTACTACACATTGCTTTGCAACCCACATTGGCTAGTTTGCTGCGCATGGACTTATCGAACCTCTGATTGAAGGTCAATTCTACAAGCATCATATCTTGCTCGTGTTTATCCTCCAAAAGTACCACCTGGTCTATGACTCTATTCAATGAGCCGGAATCCTATATTATCAAGTAGTTAGAAATACAGAATTCTAAATATTTCACTTGAGAAGTATTTTCTTTTAAAAGAAAAACAAGGATAGTATCGAAGCATAGTGGCACTCCATATTTTGATGATAGGATTATATCATTGTAGTAATTTAACATGGATTGTTATTAGTACTTAAAATAAGTCACACATGACGCAGAATCTGTTACAATGTAACATATACTATACACATTTACCAAAATCGCCTAGTTAGGATGCCGATCCCATACCCTGTGTGGATCAGAACCACACAAATGGTGATTTGTTTTAGAATCTCCTGGTTTTGAGGGTTTTCGCATTTGAACTGTGTCCTACATGCTGAAACAGTTCCAACTTTTGACAGTTGGGGATCTAAGTCACACGGGACACATGGATATGAGTGTCTGACATGAGATGCTTTGACCCTTAAATCGTGATATGGGATATATATATATAAGTACAAAGATAAAATAAAAATATAGACATAAAGATCCAAAATTTCTACAACATTTACTCAATATCAATATAACTAGTTACTGCATCAAAGACAAAAAATATATCGTATTCAAGGCAAAGAGGTTTAGAAGTTAGAACCATAAAATGCAGTTTTCTCATTGATTCATCTGTTGTCATTAAAATCAAAATTTATTACATAGACACTGATATAGATGGGAATGCCAATAGCAAATACAAAATAGGGTGGATGATAGATACAATGGATATATTTTCTTTCTTGAGCTTACTGTCTTGCTATAGCAAGGTTATTTGAAGCAATGACAGCGCCACATGTAGAAGATGGAGCAGTAACAACAACAGATGGATTTGGAGGAGGGGGGCATTGCCAACACTGACATTCCTTCCTTTACTTTGACCTTTACCAATAACCCTTAATGATTGAGCCATGATTTCTGTGGTGTGAAATTTGAATGTATAGTAATGCTAATGTTGGAGAAACGACAAATCTAGGAAGTTAGATGACTTCAAATCTCCCAGAATCTCTTAAAATCTAGTTTTTTTCCTTCACTTGCAGTGTTAGAGTATTTTCCTGTGGTTGAAGTGAAGTGGGGAAAATAGTTTTCTCTAACGCTGTTTTGGCTCCCTGTGTTTGACACCTCCGGAGGTACTAGGGAACATGTTGTACACGAGTCCTAGCATGTCACATGGGATACAGACACGCAAGCGCTGCAGGACATGTCTTGTTCCTTAAGTCGGGATCCATTTCCTGTAACTGGAAACAAATCTCAAATGTCAGGATTTGTTACTAGTTTAGGAAACAGTCTTTCTTGTAAATGAAAAAGGTAAGAAAAAACGAAAAAAAGGATACAGGAGGATATGGAGGGAAAGAGAATTTTCCCTGTGATGACATCTTGTTTCATTCAACATTTGTCTCAAATCTACCTTGCAGCTATCATAGATTCTTCAACAACAGCCAAGCCCTTAAAAACAGTGATTACAATCGAAGTATTTGGTGTGGCAGTGCCTTCCTCAACTTCTATATTTGCTTAGTGCTATTCAAGGCATATATCAAATAAAAAATAAACTGTTAAAAGCACCCCCAAGAACGGTAGGAATCAGGAATTAGAAATCAGTTTGTGTATTAAGAATTTTGGGTCAATTGTATCTACTTCCCTGAAGTCCTTAATATTACTATTTTCTTTCGATCATCTTATTAACTAGGAACATCAAAACGCTGCTGTTCTTTAATGTGCCTATGAGATCAAATGAATTTTACTGTCCATGTATCCACATTTCCAAAACCCCAAACAAAGGAAAATGGTTTTTAGACATATTGCCAAAAGCTAAATGATGAGCTCTTTATCTGAGAGAGAACTAAAAGAAATGTGAAGATAACTATAAAGGGTAGGACCTTAACTGGTCTTTAAGAGGGACCTTAGGATATGGTTTTTTATGAGTCCACAACTGATCTTTAAGAGTGGCCTCAAGATATCATTTTGTGACAACCTTTTATTTTTCCAAGGAGAAAATCATTTTTTTTTTTGGTAAATAGGGGAATCGATAACTAGGGCTGGTCTCGTATTTGCGTGACATGAGGTCGATTCCAGTTTGGTACAACTATGACTCTAGGCATACCAATGCTGTCCCATGTGTGGCACTTAGGGCTAATCGAGGTTTGAACCTTCAATGTCACAAGGAGTGGCTTAACAGTGCACCCTATCGCCAAGTGGTCTACACCCTAGGGCTTTGATGTGTGGGAGCGCCCCACACCTCCTCACTCCCGCTCCGGAAGCTCTCCACAATTTTGGGAGCGTGCTCCCAAGGCATTCTCGAGGTGCTCCCTACCTCTCCTATTCTAAAAGCTCCTATACTAGGTTGATCATTTGATGACAACGTTATAAGTTATAACTACTAGATGATTGATGTTGTATGGTTTAATCCATGTTTTCTATAGCTAATTCAATATCCTACATGTTTTCTAAATATAAATCCATCAAAATATATTAAAATATATACTATATAAAAAATGCTCCCGAAATGCTCCCAAAACGGGAGCTTTTGAAAATTTCGCTTTACACTTCGCTCTCGCTCCTCGCTCCAGCTCCTCGCTTCTCGCTCCTAACAGATTAGCCTCGGGGGCTCGTAACTTTATATTCAAAGCAAGAAAAAGTTACATTTAGAAGTTGTCAAAGCACTGCTAGTGTAGAATCTTATAGAGTTACAAAATAGTTTCCATCTACATTTCTATTATTTCATACATGATCCTATATTTATCAAAAAGAGGCTTGTAGCCTTACATCAAAAGGCAATGGAAGATCCAAACAAAAATATAACCATCATTCAATCCCCAAGGGATATATTTTAAACAAAATTAATAGTTCATCTGAAAGCAAGTAGGTCAAAAGGAAAAGAAGAATTATGAGAGGGAATCAAATATTGCTTTCATCCTGTGTTACCCCAAGCTGACCGTTGGCTGCAGCCTTTGACAATTCATTAGCTCTCGTATTGTGTTCTCCGTATACATGTTGAAAGGTGATTTCATAGAACTGCCCATTCAGTCTTTTGTTTGATCCAGGATTAGTTCCATGACTAAGTTTTGGAGCTTAAATGTGCCCTTGACCCACTCTATGACCAACTTTGAGTCTCCAAATACTTGAAGCTTCCACATTGGTAGCTTTTGGGTTGCCCCAAAAGTGTTAACACCATGCTAGGCATGTATTCATGTGATGTGGGGTGCATGATGAGACCCTCGCCGCTTAGATGTACCTTATACCCTTTGGTTGATGACATTTGGTGAGCTTTTTTTAGGTGGTTGCTTGATGTTGGACTTGGTGCTAGATGTGGTACAGTGCTTGATGAGGTGGTTATCTTATGTGTCATTGATATCTTCTACGCGTTGTGCATGTTTAGGAGGATGGTTTCTTTCATAGATGTTGGATCTACATTGGAGGAGGAGCACATGGCATTAAAGAGTAGGATGCTTAGCCCTAGGAGCATTGGGAGTCGGGACCACTTGCAAAGCCTTAGTAGGATAAATGCTTGACTTGAGGAGGCTTGGATTGAGGGTGCATTACTTAGGGTTGTACATGGACTCGACACACATGCTGAGGAGGAGCGATGGAGCATTGGATGTGTTATCCACTAAGTTGCTCTTAGGGGATTTTTCAAGTGAGCCACCATGTCGGGTTAGTGTTCGTTACTTTGTCCAAAAATGAAAGAAAGAAAACTAAAACTAACTAAGCAAAGAATACAGCCCGTGAAGGCGGATTGTGTGCATGTGTTGTAAAAATAAAACGTTAGAAAAAGACAAACCATAAGAAGACACTGCGAGACCCCCCAAGGGGGATGGACTGTGGGCGTTGTGTAGCCCACCTGTTTTTTATTTATGATTACTTACAATGCTTAACTTTAGTGAAACATTAGTTAAAGTGAAAGTGAAATTAGGGTTTTTGCTTTACCACTAGTTAAAGTGAAAGTGAGATTAGGGTTTTTGCTTTACCTAAAGTTATAAAAGAGAGATCAATTGGTGGAGAGGACACACACACTTGTATTTCGACAGGGACAGGATACAGATAGGGAGAGAAAGTTAGACAGAGGATTTAGCTGGGAAGACGAAGGAGCGAGCAACAGGATCACCGAGCTTCGTACAGCTGGGCCGTACACTCACACAGGAGGGTGTTGAGGTTTAGCTGGGATTTGCCCAGTGATTCTGCTGGGTATTGCATTCGCTAGGTTTGGGTGAATTTGCGGTGATTGTAAAAGTTCCATATTTTCTCATAATAAAATCTATGTCTGATTGTTGCACCGGTTTTCCCATCTTGGGGTTTTCCGGGGGTTTCCATACCCAAAATAATAGTGTCAATATTGTGATGTGATGTTGTTATTTATTTGTCAGTTTTATATTCCGCTGCATACTGCAAAAGATATTCATGTGTGGTTATCAGTAGAGATTTGCATGCAATGTTAGCCCTATTTTGAATATTAAAGAAAAATTTACATGGTATCAGAGCTTTGGTGAGCTAAAGCTGAGAGTTTTGCAGCAGCAGTGATAGATCAGGGGCAGATCTATAGGAAGACACAAACCTAGACTTCCAGATCTAGGGTTTGATAGTTACACTTCACTATGGCCGTGCAGTTGAGAGTTGAGGATAGACTCCAGGGTGCTCAGAACTTTCCTACATGGAAAGGATCACAAGAATCCTGGACGTTAGTGATGTAGAGGAGCACATTGACTCCATGAAGGTTGCACCCACAGATCCGGTAGATCTAGCAGCTTGGAAGAAGATTGATTCCAGAGCCATTTTGATTATCATGGATGGAGTGAAGGACCATATAGTCCCTCACCTTTCTGGTAAGAAGACCGCATTAGAGATGTGGAAGGCTTTGGAGAGTCTGTACCAAAGCAAGAACGAGAAGTGGAAGATGGTGTTGCAAGAGAGGATGCGTATCACCAAAATGGCCAAGGGAGGAGTGGTGCCTTATCTCACGAGGCTCACACAAATTAGGGATGAGATTGGAGCTGTTGGCTCTAAGACAATGGATGAGGAGCTAGTTTGGATAGCCCTTAATGGCTTCTCTAAGCTATGGGACACCTTTGTCAAAGGTGTTGTGGCTAGGGAGAAGTTCCCTGATTGGCAGAGACTATGGGATGACTTTGTGTAGGAGGAGATCCGCATGGGTCAAGGATCAGGCTCATCCAGCAGTGCCCCATAGATTGTGGATGAGGAGGCTCTATCCCTTACAGGGAAGAGCAAGGGGAAGACAAAGAGGAAGAAGGATGGTAAGAAGAACCTTGACGTGTCAAAGGTCGAGTGTTTTATCTGCCACAAGCAAGGACACTTTGCCTCCTAGTGCCCAAACAGGAAGAGGAAGAGTAACACTCAAATGGCGGGATCTGCAGACGTGGATGAATTCAGTGGGAACTTCGATGAGGAGTTTTTCTTTATAGCTTGCATGGCAAGCACCACAGGGAGCATCATATGGTACATTGAGAGTGGAGCATCTAGTCACATGAATGGACATAAGAGATTCTTTAGAGGCTTGCAGGAGGGTGGAACAGGGATCCACGTTGAGCTGGGTGATGAGGTGCGATATCAGCTGCAGGGAGTTGGCACTGTTTCATTTGAGAGGGAGTCTGGAAAACCCCTCAGTTTTGCGGATGTGTTATATGTTCTAGGACTGACTAAGAACCTTATATCAGTCTCCACTCTGGAGGACAATGGATATCAGGTGAAGTTCTGTGACCATAGAGTGTATATCAGGCCCAAGGGGTCAGATAGGAGCTTGGATCGGGTGATTGATAGAAGGAGCGGGAAAGAGTACAGATTACAATTTGAGCCTGCAAAGGCTCTAGTCAGCAGCAACAACAGCGATCAGGGTGAGTTGTGGCATAGGAGGATGGCACACTTACACCATGGAGCACTGAAGCATTTGAGACAGGCAGTCATTGGAGTTCCTCAGGTACAGGAAGAAAAGCATAACCACTACAAGGGTTGTTCTTTGGGGAAGAACATCAGGAAGCCTTTCCCACATAGTGAGCACAAGTCTTAGGAGCCCTTGGACTTGGTGCATTCGGATGTATGCAGGCCTATGAGTGTCCATTTTTTCAATGGTTACAATTACTGCATAACCTTCATTGATGACTATTTTAGGAAAACCTGGATCTATTTCCTGAAGGCCAAGTCAGAGGTCTTTGAGAGGTTCCGAGAGTTCAAGACTCTTTATCACCAACCTTGTAGTTGGCTACGTGAGGTGGATCCAGGATGGATGGTAGAGGGACAAGCAACTAGGGAGGTGGAACCAAGACTACCTAGACCCCCAAATGGATGGTTGTCACGCCAATCAAGGCAACCTTCACTTTATCTGTCTTAGCCCAAGACAACAAAGGGGGAGACCTAGATCTACTCCCGACAGGAGAGATCAAACCTAGACACCAAATCAGATCAAATGGACTTTGAGGTTCGTAAGGTGTAAGGTAAAGGGAACCCTAGATCTATGGGTGATGTCACGAGGTGATCCAAGGATTTGGATCAGGGCTTAGGAAGTATGAGGTTTGATCCAAAGTGGGACACAAATGACCTATAAGGTGAAAACTAGATTTGGGGTTGAGGTACTAGCAACATGTGAGGATATCCGCTGCCTTGGGAAATGTGATCAATGCATGGAGGTTAAGGACGGGATTGGGGCTATCTAGTACCAATGGATAGACTCGATGACAGATGTGACAGTATGAAAGTTCTCGAGTCATCAAGGAAAGATCAGATTGCAAGGAAAAGAGGCCAAAGAGGCGATAGCGCTAGGGTTGGAAATCAGTGCCTGTTGGACCTACGGTAATGGAGTCAATATTTGCCCAACGTTGGAGTAGACCCACCTGGGAAATGCCCTGATCTATGGACCCAGGAAATTATTTGACTGAAAAATTCAGTCTACAAGGGAAACCAGCAGTAAGGTGGCTAGCGCTAGGGTTTGGAGAGGCAGACCCTCAGATCTACGAAAATCTGGAGACCATCATCTCAACGTTGGAGGGGAAATGGGAAGGGGATGATCTGATCTACAAACCCAAGTTGGAAAAATGCCGAAAAATCAGGTCTAGGAAAAAGTCAGAAAAATGATGAGAAGCGCTAGGGTATCGGAAGACAGTTTCTCAGATCTAGGGCCACCTATTAGCATCTAGCTCATCGTTGGAGGTGATTTGGAGTGAGGAGGACCCGATATACAAACCCAAGTTGTTATATTCTCGGAAAAATCAGATCTTGGAAAAAGTAAAAAATTCAGTGAGGGGCGCTAAGGTTTGAGAAGGCAGTTTCTCAGACCTAGGGAAAACCAAGCAGAATTAGCTCAGCGTTGAGGGTGAATTGGGGAGGGGAAGACCCGATTTACAAAACCCAGCAGTGGTTTGTCTAGAGATCGAGTGGTTTATTTTTTAGTATTTTTTGGTTTTTTATTATTTATGGAATTTTCAATAAAATGAAGAAAAGCATGTGTCAATGGGTTGAGATCTGAAAGAAAGGAACTAACCTGTAGATCTTACTTGGAAATCCTTATAGATGCCTTGAAGGTGATGATCCCTGCTATCCCGATCAATTTGGGAAGACTTGTGTGATTTCTAAGCCCAGCATTTTGCTCCAAGTGACCAATGCGCCCTCTCTCCTACACAAGCAAACGCCAACAATATCAGATTTACTGCGTCATGAGAAAAAGACAAGATCTACAGAAAATAACAAGATATAATCATAGATCACAATGAAGCTAATGAAAACCCCCTGTTACAGATGAAGCCAGTCCAAGTGAGTTGAGGTCCCCCTGCAAAAACGCCCAAGTTGAAGTCGCCCTCCTGTAGACAACACAATGATCCAAAAAAAATATATAGATCTCACACAAATTTCTCGAATGCTAGGAAGCAAAAGACTTTCCAATCACCATCTAAGAACACCAGATGCAAAAGAAATCCAAAAAATATCCACAAGAAAGTTTTTCTATTAATCAGATCCAAGAGCCAAAGACCCTTTACAAATGAGAAGCTCTCTCCTTTAAATAGAAATGAGAGAGCCAAAATCCTAACCACTTTCAAAATGAGTGGCTAAGATTAAAAGATACAAATGTTCTAATCAATGGTTGAGATGAGCTCAACTTAAAATACATGGATCAATATGACCATAAAGTACCAAAGTGGACTAGATCACCCAAAAAGAAGGTACCCCACTCAACAAGAAATAAATGAAGCACATGGTGGGTCCATGGAGTGTTAACTAACTCCCTCTGGGTGTCCCCATGGCACAATAAAATAATATAATATTTTAATTTTTGACTTTGTGCCTCCTTGAGGAAATCGTGAGCCTCCCAAAAACCCTAGGAAATAATATAACAATGCCCCAAAAATAGGTGTGGGCCCAATCAGGTGCTGCAATTGCTGGAGAAGGTGTAGAGGACATCACACTCATCATCATGACTCATCCCATGTCATTTCTTTGCCTCAGTAGCCCAAATCGATTTCTTCAGTAGCCATTTAATCATTTTTTAATCTGCCTTGGTAAACGTGAACTTTCCAAAACAGCCTCCTAGGGTGCTTGCGTTGTCAAACTGAGCCCACTAGGCTCAAGTGGCTGCACCCCCTATGCCCCATACAGTGCCCTAGGAGATCCAATAAAAACATCTCCCTGCTCAGACACATCATCCAGTGAAGCAAAACTGCATCAGAAGGGTAAAATGAGCCTGATCATCTCTGCAAGTGCCCGGAATTGATAACAAGCTGTCTCATTAGACTCAGAGAGTCCAAATCCATAAAGGGTATATACTCATACCCTTTCCAGGTCTCTGCTTGATCATCAACAATATCCAATAGACAAAATAATAACCTATAAATGATCAGATAACCAATATAACTCAGGCTGGCATCCATATGCTGCAAGTGTTCAAAGGCTAGGACATGCTCTACAAATCATTTATGTAACAATCATAACAAGTAGCAGTCACATCACTGGCGGTACATCAACCAAATACACACACACACATATATATATATATAGGGTTTTATTAATCATAACTCAAATCAGACTTTCAAGACTATACTCACTTCATAGTTGTAGTCAGTTTGCTAGTGGAGGGTGAAGGCTAAGATTGACAAGGCTAGGACAAAGGATGACTACCAACTTGACATCATGACACTTTGGATATAGAAAAGGAATACTCACTCTAGCCATATGCCAGACAAACAATTACAAAGGGGATGGCAGTGCCTTACAAATGGGTGAACTACTTCAGAGGAGCCTACTCACCTTGACAAATGCTCACAATCCAACTCAATACAAGTAAGGCCAGCAATCTTTAGATAGAACTTTAGGAACCATTGCTTTTGGGCCTTTGATTTTCCATAGCCTTGGTCTACGCATTTTTATGCGGACTTTTATTATTTTAGGCTTTGCATTCATGTATGTTGAAAAACACTACTTTTCATGAATGTTTAAGATATTTCATGACAATGCTTTTTCAGAGCCAATTTCATTAGGATAGCCTTTCATTCATGTATGTTGAAAAACACTACTATTCATGAATGGGTTTTTTGCAAGATTCATTTCATTTCCAGATACATTGTATTGATGGCAGCGCTACTTGTTTCAGGTAAGCAAACACATCCTAGGTAACTCAGAGCCGAGACACAAACAAACAGGGAGGCTTGTCCAACAAAGGCTCTAGCGAGGAAAAATGTCCTCCATGCCATAAGTCAAGCAGTAGGTTGGGTTAAAACATAACTGGAAGGTAATGGATGGGTGGAGACAGTGAAAGATGAAACCAACACTAGCAAGCCAAACGATGGTGGGAATGACTACCTCTATTCTCTCTAAGGAGGGTAAAACCAATGAGTATAGATCAAGAACTTCCAAGTCTGAGTAGGGACATCAATACATAATATAGATACATCCAAGTCCACATATTTATATGATCGCCAGATCATGACACTAAATGCTAATACATGTCACAAAAATGAGTATAAGAGCAATGATAACCTTAACACCATATAATATAAACTGAGTCATAACCATGCAAATATATCCATCTAAACCATCATCTGTCCAATGAGAACACTGATACAAACCGGGTGTCACTAACTGCTCTGCAAATGACTAAATGACTACATCAGTCCTCAAATCTGAGTGTCCTGAGGCTCAGTCCTGACATGGGAGAATACTATAGTTCACTGATAACATAATGATCCATCAAAATAGCTCATCTCAGCATCTCATATGTAGGATATTTGGCTGAAAAAATGTACTGAATCTGAAAAATAGAATATGGTAGCACGGCTACTATATATGTGATAACAACTCTTGTGGAGAACCAAATAGGAGAGAAGATTCAGGTGTTGAGAACAGACAACGGGGGTGAGTACATCTCCAATGAGTTCATGGAGTATTGTTCGGCTGAGGGGATCAAGAAGGAGCACACTATGCCCCATGCCCCACAGCAGAAAGCAGATGTAGAGCAGAAGAACGAGACTATGGTTAGAGCAGCCAAGGCCATGCTATTTGATCAGGGATTACCACCTAAGTCACCTGGTTCGAGTTCGTGTTCGAATTCGACATGAATGAAATTCAGAATAAAATCATCAAACAATTTTTTTTGGATAAAATTTGCCATTAAATTTGAATATATATATATAATTTATCCAAATTTTATTTTCATTAATGTAAAGCTTAATTATGTTAAACCTTTTTTAAAATGTTAAAAAAAGTAAATAATATAAATTTTAATTATGTTATACCTTTTATAAAATGTTAAAAAGATTAAATATATATTGATATAATTGTATAATATTTAAATTTATTTTAATATACACCCTTAGAAAATATGATTATATAAGGTCCATCGAATATTTCTCATCGACCCTTGCGGATTGCGACTCACGACCACCTGTAATGGAACGAAGACTACGAGTAATGGTCCATGGAACGAAGACCACGAAGACAGACACTACACACTTGACTTTTCCCTCGCGATCGATGACTGCAGTCGTTTGCGAAAGGAGGTAGTCTTGGTAGGGAGACCGGGGTTTGCAGCTTACTTGCAGGCCGCAATAGCAGAAGAATGAGGGTTTTTTAGTTTGCCTGCGGGCCGCTAAAGTAGAAAACAAGGTTTTACGGTTTACCCACGGGCCACAAAAGTAGAAAAACGAATTTCAAATGGCTTTCTGCTGCTTTTAATTAAAATCGACCCGATTCTCTGGTGACCTTGAGTTTGCCAATCCCAAAAATTTAACTTCGCGATTCAAACAGGCGAATTTCATCGAATTAATTCGACAAGCACAAAAAATCGACGATTTTCGATTTTCAAGGTGAAAGTTCGTTGAACACGGTGACTTAGATTACCATTATTCCTCTGGACCGAGGCATACAAGACTGCAGTATACATTCAGAACAGGTGTCCCCACATAGCTTTGGGGAGGAAGACACTAGAGGAAGTCTTCACAGGCACTAGGCCAGATGTGAGTCACATTTGCATATTCGACAGTGTCTGCTATTGTCATGTTCATGCTGACAATATGAAGAAGCTGGACCCTTCTGGAGAGAAGGGGTTACTTGTTGGTTACAGCGAGATTTTGAAGGCATATAGAGTTTACATTCTTGCTCGCAGGAGGATCATTGTGAGCAGGGATGTCCAATTCGATGAGGACAGGGCCTTGCAGAGATCTCTGGACTTATCAGCAGAGCAGCAACCAGCACAGGAGTCGGGAGTCAAGTTGGAGGAGCAAGATGTATAGGTACAGGTACAGACACAGAGCATAGGTTCTGGTGGTCAGAGGGAGTCAGGTGGACAGGATCCTACAGTCATTGACTTGAAGGATGAGCTGCAGTAGGAGACGAATATCCAGCAGCCGCAGCAAGAGACAAATATCCAGTAGTCGCAACAGGTTGACACTAGGCCAAGGCCTAAGTGGTTTAGGTCCACAGTACAGGATTCCAGGCAGGTTGATCCTCCACAGAGATCTTTCAGATGGAGTGTACCACCAGAGAGGCTTAGTTATATGGCACTGGTGACGGAGTTGATTAACTCTGAACCTTCCAGCTTCGCGGAGGCTGCACAATATGATGTGTGGCAGGAGGCTATTGTTGAGGAGTATGAATCCATTATGAAAAACCAGGTATGGGAGGTTGTGTCGAGGCCACAGGGGAAAAAGGTGGTGGGATCCAGATGGATCTACAAGGTGAAGCATGTAGCAGACGGAAGCGTGGAGAAGTACAAGGAACGCTTTGTGGCTAAGGGGTTTTCACAGAAGGAGGGCATTGATTATGAGGAGACATTCGCCCCTGTTGCCAGGTATTCTTCTATTTAGACCATTATCTCACTAGCAGCTGAGCTGGGTTGGCGACTCCATCAGATGGACGTCAAGCCTGCCTTCCTCAACGGAGTGATAGAAGAGGAGGTGTATATTGAGTAGCCAAAGGGGTTTGATGTGGAGAATAGGGAGACGCATGTTTGCAGACTGCATCGAGCTCTTTACGGGCTCAAGCAGGCTCCTCGAGCATGGTACTCAAGGATTGACAGCTATATACGGGAGATGGGATTTAAGCGGAGTGAGGCTGACCACAATCTGTACTTCTTGACAGGTGAGGCGCCTCTCATACTGGTCTTATATGTGGATGATCTCTTTTTGACAGGAGATGAGAGGCTGATTGGAGATTGCAAGTCCAATCTTGCAGTGGAGTTTGAGATGAAAGACCTTGGGCTGATGCATTACTTTTTGGGCTTGGAGGTTTGGTAAAGAGATGGATGCTTCTTCATCAGACAGGGGAAGTATGCAGTAGAGATCGTGAAGAGATTTAGGATGGAGGACTGCAAGTCTATGGCCATACCTCTAGTCTCCAACTGGAGGAAGATTGATGCATCAAGGTCAGACGGATTTGATCCTACCTTGTATCGTCAGCTTATCGGATCGCTTATGTATCTGGTCAACACTTGACCAGACATCAACTTTGCAGTCAACTCTTTGAGTTAGTTCATGGTGGACCCTCAGAGAGTGCATTGGACTGCTGCGAAGCACATACTTTGCTACATCAGAGGTACAATGGAGTATGGATTGGTTTATGAGCACAGGGAGAGTGTACAGTTAGCAGGTTTCACAGATACTGACTAGGCAGGATGTGTAGAGGACCGGAAGAGTACTTCAGGTTGTTGTTTCAGAATTGGATCAGGGGTTGTCTCTTGGTTCAGCAGGAAGCAAAAGTCAGTTGCATTGAGCTCGACAGAGGCTGAGTACATGGCAGCCAATATGGCTGCTTGTGAGGGTATGTGGTTGAGGAAGTTGCTTGCAGGGTTGTTCGAGTGTGAGTTAGAGGCTACAGTAGTTCACTGTGATAATCATAGTGGCATCAGGCTATCTGAGAATCCAGTGTTCCATGACCGGAGCAAACACATAGACATCAGATACCACTTCTTGAGAGATTGTGTTCAGAGAGAAACTATTCGGTTGGATTACATATAGACGGATGAGCAGGTGGCGGACATTTTCACCAAGGCACTTTGCAAGCAAAGTTTTGTGAAGTTCAGGGATAAGTTGGGGTTGCTATCGAATCCCTTCCTTGTTGAGAGGGAGTGTTAAACTAGCAGCAACAAGGAAGGTCTTCCTACATGCATGTGTTCTTGCATGCAGAAGACTTAAATTAGGAAACCAGTTGTATTTAATTTACTTTTCCTAAGTTTACTTTGGAAAATAAATTAAAGTGATGTAAATTAACTTTAGTGAAACACTAGTTAAAGTGAAAGTGAAATTAGGGTTTTTGCTTTACTACTAGTTAAAGTGAAAGTGAGATTAGGGTTTTTGCTTTACCTAAAGTTATAAAAGAGAGATCAATTGGTGGAGAGGACACACACACTTCTATTCCTACAGAGACAGGATATAGACAGGGAGAGAAAGTCAGACAGAGGATTTAGCTAGGAAGACGGAGGAGCGAGTAGCAGGATCACCGAGCTTCGTACAGCTAGGCTGTACACTCACACAGGAGGGTGTTGAGGTTTAGCTGGGATTTGCCCAGTGATTCAACCGGGTACTGAATTCGCCAGGTTTGGGTGAATTTGCAGTGATTGTAAAACTTCCATATTTTCTCATAATAAAATCTATATCTAATTGCTGCATCGGTTTTCCCATCTTGGGTTTTTCCGAGGGTTTCCATACCCAAAATAATAGTGTCAATATTGTGATGTGATCTTATTTATTTCTCAGTTTTATATTCCGCTGCATACTGTAAAAGATATTCATGTGTGGTTATCAATAGATATTTGCATGCACTGTTAGCCCTAGTTTGAATATTAAAGAAAAATTTACAATGCAAAGCAAAATAATTGAAGAATATTACCTCACAAAGAAATCACCATATGCACAACTTGCCACAGATCATGAGCCTCCAAAGCCTTTCAAATTTTATTCATAAACAACAATAACAATGATACAAGAGTAGAGGTTCTTTGCTTCCGTCCAAATGAGGGAGAAAGCCTCGCTTAAATAGGAAAAATGAGAGCGAACCCCAAGGGGGCGAATTTGCCAAGTGTTGGAGCTTTTTGAGATGATTGGGGGCGAACTAGAGTGAACTAGAGGTGGTAGGCACCACCTCTCACAAGGTAGGTCACCCCCCCCTTTCTGTGACATGTATAGAACAAGAGGTAAGCTTTTTCAAGGATAAATGTGCCCCTCTAAGGAGAAATTCGCCCCCTCATGGATTTGATTGGAAACAAGCCGATTTGATCTTGATTTGGTCTCCAATTACCCCCAACGTTATCCTTAGTTAACCCAGAACATGTCTGGGACAAGTTCCCACTGATTTAGGGATGTGTTTTTTCTCCATATTTTTCCTTTTTCTAATTTTTTATTCACTTTTTGCCTTTTTCAGAGAGAATTTCACTTAAGTGATAAATAATCACTTAAAACTTAGGAAAAGTGGCTTTAGGGGTTAAGTGGGGGCTCTGGGTCCAAAAATGAGCATCCCCATGAGCAAATTGACTCCCTAGGCCCAAATGTATGACCCTTTGAACTTTTACAATTAAAATACACCTTATCGATGATTTTATTAAAAAACTAAAAATTAAAAAATCCTATGAAAGACTAAGCGCATGTCCATGAAACTTTGGGACTATGACTAGCATGGTACAATACATAGGCCCTAGGATTTAATAACCTTTTAAGACATAAATGATAATAACCAATTTCATCATCTCGGCTTTAGAGGATTTTGAATGAAAAACTCGAAAATTATATGTCACTTAAAAAAGCGTCACATAATCGACAAGGGAAAAAAACACTCAAGGATGATGACCTTGATCATCAATTCCTAAGAAGGCCAAGCCTTTTACAAAAGAAACCATCATGCTATGTCATTTACTACAATTCCCCCGAGGGGGTGTGAACATGCGAAAAATGGATCACAACTGGCCCCTATGAAACCATGGAACTTCCCTAGCACTGAGAAAGAACAATTGATTTGTTTCGATCCTTGCTGGCTCACTTGAAAAATCCCCTTAGTGCAACTTAGTGGATAACATTTGGATCCAACTGTGGGACGTGTGCTCGATCTGGTCTTCAGGCAAGGAGAGCATACGAGAACAACAAAATCTTTGGTTCTTATATACTGTAAAAACATTTCAACTTGACAAGAAAACCTTAGTAGCACAAGTTTTATATAAAACCAAATGAACCATAAGTTGCTTTATTCAAAGGAATGAAATTTTTTATTTAAGTCATTATTGTATCAAGATCACCATCAAGATCTGATCAAGGTCACTGTATATGTCACTGTATGCAAACTACTTTTTTTTTCTGTCAACTTGTTTACTCAACATTGTCAACATCATCAAAGTGCACAATGTATGTCTTCATCATCAAACAAGATCTGTTGCATCACTGTATTTGTATTGTCCATTCAATAGAATTATAGATCTGAGTTGTATGTGTATCAACACTTCAAAACAAGTCTTCAAAACAAATTTACTGTATGAATGCCACTGTACATCACTGAACATACTCTAATACTTCTTCAGAACTGTTCTTCAAACAAATCACTGTATAAGCTTTCTTTATTACTGTTTGTGTAACTTTGTCAATGCACTAGGGCATCATCCAAGCCTACTCATCATCATACCTTTGTTAGTATTTATACCATCATCACTGCATAAGTCCTGTAGCAGACTTTACACAGACTTCATCATTGTATCAAGTCATCAAGCATCTTCACAAGGTATCCAACACCACAGGTTATGCATGACAAGGCATAGGAGTACATGTATCATTTACCACTTCATCATTTTACTGTATGTGTTCATAGACAGTACATCAATGACTGTTCATATTGCATTCTTCAATACTATATATCACTTTTAGGTCTTGACAGTGTGTGTACATTATCATCATCAATGTGTGCATCTACATTTTTTATAAGCCACCATCGAAGTGTGGGAATGCATCACATCATCATTTGTCTGTGCATGTCAACTTTGTATGTGTTTTAGGACAGACTACATACACCAATGCTATTGTATACTCATCATCTTATCAAAGCAAAATCACTGCACATACCTGATCGTCATGTCTTATATCATTTTATTACTGTATACTTCACTATGTACTGTAGAGATGCCACTATACTTCTGCTGCAAATGTTTTAGGGCATCATTCCACTGCTGCTCCAAAGGTTTGTTGACTGCTGCCCTAAACCATCATTGTGGGCTGCTGTAGTAGCCCTCTGCTGCTGTCCATAACCTTCACTAAAGCTGTAGCAGCCTAACCACCAGCAACGACAGCTTGCTGATCACCACCGAGGGTCTTCAACCCTTGGACTGTCAAAAAGGTATAAAACAAAAAAAAGAGACCGCTGCAACAATGCCCTTCAAAGCTCGGATCTGCTCCTATACCACCTCTGAGTATGTGCTGCTGTAGCAACCCTAAACATCACCGAGTTTTTACCCCATGCAAATCCAACATAGGACTGCCACCAAAAGACTTCTATACAGCAAATAGAATTCGGGACTGTTCATTACAAAAACCTTGCTGCTCCTACCACTGAGATTTTCACTTCTCCTTCACCCAAAATTTCCTCAGACAGTTAGTGAAAAACCTCAGAGCTCTTCCGAGTTTTTCCACACAAGAATGAGGTCGTGAGCCCTCCATTTATACACATTTTCCATACAATTTTTGAAGCCGACATGTGAAAAGAAAAAATTATTATTATTATTTTTTGAATTTAATTGGAGCCGACTTCAGCAAGGTCAGGATGGTAATTTAATTTAAATTTAAATCGTTATTTTGACTTTGAAATTTTAAATGCCCCTTAAATATCTAAGGTTGACAACCTTCTTATCATTTCAATCCCTCTTACCATTAGGGTGTCATTTAACCCACTAGGGCTTGCATGTATGCCTTTGCCACATCATTAAAGTTCATAGGTTGTCCACCATAGCATCAACACCAAGGGTGTAATAGGTGTCCAAGTGCCGAATCACCATCATGTGCGTGTGGGTGCCTTCATCTTCCTTATGCCCAAGGCCATCCCCAAGGGTTTCAAGACCCCAACTGCCCACATCTTCTTCATTTCTTCAAGACAATTAAACCACCTAGTGTGTGGGTCAAAAGGCTTCTTCAAGGCCTTCTTTATCAAGCCAAGGGCGTCCACAATATTTCAAAGACCATACAAGGTCATCAATGGCTACATCATCTTCATTAAGAGTACTAGGACCATTAAGCCTGTTACCGACTAGGCTGCACCTAGTTGGACTTTCAGTGAGCCGCCAGTGATGAACAAGATACTTGTTCATATTCAGAGTTTAGAAGTCCTTTCAAGCCTCCATGACCGTTTTATTTTTTGTAACACATGTTCATACCCCATTGGGAAAATTGTAAAAAATGTCCTAGCATTTAATTTTTTATAAAAGGCTCGGCTTCCCAGACTTGAGCATCAAGCTGACTAGCCCAGAGTGTTTTTTCCCTTGGTTATTATTGGTTGTTGAACAAACGACTAATAATTTCTGAGTTTTTCACTCACACCTCCAAAGCTGGGGTAGTCATCTTGGTGTGTCGGCCTAGGGAGGTTATTAGAGCCTTTGTGTCGGTGTTTTTCACCATGCTAGGCACTCGAATTGAGTCGTATGGACATGTACTAGGTCCCCTTAGAGTTTCGTCAATTTCCGCAAAAAATAAATTTTTCCGTTTTTAAGCCATTTTTTAATGGTTTAATTAGGAAACTTCAGATTGTAATAAAAGTCAGATACGGAGTCCGTTTCTGACATGGAGACACTCGTTTTCACACCCGGAGCGTTCACTTTACCCATGGGACCACTTTCTACATCAGTTGGGCAGCCGGAGCACCCCGTGAGGCATTATTTGGGCTAAAAGTGCATAAAAATAGCATTTTAATGCTAAATCTGGACAAATTGGCACTAAAGTCAAAATCAATTAAAAAATTGATTTGAGTGACATGGCAAGGGTCCCATGTGACTAGCGATTCATACCTCCACTCATTTGAAGTCAAATTTTGATTTTAAATTAAGTGGTGAAAGATTATATTAAAAGATGACGTAAGGAGAGACTCACTCTAGCCTTGGTTATGGTAGCGAATGGTAAAAATTAATGTATGGTTTACGCTTGCTAGTGGAGTGGCCCCATCACTTAATAACACGTCATGTCATATGATTCATTCCATGCGTGGTTTATCCTAAAGTCTTGGCTCACGGATTACACCATCCGTACGATTCGCGGCTATGGGTGATATGGCACTCGTGCTCACCTTTTGATTGGCGGCTTCATGTTTTAGCATCAGCATCACTTAGCATTGGTTTAAATTAGGAAGTGATTCACGTGGTGGTTTACAACATGGCATCTCATCACCCATGCGCACGTGTTGTGAATCATTCACATCAAAAGGTGGAGCTCACGCATTGTTTTACGGCAGCCAAAGGTGGACCCTCTTTACACATGGCTACGATGAACTTGAGTTATAGCAATTCCACGTCACTCTTTGAAAGATCAAGTGAATATTGGGTTGGTGAGACTATCTCACATGTGGAGGAGCCGTACACTCACGCGAGGGTAGTGAATGATGTCATCTTTAGTCTTATTCATTGGTTGGTATGTGCTGGAAATTTATGATTCGTTGAGGGAGTTTGGTGAGAGAGGTGTCAATCACCTCCTCTGTTCAAGCTCAGCTAAACTCTGACTTCATCTTCAGTATTGATGAGGCCCCCCTGGGTCTCTCTTTTCCTATTTAAGCAGGTCACCTCTCCATTGTTCAGGATCAAAGGTGGAACCTCTGCTTGTAATCTTGTAAATTTTTCTTGAAGTATTGTGAATAAAAGGCTTTGGAGGCAATTTCTGTGTGGGATCTATGGATT